>CM060668.1:3013867-3096367 GCA_030686955.1 Odontamblyopus rebecca
GCGCGCGTCTTCCCGCGCTTTCCCCCGGGGACCGCGCTCTCAGGGACGGACCTGCTCCGTCACACTTCTAAACTAAATATTAAACATACAGCCTGAGACGAATTCACTTTATTTTGTATTGTTTTAAATCAAGGTTCTGGACTCGCACTCGCGCCTCTGTTCACCAGCCGCCACTGGCCACTGTCTGTTCTTCAGCGTCACTGTCGTCTCTGTGGTGTGTTTACAGCGGCAGATTTCGTGCGTTTAAATTGTATAAACATTTTGACAAACTTTATTCCATTTCTCGTTTCTTTATTTGTCATTTAAACCTTTATAAAACGTTCAGTGTTTGGTTGGTGCAGCACACGGGGAGGTGTACTCTGTCTCCGCCTCGTCGCCTGGAAACATGACAAACACAGATTAGTGCTTCTGTTCAATGAAAAGTACTACGCAGTATTGTAGTACTGCAGTATTGTAGTATTGCAGTACTTGGTTGGTAGTAGTCGTAGATTTTGACCACAGCAGGTTTGAGGTTCTCGACCCGAGTTTCCTGAATCAGACTCAGAAGGAACGACACAGGACGAGCTTTAGACAACTGAGAGAAAAGAAACCAGATCAGTGAGGACTAAACCAGGACTAAACCGGGACTAAACCGGGACTAAACCGGGACTGAACCGGGACTAAACCGGGACTAAACCAGGACTAAACCGGGACTAAACCAGGACTGAACCAGCACTAAACCAGGACTAAACCGGGACTAAACCGGGACTAAACCAGGACTGAACCAGGACTAAACCAGGACTAAAGCAGGACAAAACCAGGACTAAACCAGGACTAAACCGGGACTAAACCAGGATTCAACCAGGACGAAACCAGGACTAGACCTGCGACTGAACCAGGACTCAATCAGGACTGAATCGAGACTAAACCATGACTAAACCGGGACTGAACCAGCACTAAACCAGGGACTAAACCAGGACTGAACCAGGACTAAACCAGGACTAAAGCAGGACTAAACCAGGACTAAACCAGCACTAAACCAGGACTAAACCAGGACTAAACCGGGACTGAACCAGGACTAAACCAGGACTAAACCAGGACTAAACCGGGACTAAACCGGGACTGAACCGGGACTAAACCAGGACTAAACCGGGACTGAACCAGCACTAAACCAGGGACTAAACCAGGACTAAACCAGGACTGAACCAGCACTAAACCAGGACTAAACCAGGACTAAACCAGGACTGAACCGGGACTACACCAGGGACTAAACCAGGACTAAACCAGGACTAAACCGGGTCTAAACCAGGACTAAACCAGGACTAAACCAGGACTAAACCGGGACTAAACCAGGGACTAAACCAGGACTACACCAGGGACTAAACCAGGACTAAACCAGGACTAAACCGGGTCTAAACCAGGACTGAACCAGGACTAAACCAGGACTAAAGCAGGACTAAACCAGGACTAAACCAGCACTAAACCAGGACTAAACCAGGACTAAACCGGGACTGAACCAGGACTAAACCAGGACTAAACCAGGACTAAACCGGGACTGAACCGGGACTAAACCAGGACTAAACCGGGACTGAACCAGCACTAAACCAGGGACTAAACCAGGACTAAACCAGGACTGAACCAGGACTAAACCAGGACTAAAGCAGGACTAAACCAGGACTAAACCAGCACTAAACCAGGACTAAACCAGGACTAAACCGGGACTGAACCAGGACTAAACCAGGACTAAACCAGGACTAAACCGGGACTAAACCAGGACTAAACCAGGACTAAACCGGGACTAAACCAGGACTGAACCAGCACTAAACCAGGACTAAACCGGGACTAAACCGGGACTAAACCAGGACTGAACCAGGACTAAACCAGGACTAAAGCAGGACTAAACCAGGACTAAACCAGCACTAAACCAGGACTAAACCAGGACTAAACCAGGACTAAACCAGGACTAAACCAGGACTAAACCGGGACTGAACCGGGACTAAACCAGGACTAAACCGGGACTGAACCAGCACTAAACCAGGGACTAAACCAGGACTGAACCAGGACTAAACCAGGACTAAAGCAGGACTAAACCAGGACTAAACCAGCACTAAACCAGGACTAAACCAGGACTAAACCGGGACTGAACCAGGACTAAACCAGGACTAAACCAGGACTAAACCGGGACTAAACCGGGACTGAACCGGGACTAAACCAGGACTAAACCGGGACTGAACCAGCACTAAACCAGGGACTAAACCAGGACTAAACCAGGACTGAACCAGCACTAAACCAGGACTAAACCAGGACTAAACCAGGACTGAACCGGGACTACACCAGGGACTAAACCAGGACTAAACCAGGACTAAACCGGGTCTAAACCAGGACTAAACCAGGACTAAACCGGGACTAAACCAGGGACTAAACCAGGACTACACCAGGGACTAAACCAGGACTAAACCAGGACTAAACCGGGTCTAAACCAGGACTGAACCAGGACTAAACCAGGACTAAAGCAGGACTAAACCAGGACTAAACCAGCACTAAACCAGGACTAAACCAGGACTAAACCGGGACTGAACCAGGACTAAACCAGGACTAAACCAGGACTAAACCGGGACTAAACCGGGACTGAACCGGGACTAAACCAGGACTAAACCGGGACTGAACCAGCACTAAACCAGGGACTAAACCAGGACTAAACCAGGACTGAACCAGGACTAAACCAGGACTAAACCAGCACTAAACCAGGACTAAACCAGCACTAAACCAGGACTAAACCAGGACTAAACCGGGACTGAACCAGGACTAAACCAGGACTAAACCAGGACTAAACCGGGACTAAACCGGGACTGAACCGGGACTAAACCAGGACTAAACCGGGACTGAACCAGCACTAAACCAGGGACTAAACCAGGACTAAACCAGGACTGAACCAGCACTAAACCAGGACTAAACCAGGACTAAACCAGGACTAAACCAGGACTGAACCGGGACTACACCAGGGACTAAACCAGGACTAAACCAGGACTAAACCGGGTCTAAACCAGGACTAAACCAGGACTAAACCAGGACTAAACCGGGACTAAACCAGGGACTAAACCAGGACTACACCAGGGACTAAACCAGGACTAAACCAGGACTAAACCGGGTCTAAACCAGGACTAAACCAGGACTAAACCAGGACTAAACCGGGTCTAAACCAGGACTAAACCAGGACTAAACTGGGACCAAACCGGGACTAAACCAGGACTACACCAGGACTAAACCAGGTCAGTGTTTTAAAGGGACCTCTCTGATGTAGATGAGAATATGGTCTCCGTTCTGCTCCAGTCGGTCGACTCCAGGCTCAGACTCCAGCTGAGGAAAAACACAAACCACCGTTTAGATTTTAGGTGAAAAAGTGAAAAATAAAAGTGCATTAAAGCTCCGAAATCAAACAAACCGACTCTGAGCGCTTTAAACTGTGGGTAAATTCTTCATGGACAGAATCTGTTCTTTGTCGACTTTGTTGGGTGAAGATTTGGTGTTGGGGCAGATTTATGAAGCTGCTCAAAAATGTGCCACACTTTTCCACAGGGGTTTTGCCGTAGAAAAGCTTTAACAGGAAGTTGCGCGACTCGACATCGCGGCACTTCCTGCTGTTGTGATAAAAATCTATTGTGCTGTTTTGAAGGGAAGCAAAACACTTCCTGTTCATCTGAATTTCTCACATCATCAGGGTCACGTGAGTGAAACCAGCAATATTGTTTTGTGTTTTGTATTGTTTTGTGTTTTGTATTGTTTTGTGTTTTGTGTTTTATATTGTTTTGTGTTTTATATTGTTTTGTGTTTTGTGTTTTATATTGTTTTGTGTTTTGTATTGTTTTGTGTTTTGTATTGTTTTGTGTTTTATATTGTTTTGTGTTTTGTATTGTTTTGTGTTTTATATTGTTTTGTGTTTTATATTGTTTTGTGTTTTGTATTGTTTTGTGTTTTGTGTTTTATATTGTTTTGTGTTTTATATTGTTTTGTGTTTTATATTGTTTTGTGTTTTATATTGTTTTGTGTTTTGTATTGTTTTGTGTTTTATATTGTTTTGTGTTTTATATTGTTTTGTGTTTTATATTGTTTTGTGTTTTATATTGTTTTGTGTTTTATATTGTTTTGTGTTTTGTATTGTTTTGTGTTTTATATTGTTTTGTGTTTTGTATTGTTTTGTGTTTTGTGTTTTATATTGTTTTGTGTTTTGCCTGTAACTCCACCCTCACTCCCCTCCACTGTTGCAGAGTCTTTATGTTGTTCTGCGTTTGTTGTGGAGGTGTTTTTTTGTCCTGGTCCCACATTATGCTCCCCACAGGCGCATGGTCTGGGGGTTGTTTCTTTTTTTTTCTCCTCTCCTCGTGTTTATGCTTTTTTTTGAACCCATTAACGCCTTATCCCGTATATCTGAGTGTTCTGAGTCAGTGTGACGTCTCCACAGCGTCAGCGTCGCTCAAATGAGGCTCCTGTTGCCACGGTTACCATGCCAGGTCCATATTTGGAAATCCTCCCGCGAGTATCATAGCAACACAAGAGCCAATCATGATTTAGGTCGTTAAATGTGCCGCCCTCCTCAGAGCGACGATACTCTGCACCTGCACGAACCACTGGATTTACTGATTCTGCAGAAGAAGAAGAAACTTTGAGCTTTTAGCATCAAACTTTAAATAGTTTAAGTCACTGATTTATGTTGTTTGTTCTGTTACGTACGAACAACAACAGAGTCACAATTTAACCAAATTCTCTTTACTTTCTGCTCGTTAAATTCTGCTCGTTCAGATTCTAGTCACATTAGATATTGTGACTGTTTGAGATATTTTGTCATTTTATTTCAGAAATCGTCACTCGGGGGAAAGCGGGAAGGGAACTTACTTAGCAACGAAACGAGCTGTCAATCAAACCTGTTGCTAACGCTAAGGGGAGGGGCCTCGGGGAATGAAGGCGTCTGATTGGTCCGTTATTTATGTTCAGTTCTTGATTCAGGAACAAAACAGAGAAATGAAAAGTTCAGGATCCTGTGTGGCGGCTTCAGACGAACAGTTTAAGTCCAGAATGACGAGGCTCAGAGCAGCAGGTACAGACAGAGGGACGAGAAGATCCTAATGTGAAGGAGCCCCAAGAGCCTCCTGGAGCACTTCCTGTTTGGCAGACGCCGGCTAACGCTTTAGCTTTGTCCACTCATATATAAAGTCTATGATAAACGCCGGCAAAAAACGCCTATAAACTCCTGTCTTATCCTAGGGTAAAGGTCTTACCGCCTGAGGGTTTTTGAAGAATCGTCAACATTTATGAAAACTTAATATATCTCAGCGTCTGAAGCACACAAAAACATGACACACAAACACACATGTACATGGAGTTCAGCAGGTGGTGAACCCTCTACCAGAAAAGTTACACAGTGCAGCTTTAAGCGGTCGTCAGAGTCACTCACGTTCTTCGGAAGTGTTTCCTTAGGCACAAACCCCGAGAGCATCTTCACGTCCAGGATCACCATGTTCGTGCTGTTCTGGTCTCCAAAGTATCTGCGGAAGAACCAAGAGATCACACCTGCCGCTCCTGCCGCTCCTGCCGCTCCTGCCGCTCCCGCCTCTGCCGACAGGAGCAGGAGCAGAGGGCGGGTGTTACTCACTCGGCCTGCAGCAGCAGGAGGAGCAGAGACCCGCCGCACTCCATCTGACCGTCCACCTTCACCCCCAGAGTCCGGACGGCCGACGGGACCGGGACGTTATAGAGAACCGAGACCTGACGAGAGACCGAACCAGGACTGGACCAGGACTAAAGAAGGACTGGACCAGGACTGGACCAGGACTGGACCAGGACTAAAGAAGGACTGGACCAGGACTGGACCAGGACTAGACCAGGACTACACCAGGACTAAAGAAGGACTGGACCAGGACTGGACCAGGACTAGACCAGGACTGGACCAGGACTAAAGAAGGACTGGACCAGGACTGGACCAGGACTAAAGAAGGACTGGACCAGGACTGGACCAGGACTGGACCAGGATTAAAGAAGGACTGGACCAGGACTGGACCAGGACTAGACCAGGACTAAAGAAGGACTGGACCAGGACTAAACCAGGACTGGACCAAGACTGGACCAGGACTAAAGAAGGACTGGACCAGGACTGGACCAGGACTAGACCAGGACTACACCAGGACTAAAGAAGGACCGAACCAGGACTGGACCAGGACTAAAGAAGGACTGGACCAGGACTGGACCAGGACTAAAGAAGGACTGGACCAGGACTGGACCAGGACTAAAGAAGGACTGGACCAGGACTGGACCAGGACTGGACCAGGACTAAAGAAGGACTGGACCAGGACTGGACCAGGACTAGACCAGGACTGGACCAGGACTAAAGAAGGACTGGACCAGGACTGGACCAGGACTAGACCAGGACTAAAGAAGGACTGGACCAGGACTAAACCAGGACTGGACCAAGACTAAAGAAGGACTGGACCAGGACTGGACCAGGACTGGACCAGGTCTGGACCAGGACTAGACCAGGACTAGACCAGGATTAAACCAGGACTGAACCAGGACTAAACCAGGACTAAACCAGGACTGGACCAGGACTAAACCAGGACTAAACCAGGACTGTACCAGGACTAAAGCACGACTAAAGCAGGGCTAAAGCAGGACTAAACCAGGACTGGACCAGGACTACACCAGGACTAGACCAGGACTAAATTAGGACTAAACAGGACTAAACCAGGACTGGACCAGGACTACACTAGGACTAGACCAGGACTAAATTAGGACTAAACAGGACTAAACCAGGACTGAACCAAAGACTAAACAAAGAGTAAATCAGGACTATACTTGGACTAAATCAGCACTAAACCAGGACTAAAGCAGCACTAAACCAGGACTGCACCTGTCGCTCAGACTCACCTGTACAGCGGCGCAGGCGCTCCCTGTCACCTCCACACTGTACTGCCCTGCGGCGCCCCCCAGAGCGTGCTCCTGGTACAGCAGCTTGTTGCTCGGCTCCACGGTGAAGGACAAGGACCCCTCTGTGGGCCGGTTTAGATCCCGGACCAGGACCGAGCTGGACCCGTCTGGACTGAAGACCCGAGCAGCGTACAGGGACAGGGCCTGCAGCGCCACCACCGTGTCCTACAGAGGAACTACAGCTCATCACACGAGAGCAGGACTTAAAGAGCACACGAGTTTTACTAGGACTGTGTGTAGAAGTAGTAGTTGCAGTAGTAGCAGCGGCGGCTGGTGAATAGAGGGCGCCGCACTCCCTGACTTAACCTTTAAAAAAAAATAATAATAAATAAATTGTAAAGTTATTTTTTATTCGGCTATATGTTTAATATTTTGTTTAGTGCACAGAGTCTCTGCGCCCCAATGGAGCAGGTCTGTGGAGCAGATGAAACATTTAGAAAATTTGACGTCATTACGTCGCTTTTGTCCATTAGTTTGTTTTGCAGCCCCTGAAAATCGTCGTAGTGCAGGGTGGGGGCGACTCACATCAACTGATTCTTTAGAAACATTATCACAATTCTGACCTATGAGGATTCAGCTGCTCTGTCCCGCCTCAGCCCAACAGGCTAATGCTAATGCTACAGGCTAATGCTAATGCTACAGGCTAATGAATGGAGAACTACAGAGCTGTGCTATGGCCGCTGCTACTTTTGCCTAAACCAAAACAGGAGAGCGGGAGGAGAGTCCTAAAGCGCGGGACACACTGACACAGACCAGGGCCCGGGGCACTCGCCGCCTGGACCGCGACAGCTGCTGCCGGTGGAGTCGTCGCTGCTGGAGCCGGGGAGCTCACTGCCGCTGGCGGGGCATCTGTGGTAAAAGCGTAGTGCAGTGGGCTTAAGTCCACCCGTTGCCCTGGTGCTGATATGGACTGTCGTAACTTTCAGACTGAAGTGGGAAGTGGGATTAAGACGAGTTTCAGAACAGCTCCTGCACTCGGCTCCAGGACCTTGTCCCGTGGACCGGACTGGACCGGGACAGAGACAGAACCAACAGGACAGAGGGTAGAGGACACACTCTGCATCAGCCCTGGAGAAGGTAAGAGGCTTGTTTTTGTTAGTTTGGGGCAAATCTGAGGAGGAGCCTCACAGTAAACAGTGTTATAGTGTTAACAGGTAAATGTGGAAATGAATGAGCGACGGAGCCGCTCCGGTGTTTCTGCCGTGAGCTGCAGGAGCGGAGCTGATGCTGTGACCGGAGCAATATTTTTGCTGCATTTTCATGACGTTACAGGGGCTGGTTTTCGGGCTGTTTGTGAGCGGTTTGTTATGGTGTGTTACGGTTTGTTATGGTGTGTTACGTGTGTTATGGTGTGTTACGTGTGTTACGGTGTGTTACGTGTGTTATGGTGTGTTACGGTGTGTTACGTGTGTTATGGTGTGTTACGTGTGTTATGGTGTGTTACGTGTGTTATGGTGTGTTACGGTGTGTTATGTGTGTTACGGTGTGTTACGTGTGTTATGGTGTGTTACGTGTGTTATGGTGTGTTACGTGTGTTACGTGTGTTATGTGTGTTACGGTGTGTTATGGTGTGTTACGGTGTGTTGCTGCATAACCTTTGCGCTTGGCCTTGCTTTGTGCTCCTGATAAAGTTCAGCAAATAGTGACTAAAATGTCTGTTTCTGGCATCATTAGTAGTAGTAGTAGTAGTTGTTGTTGTTGTACCGTTGTCAGTTGTTGTTGTTGTTGTGGTTGCAGCAGTTGTTGCAGTTGCTGTTGTTGTTGTTGTTATATTATGTTGTTGCAGCAGCAGCAGGTTTTGTCAGTTGTTGTTGTTGTTGTTGTTGCAGCAGTTATTGCAGTTGTTGGTTGCGTTGTCATTGTCATTGTTGTTGTCATTGTTGTTATTGTTGTTGTTGTTGTTGGTTGTTGTTGTTTATCATATTGTTGTTGTTGTTGTTGTCATTGTTGTTGTTGTTGTTGTTTCATTGTTGTTGCATTATTGTTGTCATTATTATTGTTGTTGTTGTTGTTGTTATTGTTATTGTTGTTGTTGTCTCATATTGTTGTTCATATTGTTATTATTGTTCATTGTCATTGTTGTTATTATGTATTGTCATTGTTGTTGTTATTGTCATTGTTGTCATTATTGTTATTATTCATTGTTGTCATTGTTATTGTTGTTATTGTCATTGTTGAGTTGTTATTGTTGTTATTGTTGTTGTCATTATTATATTATTATTGTTGGTTGTTATTATTGTTGTCATTGTTGTCATTGTCATTGTTATTGTCATTATTGTTGTTGTTATTATTATTGTCATTGTTATTATTATTGTTGTTGTTGTCATGAAACATTATTGCATTGTTATTATTATATATTATTATATTGTCATTGTTGTCATTATTATTATTGTTGTTGTTGTTATTGTTATTGCTATTATTCATTGTCATTGTTGTTGTTGTCATTATTGTCATTATTATTGTCATTGTTATTGTTGTTTGTTATTATTGTTGTCATTATTAATTGTCATTATATTATTATTTGTCATTATTCATTATTATTATTATTGTTAATTATTGTTGTCATTGTTGTTGTCATTGTTGTCATTGTTGTTGTCATTGTTAGCAGTAGTAGCAGCAGTAGCATAGTAGTAGTAGTAGTACATGCAGTAGTAGTAGTAGTAGTTGTAGCAGTATTAGTAGTAGCAGGTTGTTGTAGTAGCAGTAGTAGCAGCAGTAGCAGTAGTAGCAGTAGTAGTAGTAGCAGTAGTAGCAGTAGCAGCAGCAGTAGTAGCAGTAGTAGCAGTAGCAGTAGTAGTAGTAGCAGTAGTAGCAGCAGTAGTAGCAGTAGTAGCAGCAGTAGCAGTAGTAGCAGTAGTAGTAGTAGTAGCAGTAGTAGTAGCAGTAGTAGCAGTAGTAGCAGCAGTAGCAGTAGTAGCAGCAGTAGCAGTAGTAGTAGCAGTAGCAGTAGCAGCAGTAGCAGCAGCAGCAGTAGTAGCAGTAGTAGCAGTAGTAGTAGTAGCAGTAGTAGTAGTAGCAGTAGTAGCAGCAGTAGCAGTAGTAGTAGCAGTAGTAGCAGTAGTAGTAGTAGCAGTAGTAGTAGTACCTGTGTGGACTGGAAGCCTCCGTAGGGGTTCTGTTGTCCTATGAGCCATCGTACGATCTTGGAGGCGTAGCCCAGGTCCTCCACGCCCACAGTCGGCTGAGTGAGGGTGGAGAGGAGCACGTACGAGGAGATCTCCACCGACAGAGACGAGGAGGAGGTGGAGGAGGCCCAGTGCACCTGACCACCTGCACCCACAGACCGTATATATGAGCGGACAGAGCTAAAGCGTTAGCCGCCGCGTGCCAAACAGGAAGTGCTCCAGGAGGCTCTTCCGGCTCCATTGACACTGGGATCTTCTGGCTCCTCTCTGGACCTGCTGCTGTGGCCTCGTCATTTTAGTCTTAAATGTTCGTCTGAAGCCGCGACACAGGATCCTGAACTTTTCATTTTTCTGTTCCTAAATTAAGATCTGAACATAAATAACCGACCAATCAGACCCCTCCATTCCCCGAGGTCCCTCCCCTTAGTAACAGGTTTGATTGACAGCTCATGTGTTTCATTGCTAAGTAAGTAGTAAGCAGGACTAAAAGCAGGACTGGACCAAAACTATACCAGGACTAAACCTGGACAAAACAAGGACTAAACCAGGACTAAACCAGGTCTAAACCAGGACTGAACCAGGACTGAACGAGGACTTAACCAGGACTGAACCAGGACTGAACCAGGACTGAAGCAGGACTAAAGCAGAACTAAAGCAGGACTGAACCAGGACTGAACCAGGACTGAAGCAGGACTAAACCAGGACTAAACCAGGATTAAACCAGGACTGAACCTGTTTTCATTTCTCTGTCTTGTTCCTAAATCAAGATCTGAACATAAATAACGGACCAATCAGACGTCTTCATTCCCCGAGGTCCCTCCCCGTAGCGTTAGCAACAGATTTGATTGACAGCACGTGCGTTTCGTTCCCGCTTTCCCCCGAGTGACTATTTCTGAAATAAAATGGCAAAATAAATCTCATAATTACAATAGCTAATGTTACTAGAATCTGAACGAGCAGAATTTAACGAGCATAAAGTAAAGTGAATTTGGTTAAATTGTGACTCTATTGTTGTTCGTACGGAACAGAACAAACAACATGAATCAATGACTTAAACTATTTAAAGTTTGATGATAAAAGCTCAACGTTTCCTTATTATTCTGCAGAATCAGTAAATCCAGCGGTTCGTGCAGGTGCAGAGTATCGTCGCTTTGAGGAGGCGCCACATTTAACCTCCTCACTCATGATTGGCTCTTGTGTTGCTATGATACTCGCAGGAGGATTTCCAAATATGGAGCCTGGGTGTAGATTCGCTCCTGTAACCGTGGCATCATGAGCCTCATTTGAGCGACGCTGACACTGTGGAGACGTCACACTCACTTAGACACTCAGATATACGGGATATGCACACACCAGGACTTTCTTCACCTTATGTCACAGATAATACTCCCTACAACTGTACGAAGAGATCTCCACTGACACCTACACGCACCAGGAAGATCCGATTCTGGGCTCCTACAGTCCTGAACCCTCCAAAATTGTGGATAGATCCCATAAATATACTGTAAATAAATTAGTTCAAAATCTCGTCTCGTGAAGTTTCTGCCCTGGTGAGCGCGGCGTTCTCACCTTCGTCGGTGGCGTTGGAGCGCAGTCTGAGGAGGAGCTGAGCGCGAGTCTCTGCGTCTCCGGCCAGACTGAACACGTAGGACATCAGAGCTGTGGTGTAGAGGTTCTCCAGGTTCCCCGAGTGGTTCCTCAGACACGAGAGGCCACGTTCTACCACTGGGTCCTGAGCAGAAGACACCAGAGCACAGAGGAGGATATACAAGGAACAGAGCACAGAGGAGGATATACAAGGAACAGAGCACAGAGGAGGATATACAAGGAACAGAGCACAGAGGAGGATATACAAGGAACAGAGCACAGAGGAGGATATACAAGGAACAGAGCACAGAGGAGGATATACAAGGAACAGAGCACAGAGGAGGAGTAGAAGTAGTAGTAGCAGCAGTAGTAGTAGTAGTAGTAGTAGTAGTCGTAGTCGTAGTAGTAGTAAAAGTACTTACAGATTTCGTCATGTTCATGTCCAGAAAAGCAGCTGTGATGTAAGCGCTGAGGGTGACGTCATCAGAAACTCCGCCCTGAAAAACACACAGACTGAAGTGTCTTGCCCAAAGACACAATGGAAGATACTAAGAACTAAACCCAGTGGCGGCTGGTGAATAGAGGGCGCCGCTCTCCCTAACTTAACCTTGATTTAAAAATATAATAAATAAATTATAAAGTTATTTTGCATGAGGCTTTATGTTAAATATTTTGTTTAAAACCGAACGTGTATCTGCATAGACATGTTTTTATCATGTTAAATGTGCTCATATCGCTGTATTTGAGTCACGTGGTGCATCTGAGTGCACAGAGTCTCTGCGCCCCAATGGAGCAGGTCTGTGGAGCAGATGAAACATTTAGAAAATTTGACGTCATTACGTCGCTTTTGTCCATTAGTTTGTTTTGCAGCCCCTGAAAATCGTCGTAGTGCAGGGTGGGGGCGACTCACATCAACTGATTCTTTAGAAACATTATCACAATTCTGACCTATGAGGATTCAGCTGGCTTACAGCAGAATGCGAAATGAAACGAAACGAAATCTGCAGAATGCGAAATCTGCAAACTGCGAAATCTGCAGAATGCGAAATGGTGTGTTTATGTTTCACCCGAAAGTACATTACACCATCTGACTTGCGCGAGTGCAATATATGCTGTTCAAAGGACCTAAACGGGTCAGTCTCCGTGAAGAGGACATGACACTGTGGTTATTATTAATGATTGTTTTACTTTATGTAAACTATATTAATGAGATGAACCAGTAAAGTGTCTGTATATGTGGTGTTGGAAGTAGACTTTGACTTTGATTCTGCTGAACCTGCTAAACTTGAGAATAATGCCAACTGTAAGTGAACTTTGGCTTCTATATGAAGCAGTTTTCATATCTATATGATGTCTGAATGTACACGTGGAACTATCCTTATCAGATCATGTATGTATAAATAAGAGGCTTGTCTGATGGGCAAATCAGAGATGGATGAGAGAGACCAGAGACACGTCTCCTAAGAAATCAGATGTTCCTCAGCCGGAAAACCGACAGATTTGGTGACCCCCGACGGTGATTCTTGAGGAAACTGGACCTTACGGGATCATCTCTCCACAGAATCTTACCCGGAAAGCATCGCAGCGAACGCGTTCTATACAACAAACGGTATGACAAGAGCCTTTTTTCTAGAATTCCTGTCAAATTGGTCAAAAGTTTAAAATTGATGTGATGTATACTGGGACTTCTGTGACTTTAATTAAATAGTATAATACAAATCAGTAATTCATTACGCTTTTCGTACTTTCGGCGTAAAATAAATGAGGAAAGACAAAATTAGGACATAAATGCGCTTTTTGGCAATGTTTTTCGGCGTAAAAAGATAAAAAATAATAATAAAAATAAAATCAGAAAAACCAAGGCGCTTTTTTGCTTAAAGTTTTCGGCGCCAGACATAAATGAGGAAGAACTTAAGCCAATAAAATAATAAATACGGTTTTTGGTTACCTTTTTCGCCGTAAAATAAATCAGGAAGAAAGGAAAAATTATTTTTAAAGAAAGAACAAAAAAAAGTACTTTTAATTAAGTTTATATAAAAAGGGCCTATATATAACATAGAAAATAAAAAAGAGAAGAAGAATTTAGGATGTCGAAACTGCTATATTTACTGTTAATGATTGTGGTTAGAAAGGCAGAAAATGTGCAAATAGAACCTATTCAAGTCACTTACACACAACACGGGCATGACTTAATTTGTAGTTGTAAAATAGATAAAGGATCCATTACACAAATTGGCATTGTATACGAGCCCTGTGAAACAGGGTCATTAATAAGTGATATCGAATTAATGGACGTAACGGAGAACAAGCAAGAAATTGCAACTTATTCTCCCTATTACGGAGTTCACTCCAAAGTTTGTGACTCAGTGAACAAAACCGTGGAGCTAAAAGATAATGGAACAGAAATCGTTCTTCAGTGCACATGGTCAACCAGAAATGTACGTTCAAACATGGGATGTATATGTATTTCCTTTCCCCATGGTAATGTAGAAAATAGTACCAATAATCATTGTAACGACCTGATGCAATCATTAACCATAGAACCTGTTAAAGGTACAGTAGAGAAAAAGACAAGGAAAGAAAGAGTGCCACCCACCATAGGAACAGAGGCAGGAAGCAGATAAATCATTAACCATAGAACCTGACCTCAGTTTTGACCTCCTCAGTGTAAATTCGCAAGATGAATTTATGGGGCCCCCACAAACTACTGTTATGTCAAAGGGCGAAATTGAAATAATAATTAACAATTCAACAGATGCTGATGATTTAAATGGGGGTTTGTTCGATATCCAATCAATAAAAAATAGAATTAGTACACTCGTGGGGAAGGTCACTTCCACGGTAGGGGCAGTTTCTGAGCCCATCTCCATACAAAGCTCTAATTTACAGCCCATACTTGAAAAACTAAAAACGGAAATAGTGAGAGAAATAGCAGATCAAGCTAGGCAATTATTGAGAGGTTGTGCCCATCAAATTCATCAAGTATTGCTAAAACGTTAGAAGTTTTAAGGGAGGAGTATGATCTATTGAAAGTCACTTTGAGGGGGAGTTTTCACTACGCTGTAATTTTGTTTATCTTCGTCCTCTTAACATTAACGTGCGCAATAACGGTAGTCGTGTTAATTTATCAGCGTTGGCCACGGGCCTCTAAAGTTATGACGATTATTCCTGATTCCACTTCCATTTCAAGTTCAGAGTTTGAGATGCAGAGAAGGGTAGACTCAGACTCAGATGAGTAAACAGGGTAGAAATTGCATCTGGTTTTGGGGCTGTTCAGAGATCTGTGACTGCTGTTGCTGTTTTAACTAGCGCCGCCGTGCGCCATCCCATGTCTGTGCAAATAATGTTGAATTGTGCTCTAAATCGTTCTGGGACGGGCCGTCTCGTTTACTCCATGCTGTGTGTATTTGAAGCGGGTCTGGGGCACCTGTCAATGATTGGCGATGAGCGCTGATTGTGGGGAGATGCCTTGGACTTTGTGCTTTGAGTGCGAGTTTGCGTGCACGGGTATGAGACGACCTGCTCAGAGGGATCAGCAGTGCTGAGGAAGTTACCTTTGGTTCACGGATTACATGTAGTGTGTAACGTAAATTATTAAATGTAAATTATTAAATTATTAAATTGTTAAATTGTTAAATTGTTAAATTACACAAAATAAGCAATGTAACTTGAGTATTTTGAACTATTCTACACTGTCACGCCTTTGAAGTGACAAGAATGTTGCAAATACTCCCTGCAAAGTAACTGTAATCCAAAATTACTATCCAATGAAGTAGTAACTATGACAAAATACAGTTACTTATAAATGTATTTCAATTATGTAATACCAGTATATGTAATCCACTACTTCCCAGCACTGGTGGCTAAGTGAGCTATTTTTCTTAAATATAAAAGATAATGTCTGGCTTTGCACCTTGAGTTACTTTTGATCTTGATGGGCTGTGTTGTCTGCCAGTGTTAAAGTAGATTAAAAAAAAAAACGACAGCTAATTTTGTTTTTATTTTGGCCTTTTCTTCTTGCACTGTCTATGCTCCACTTATGACAAAATTGTTAAAACTTCAGTAAAAAAAAAGGGGTAATAAACATATGAACAGTGTGCAGGCATTGTGTACAAAAATAGATTTCACTAATTCAGAAATGACCTGCTTCCTTCCAAAATTGATCATGAGTAAATTATAAATGTAGACAATTTTCAACACTAAATTGGAGCTATATACGTGCAAGAGAAGGGTTAATTACAGAATGACTGTTGTTTTTATTAATAACATAATGTATTGAAAAGTAGATTTCTGCTTATTTTATAAAGTTGCACTGGCAGATAATTCAGCTTGTTGGGTGAAGAGGTGCTTGGGTTATGGTGAAACGGACTCTTGTCCAAGGTCACTCAGGGCCTGGCTGGATTCATTTTTGTAAAACGCACAGACTGAGATGGTGATTTAAAGCTGCTGGTTGAGATTTGTGGCAAGGGGTTGTTAGATTTCTGTGGCTCACTAGCTGGATGCTCATTCTGTTCAAGTTAGAAGAAGTTACTATTAAAGGGTTAGTATTGAATTAACAAAGTGAGGTTCCGAAAACGTAAATTGTCATAAGTTAGAGGCAGGGTGAAGTCAGATCATGAGGGACACCGCTAAAACTAAATCTCATAATGAAAAAATTTGTTCCATTCCTTAGTTATTAAATAGTCGTTCATAAAAACTGATAAAATAAGGTGCCAACAGCTAAATCTACATTGCCAAATTAACAATTGTTAAAATACGTACATGTTTTGCTGGGGCTCTACACTGCAAGGAATGAATTTCCCGTAGAATTAAAATGAAAGGTTTTGTTCTTTTGGGAAAGGCTTTTTGCAGTGTACAAGCTGACTCATCACCATTGTTGTGAAAAAAGCAAAATAAAATAAGTAAATGAGTAATGATCCCAGTCAACTCTGTGTCCCAATTAGACTTGACTCTATTTCAGAAATAATAAATTAAGAATAAAATAAAACTACTAAATATTAGGCTAAAATTAAGACGGTTGAAACAACTAATTATAATTGAAGACTAAAAGTAATGTTGACACCTTTAAAAAACAAAACATATCAAGTAAAATCTTCTTTTCATTTCTAGAAATCCCGGCTAAGGATAGGAAGTAAGAAACGAAGGGAGAGGTCCTGCGCGATCAAAAATCCTAGAACACACAAGGTAGATAAAACAACTCATTAAAACAGTGATCTAATCAAAAAATTAAAAACAATATTTAGTTAACAATAACAGTAAGAGTAAAATTATATGACCACAGATATGTCCCAGTTCATCACATTAGACCAATTGATGGAGTTCTGGAATGGCAAGGCGCTTGAAGAAGAACCAGACCCAAAAAAGGCGATTGAGACCCAATCCACCATTCAAAGCATTATCAAGAAGTACATTAAGAAAAAGATGATCCATAAAAACATGGCAATAACGGAAGATCAATGGAGAAACATAAAAAAGTACTACAAGGAGAAAATTAAACAATGCAAACTGGAGCCAAACCAAACTGCTACGACAAGGAAAATAAACGTATTAAAAATAAAGAGCTACAAGAATGACATGAGACGCCGATTGAAGATACAAAAGTATGAGAAAGAGATGGCCATGGCAAAACTACTACACCAATGGGCAAGGGAGCTGAAAGTGACACAAGAAACGAGAGAACTGTCCTCCATTCTAGTTCTTAAGCCAAAGGAGAAGCAAGTAATCTCAGAGGACGAGCTGGAAAATGAAACATCAAAGGAAGCTACTGCTAAAATATATCCAATAATTACAGATGACGATAAACCATCACACAGATATAGTACACGCTCTAAAGCTAGAAACTCTTCAGAGGAATCTGAGAAATCTGATGAAGATGAAGACCTTAAAAGAAAATCAAAAAATCGGAAGATGAAATTTAAAACGAAAGTAAACATAGACAATGTTCCCCCACTGGACAGTACGTTACGATACCAGGCCAGCCCACTCTCAGAAGAAGAAAGATATAATCAAGTGTTAACAAAACCTGCCCCACCGCCATACACAGGAACCGTCAAGAAAAAACAGGAATTTCAATTACCTTTTGCTGCCATGACACCATCAGATTCACATGAACATCTGATTCCACAGATAACACATAAGGTAGTTGGTGGCGAGTTGGCCTTAAAATCTGTCGAAACACCCCCAAGAGAACTACAAGAACAAATCAGATCAGTTCAGAACCAAATGACTTCTTTGGCCGAAATGGTAAAAATCAACCAACACATGATGAAAAGAAAGATAGAAGAACATACGAAAAGACAAGAAATGGACTCTGATCGAGAAAGTATGATAGAAGTAAGCCAAGGTAAATCAACAGGATGCACAGAAAGAGAACAAAGGGGTGCCGGAGCCGAAAATCAAACAAAACAAAGTGATGAAATTATCTTTGTTGAAGGACTATTCAATGGTGAGGTCGATGCTGAAGCATATGAAGACGCACCCATCAAGGGAACTGTCAGCCCTAAGTCACAAGAACAAGAAGAACCAACAAATGTCTATCCAATAAGAACGGACGGTCAACAGATAGTCTACCAGCCATTCTCACTTAAAGACTGGGACTCTCTAATGCTCACTCTTCCCAGACTAACAAGAGGGGGTTTACCTTGGATGAGAGCTCTGCTAAAACAGACAGCTGGAGACAAACTGGGCTGGGGAGACATACATGCTGCCTTAATCAAAGCTGCCGATGAAACAGTTGCTGGAAACATCAAAAGGGCTATAGAGAGGAGACAAAGGCAAGAGTTACGAAACAATCATGCTCTTCATGTCTTTCGTGAAACACTTCAAGAAGAACTCAGAAGAAGATTCCCATGTGTTGTCACTGATGAACTGTTGACTATACAAATGAAAGATGAGGAGGATTACTTCAGTTATAAACAACGTGTCAAAGATCTGTATCAAGACTTTACTGGAGAACTCATTGAGGCCGGAGCTGGAATAACGGCAATGTTCCGGACAACATTGATTAAGGGTAGTCCGGCCCCTGTTCAAAAAGCCCTCCAAGAAATCATGGGCTTGTATAACAAGACCGAAGAAGATTTTGACTCACATTGCAACTATCAAATAAATAAGTGGCAAAAAGAGAGAAAAGCAATTAGAGAAAACAAGGAAGAACTGGAGCTGGCTGCTGTGAAACTAACATTGCAGAAAAATCAAGCTGAACTCAAAGAAAAAAAGAAAGAAAAGCATGTGAAAGTGATGAATGTACACTCAGACTCTTCCGCAGAAGACATGTCGCATATCACTAACCAGCTGGCAACCGCAATAAAGATGGTGATGAATGCTCAACAACCACAGGATACCACAGCAAAGGCACCGAACGCTCAACCAGTTCAACATATACCTACACCAAATGTACCTGTCATGATTTATAATGGCCCCCAACCAAGAAATCAAGGAGGTTTCAGATACACTAGAGGAAACAGAGGGCCGAATAATACAAACTATACAGCATCATCCAATCAATGCCTCTTATGCAAAGAATTTGGACACTGGAAAAGAAATTGTCCCAAGGCATTTCAAAGACCAAGACAAGGACCAAACAATTTTCAACAATATATGCAACCTATACGGGGCTACAACCAACAACAACACATGCAACCAACCATGCCGACATACAATGCACAAGTTGGAATGCCACAACAGATGATTCCGATGCCTCCAGCCCCAAATGGAAGAATTATGAATGTTGGAAATGAATATCAAGGAGGAAGAGACACTCATGGGTGCTTCAATGAATTTGGTGATTGCTGAAGGGGCCTACAGCCAGACCATTCGCTGAAGCCATGGAAAAGCGAACCAATGGTGGTCTTAAAAGTAAATGGACAGAAGATTACATTTTTGGTGGATTCAGGAGCCACCGTATCCTGTATACGACAAAAATATCCACTCTCATCAAAGACTATGTCCATAACTGGCTGTGTAGGAGAACCAGAAGTGAAAACATTTACTGAACCATTGGTAGTAACAATGAATGATCAAACGGTGAAACAAGAATTCTTATATTTACCCGAGTGCAGTATTTCCATATGCGGAAGAGACTTGATGTGCAAATTATCATTATCAGTGGTGTTTTGCCCAGAAGGTCACAAAATACTTGACAGATGTGAGACACTCAAGATGCTGAGAAATGTGACTGCATACAAAACCACTGCCATACTGTACCTCTCTCCAGACACTGCAAAAGATGTGAAAACGCAAGTTACAATCTACTGGACACAAATACTCACGGATCCAGAAAAGGAAATACTGCGTCAGCACTGTGGCAAATCTATAAGACATGGGCAAGATCACTATATCCACTCAGCGAACCTTTGACCCCCTACACGTCACGCTGTACTACTCTGTACTTGATGACGACGTCTATGATGAGCTGTGGCAAAAGGTCAATGGACAAACTTTTCAAGTGGGCTACTCGTACCTCTACTTGGGCCCTCAAGGAATGGCACTCGCAGTCTCCCTTCCAGAAGAACTGAAACCATATTTCATGGGGAGTGAAGAAAGTGTCCCTCATGTGTCGCTGGCCATCTCTAAACATCACTCACCAAGACAACTTGGTCCAATGGTCAAGCTAGCCTCAAGTCTTCAGTACGACGCCACAGGAGCTGACAATGTATTCTACAATGCAGAGCACCAAATATTCCGAATTGTGTTGCCCCAAGGCTCTGAAGACAACACCAGAGCATCTAAGCAAACAAGACAACAGATTTTTGAGAACCATCCAGATACGGAGATGTATCTTGCTCAAGTACCACCCAATATATGGATGACACACCCTAATGATGTGGGCCAAACAAAGCATACTGTGGAAGTGCAACTCACCACAAGCAAACCAATATATCATCCCCAATATCCACTCAAAGAAGACCAAGAAAAGGGGATACAAGAGACTATTAATGGATTGCTGGAATCCGGAGTGATATATGAAACAAGGTCAGAATATAACACACCACTTTTTCCAGTGAAGAAATCAGATCTGCAAAACTGGAGGATGGTCCAAGACTTTCGGCCAATAAATGAGGTCACAGCTGGAGAGTCATATCCAGTGCCAGATCCATACATTGCATTGAATAATCTGTCACCAGAGCACAAGTTTTATACTGTGATTGATTTGGCCAATGCATTTTTCACAATCAACTTGGAGCCCTCCTCGCAGAAGTACTTTGCCTTCAGACACAGAAACAAGGTCTATTCATACAGAAGAATGCCCATGGGATGGAAACATAGTCCTGGATTTTTCAGCCACTTCTTAAGACAAGACCTTGCAGATCTGATATTTCCAGAGACATGTACTTTAATCACTTATGTGGATGACATTCTCATTGCTGGGAGGACGGCAAAAGATGTCTTAGAAGCCACAGTACACTTGCTCACACATCTGTCAAAGAAAGGATACAAAGTCAAGAAACAAAAATGCAAGTGGCAAGACAAACTGTACATTTCCTTGGAAGAGAAGTATCCAATGGTACACAAGGAGTTTCAGACAGTAACAAAGACGCCATCTTGAATACTCCAAAACCAATCACGGTACGTCAAATGCTCAGTTTCTTGGGACTCTGCAACTATTCTCGAGAATACATTCCTGGCTACGCTGAACTCACAGCACCCTCCGAGAACTCATTAAACCTCATGGTATGCACAATCTTTCAGCTGAACTAGTCTGGACGTCAGAAACAGAAGAAGCGTTCATTAAAACTAAACAAGCTATTTGTGCAGCATGTAATCTGTGTGCTCCAAACTATGACATTCCTTTCCATCTGGATGTGACAGAGAAGCAAGCATTCGTTCAAGCTGTTCTTTATCAGAAGCATCATCAGAACAGAAGGGTGCTGAAACATTACTCTTGTAAGCTTGATCTACATGAGCAAACTCAACCTGGCTGTGCACGTTACCTGGCAGCTCTGACAAAAACAATTGAGAAGACTTCTCACATTGTGCAAAATCATCCACTGGTGATTCACACTCAACATGGAATACTTGCTTATCTCAATTCTCGCTTGTTCATCACTACTGCACGAAGATCCAGTAATATCTCAAAAACGCTGAGACAGCCTCACATCACTTATGAAGGAGGGCATATCAATATGGCAACGAACATGGAGACTGAAGGAACTCCACATGTGTGTGAAGAAAAAGTCAAAACTGAGTTGTATGTAAGAGCAGACCTGCACACTACGCCGCTTCCAGATCCAGACATGACCATTTTCTGTGACGGCTGTTCATACAGAGCAAGAGGAGGTCATGTTGTGTCATCATATGCAGTAGTGGAACAACTTCCCTCCAATCAATATCGTGTGATGGAAGCTCAACAGATACCAAAAGGATCTGCACAAGTAGCCGAAATAACAGCAATGTTACGAGCACTACAACTCTCAGCAGACAAAGCAGTAAACATCTACACCGACTCAGTCTACGCCTACAAAACTGTCACGATGTCACTAGCTGGTTGGATCAGAAATGGTTTCAGACTTTTGACCGGCCTTCCGATAAAACATGAACAATTGATCAAACAACTTATAGATGCTGTCCAACTGCCCTCAAGACTTGCTATCATGAAATGCAAAGCTCATACCAAGGGAACTGATTCTATATCTCGAGGAAATCATGCAGCAGATCAAGCCGCAAAGAAGGCTGCAGATTATGATGTCAGAAATATGCTTGTTCACACCGGTGAAGACATTGAAATGCTACCAGATGCAAATGTGATTGATACAACATATGTAAAAGAGATTCAAGAAGCAGCTGGAGCATATGAGCATAGTGCCTGGAAACAACGTGGTGCTACGAAAGACACTACAGGAATTTGGAGAAACCATGAAGGAAAAATTGTAGCTCCAGTTGCATTTCTTCAAATGTTATATGATGAATACCACGCACCTACTCATAGGAGTTATAAAGCTATCTCGAAACACATCGACTTGTGGTGGCATCCACACATGCAGTCTATAATACAACATTGGATTGATAACTGCCATGTTTGTCAAATGATGAATCCGAAGAAGGCTTACAAACCACCTCCAGGAACTTATACTCTTCCAAACAAGCCTTTTGAAAGAATTGTTATGGACTTTACAGACATGGGCCCAGAAATGAGAGTTCGTGGATATCGCTATCTGTTGGTGATAGTCTGTGAATACACAAGATGGGTCGAAGCATTTCCCTGCAAAACAGAAACGGCTAAAGAAGTAGTCAAACACTTAACTACAGAAGTTTTTCCACGTTTTGGCATTCCACATGTCATAAGATCTGATAACGGGACACACTTCACTGCTAAAATAGTCCGAGATGTGCTGAAAGCTCTAAACATTACTCAACGCTTTGGAACTGTCTATCATGCCGCCAGTCAAGGGGTCTGTGAACGAATGAACGCTACTGTCAAAAGAAAACTTGCAAAGGTCTGGAAAACAACAAAACTTGATTGGGTCTCCGCCTTGCCTTTTGTTCTAATGGACATTAGAAACAGTGTGAACAAAACTACGTCGTATTCTCCCCATCTACTATTGACTGGTAGAGAAATGCAGAAGCCAAAAGGTTTGTTCACAGAAGATGCGCCATTTATACAATGGGACAAACAACATCATGCATATGTACAAGAACTCCAAGAAATAGTGATGCAGTTGCATAAATGCAGACAAAGAACTCATGAACAAGAAGATGGAGTTAATCCAGATGCAAATATCTCTCCGGGATCATGGGTGTATGTAAAAGTACACAAAAGAAACAACTGGACTCAACCGTATCAAACTGGACCATATCAAGTTCTACAGTCTACTGGAAGATCAGTACAAGTTCAAAAGGATACATCCAAAGTGTGGTATCACCTGTCCCACTGCTTCAAGTCACCAGTGGACCCAAGTGAGCGGGGACTAGCCGAAATCCAAACTGACATGTCTGTCACATCTACCACCCAGGATGAAGAAAGCCAACCAACTCTGGACAATGCTGATGTCCGAGTACCAGAGGAGCGACCCGACCACCCTCTGCCACTGGGGCTCCAGGAGGAGAGGAGGAGAAAAAGGGGAGGAGAAAAAGAAGAAATAAAAGGAGAGTATAGGCCATATTGTTTAAAAAATTTAAATTTTAAATGTGTAATTTTGACCATGCTAATCACAGTGCTTTTATTTTCCTAGTATACACCCCACAAACCAATGAGAAAATTCAGACTGATCTCGGACAGCAGCCGACAATCAAAACTACAGCCTACGACACGGCCGGCTTAACCGATGCAGGTAGGAAACAGAGAATGCTAAAAAGGAACACTAGGGACACTAGGAAACCCCAAAAATTGTAAAGTATTGCTACGAAGGACAAACATGCAATATAGTATTTGATGTATGTGAAGTGCTAGATTGTATGTTGGGTGTGCCTGCCATAGATCATGCACTAAACATACAAATTGTTTGTAAGGATACTTGTTTGTCAATAAATTCGTATGGACAAAAAGTTGTAGACATTGCCAGAGTTATAACAAGTACTGACGGACAACATAATGATGAAGTAAATAAAGTTATTTTAACCAAAAACAGAAAAGACGATGCATTTTTCCAAGCTGACTTGAAACATTGTAGGGGTCGCAAATCAATTACTCAACGGTGTAATCCTTTAATATTATCCATTAAAAATCCAACGGCTGATGATTCTGGAATATATTCCATAGGGTTCCAGTGCTCCAAAATAACTTCTGTACCATGCAACAGAAAAGCAAACTTGAATTTTGAAGGTTATATCCAAACAACAATCTTAAAAGCTAACAAACCGGTTCCAGAAAGTGATTTAATTTCTTTGACTGAAGCCATAAGAATTGAAACAGGGCTTGAAATGAATGAGAATACTTGGCTGAAATGGGTACAATACACTGCACACACTTTAACAACAGAAGACTGCATCGTGTGTTCTGCAGCCAGACCAAGGTTAACTACTGCATCCATACCGTACTCTGATAACAAAGACCTGACCTGTATACTTAAACTCTTCACTAAGAAGGAGTTTGATAAAACTGATGCATGTTACCACCTTCACCTTAAATTGCCAGTGGTTTCCTCTAAAGATGTACCTACGTCTTGGATGTTGGGAACAGCTAAATATACTTGTTTCCTTAAAGATACTGTTATACAAACAGATGTACAAAGTAATGATAGAAATGAAATAGAAAGTTTTGCAGACAACTTCTGTAATCAGACTTTGTCTTCAGACAATTATAAAGACTTTTCCCTTCTGATTAATCATTCTATTGCACGCGCCGACATTTGGTGGTTATGTGCAGATTTCCGTATCTATGCTATTTTATCCAAAACATGGTCAGGCATTTGTGCACCAATTATGCTAATTATTCCATTCACTATAGGCCCAGCTAATTCATTAAGTTTGAAATCAACTCAATTGCCATACAGAGCTAACTCAAAGCATAATTATGTAAACAAGAGGTCATTGTCACAACGGCCTAAGCCCAAACCTCAAGGATCCTTTAACGAAGATATTTACCTTAGTGCTATTGGTACACCTGTTGGGGTTCCGGATGAATTCAAGGCACAAAATGTAATTGCAGCAGGGTTTACCTCAGCTCTATTTGCAGGGATAACTGCTACTAAGAATGTTGTTTGGATAAATTATCTCTATTATAATCAGCAGAGGTTTATAAACTATACAATTGAGGCACTAGAAGGTATTGTGGAGCAACTGGGTCCTACATCACTCATGGCTTGGCAAAATAGGATTGCCCTTGATATGTTGCTTGCCAAAGAATCATCAGTGTGCAGCATGTTTGGAGCAGAATGTTGCACATACATTCCAAACAACACCTCTCCAGATGGGAGTATTGCTAAAGCTCTGAATAAGTTAAAGTCCTTGTCCGCAGAATTTGTCAGAAACTCTGGCGTATCTGAAAACACTTGGTCCAGTTGGCTTTATGGTGTTTTTGGGCCTTGGACTGATGCTATAATCTCTATAGTTACCACAGTATTAACAGTAATTGTGATTCTAATTATAATTGGATGCTGTGTTGTTCCCTGTCTTCGATCATTAGTAGAACGTTTGATTTCCACTGCCTTGTTGCAGAAAACTCCTACGTCCCAAATCTTATTACTCTCGTTAGAATCCCAGAGTCCCTAAGTATCGATTGAAATTGTTCCTGTGAGCATTCATTGTTTCTTACTTTGCTGTCCGAGAAGTCATGTATTGATTTATACTCTAAAAGGGGTTTATGAACAAAGAAATCAGCTAATGCTAAACTGATGCTTTATTCACATATAAGTTTAAGTTGTGATAAAATGTTTTATAAAGGTAGCGTCTTGCTCCTTTAATTTTGTTTGATTTTACTTTTGATTTGTTTGACTTTGTTTTTATTTTTGGTTCTACTTAATTTTGTTTTTGATTTAATTTTTGTTTGGTGAGCACATGTGTATGTGCTCAAAAAGGGGAATTGTGGTTATTATTAATGATTGTTTTACTTTATGTAAACTATATTAATGAGATGAACCAGTAAAGTGTCTGTATATGTGGTGTTGGAAGTAGACTTTGACTTTGATTCTGCTGAACCTGCTAAACTTGAGAATAATGCCAACTGTAAGTGAACTTTGGCTTCTATATGAAGCAGTTTTCATATCTATATGATGTCTGAATGTACACGTGGAACTATCCTTATCAGAAAATGTATGTATAAATAAGAGGCTTGTCAGATGGGCAAATCAGAGATGGATGAGAGAGACCAGAGACACGTCTCCTAAGAAATCAGATGTTCCTCAGCCGGAAAACCGACAACACCCCAAAAAATTGGAACTATTTTTGAGGTAAGGTTAAAATGACCTTTTTCTGTTGTTGTAAACACCGTTTTGTAATAGGCGGCATTAGCTAATAACTGGAATGCTAGCCAGCACTGCCGCTTACTCGTAGGCAAGCTGTTATGTTGCAGACAAGGGAGCACACACTGCTCCAGGGACTGTAACCAATACATACTGTTATTAACTGTAAGTAGCTTTGGATAAAAAGTGTCAGCTAAGTGTAATGTATAATGTAATGTAAACAGGGGTTATTCTAGGCTTCCCTTATCCCAGGCTATTGTTTTCATAGTCATATTTGCCATGCCTAAAAGATACCGCTCCATTATTGCAGTGGAATAAATAATGAACAAATCCAGGTCTTTACTGATGATTTATATTAGGCTTTTAAATTGTACATAGTTACAGTTAATGGGTGCGTGTGTGTGTGCGTGTGTGTGTGCGTGTGTTAGCTGACACTTTTTATCCAAAGCTACTTACAGTTAATAACAGTATTGGTTACAGTCCCTGGAGCAGTGTGTGCTCCAGGGACTGTGTTACGTTTTACGTGTTACTGTGTTACGTGTACTCCAGTGTTACGGTGTGTTACGGTGTGTTACGGTGTGTTACGGTGTGTTACGGTGTGTTACGGTGTGTTACGTGTGTTACGGTGTGTTACGGTGTGTTACGTGTGTTATGGTGTGTTACGTGTGTTACGGTGTGTTACGTGTGTTATGGTGTGTTACGTGTGTTACGGTGTGTTACATGTGTTATGGTGTGTTACGTGTGTTACGTGTGTTACGTGTGTTACGGTGTGTTACGTGTGTTACGGTGTGTTCTGATTATTATTCGGTGTATTACGTGTTATTCACGTGTGTTACGTGTATTACGGTGTGTTATCTGATTATTATTCGTGTGTTATGGTGTATTCACGTGTGTTACGGTGTATTCTGATTATTATTCTGATTATTATTCACATTATTATTCACGTGTGTTACGGTGTGTTATGTGTTACGGTGTGTTCTGATTATTATTCTGTGTTACGTGTATTCACGTGTATTCACATTAATATTCTGATTACGGTGTGTTACGGTGTGTTACGGTGTGTTATGGTGTGTTACGTGTGTTACGTGTGTTATGGTGTGTTACGTGTGTTACGTGTGTTACGTGTGTTATGGTGTGTTACGTGTGTTACGTGTGTTACGTGTATTCTGATTAATATTCACGGTGTTATTCACGTGTGTTACGGTGTATTACGGTGTGTTACGGTGTGTTATGATTGTATTCGTGTATTACGTGTATTACGTGTGTTACGGTGTATTCTGATTATTATTCACGTGTGTTATGGTGTATTACGTGTGTTACGGTGTATTCTGATTATTATTCTGATTGTGTTCACGATTATTATTCACGTGTATTACGTGTGTTACGGTGTATTACGGTGTGTTACGGTGTGTTATTCTGTGTATTCACATTATTATTCGTGTATTCACGTGTGTTACGGTGTAATATTCACGGTGTATTATTATTCACGTGTGTTATGGTGTGTTACGTGTATTACGGTGTGTTACTGATTGTTACGGTGTGTTACGATTATTATTCACGTGTATTCACGTGTGTTATGGTGTGTTCATGTGTGTTACGGTGTATTCTGATTAATATTACGGTGGGATTCTGATTAATATTCACGTGTGTTCTGATTATTATTCACGTGTGTTACATGTGTTATGGTGTGTTACGGTGTGTTACGTGTGTTACGGTGTGTTACGGTGTGTTACGGTGTGTTACGGTGTGTCACGTGTGTTACGGTGTTTTACGTGTGTTATGGTGTGTTACGGTGTGTTACGTGTGTTACGTGTGTTACGGTGTGTTACGGTGTGTTACGGTGTGTTACGGTGTGTTACGTGTGTTATGGTGTGTTACGTGTGTTACGGTGTGTTACGTGTGTTATGGTGTGTTACGGTGTGTTACGTGTGTTACGGTGTGTTACGGCGTGTTACGTGTGTTACGTGTGTTACGGTGTGATACGTGTGTTACGGTGTGTTATGGTGTGTTACGGTGTGTTACGGTGTGTTACGGCGTGTTACGTGTGTTACGTGTGTTACGGTGTGTTACATGTGTTACGGTGTGTTGCTTTGTGCTCCTGATAAAGTTCAGGAAATAGTGACTAAAATGACTGTTTCTGGCATTTGTTATAATTTTATAGCCTATACATAATACATATATTTATAATACATATTTATAATTTTGACTTATGCGCCTCCCAAAATTTATACCACCAGCTGCCACTGACTAAACCAGGTCTAAACCAGGTGTAAACCAGGTCTAAACCAGGACTATCCCAGGTCTAAACCAGGTGTAAACCAGGTGTAAACCAGGACTATCCCAGGTCTAAACCAGGACTATCCCAGGTCTAAACCAGGTGTAAACCAGGACTATCCCAGGTCTAAACCAGGTGTAAACCAGGACTATCCCAGGTGTAAACCAGGTCTAAACCGGGTCTATCCCAGGTCTAAACCAGGTCTAAACCAGGTCTATCCCAGGACTAAAGCAAATCTAAACCAGGTCTAAACCAGGTCTATCCCAGGTCTAAACCGGGTCTTCGGTGGGTCCCACCTTCATCCTGTTGTTGAAGAGTTTTCCGGAGGGTTGGAAGCAGCCGTCTTCCCTCTGGCGGCTCTGGAGCCAAACCCCGGACTCCCGGATCTTCTCCGGGTCGATGTAGACGAAGGCCTGGGCCTTGGAGAAGCACCGGACCACGAACGCCGTCAGCCTCAAACACACGACGAGGACGTGACCAAGAGTACTCCAAATACTCCAAATACTCCAAATACTCCAAGTACTCCAAGTACTCCAAGTACTCCAAATACTCCAAGTACTCCAAATACTCCAAGTACTCCAAATACTCCAAGTACTCCAAATACTCCAAGTACTCCAAATACTCCAAGTACTCCAAATACTCCAAGTACTCCAAATACTCCAAGTACTCCAAGTACTCCAAATACTCCAAATACTCCAAGTACTCCAAGTACTCCAAATACTCCAAGTACTCCAAATACTCCAAATACTCCAAGTACTCCAAATACTCCAAGTACTCCAAATACTCCAAATACTCCAAGTACTCCAAATACTCCAAATACTCCAAATGCTCCAAGTACTCCAAATACTCCAAGTACTCCAAATACTCCAAGTACTCCAAATACTCCAAGTACTCCAAATACTCCAAATACTCCGCACCTGATCATTACTCGTACATTTCCTCGTGAACCTACCACGTGTTGGCGTCTCCTCGGCCGAAGGCGCTGAAGCCGCCGCCCGAGTGTTTGTAGTTCAGCTGCCGCTGGTATCCTGCAACAAAAGGATCAGTAGTAGTAGTAGTAGTAGTAGTAGTAATAGTAGTAGGAGTAGTAGCAGTAGTAATAGTAGTAGTAGCAGTAGTAATAGTAGTAGTAGTAGTAGTAGTAGGAGTAGTAGCAGTAGTAGTAGTAGTAGTAGCAGTAGTAGTAGTAGTAGCAATAGTAGTAGCAGTAGTAGTAATAGTAGTAGTAATAGTAGTAGGAGTAGTAGCAGTAGTAATAGTAGTAGTAGCAGTAGTAATAGTAGTAGTAGTAGTAGTAGTAGTAGTAGTAGTAGTAGTAGTAGTAGTAGTAGTAGTAGTAGCAGTAGTAGTAGTAGTAGTAGTAGTAGCAGTAGTAGTAGTAGTAGTAGTAATAGTAGTAGTAGTAATAGTAGTAGTAGTAGGAGTAGTAGCAGTAGTAATAGTAGTAGTAGTAATAGTAGTAATAGTACTAATAGTTGTAGTAGTAGTAATAATAGTAATAGTAGTAGTAGTAGCAGCAGTAGTTGTAGTCGTAACAGTAGTAGTAGTAGTAGTAGTAATAGTAGTAACAGTAGTAGTAGCAGCAGCAGTAGTAGTAGTAATAGTAGTAGTAGTAGTAGTAGTAATAGTAGTAGTAGTAGCAGCAGTAGTAATAGTAGTAATAGTAGTAGTAGCAGCAGTAGTAATAGTAGTAATAGTAGTAGTATTCAAATATTATTTTTCTCATGCTTGGACAGGTGAGGTTGGGAGGGCATCTGGCTGAATCTCACCGCTGCTGAGGAACTTCAGGGCCTTTTCCGTGATCTCGGGGCTGAGCTGCTCCGTGTTCCTCAAATATTCCAGGATGTAAATGTTCGGAGCGAGAAGAGCCATGTTCTGCTCCCCACATCCGTACGGCATCTTCAGGAGGCCGTCCAAGTTCTTCATCGCACGTCCCAAAATGTCTCCTACAGCACGGAAACACACGGAAACACACGGGAAACACACGGAAACACACGGGAAACACACGGGAAACACACGGAAACACACGGAAACACACGGGAAACACACGGAAACACACGGAAACACACGGGAAACACACGGAAACACACGGGAAACACACGGGAAACACATGGGAAACACACGGAAACACACGGAAACACACGGAAACACATGGGAAACACACAGAAACACACGGAAACACATGGGAAACACACGGAAACGCACGGAAACACACGGGAAACACACAGAAACACACGGAAACACACAGAAACACACGGGAAACATACGGGAGACACACGGAAATACACGGGAAACACACGGGAAACATACGGGAAACACACGGGAAACACAGGGGAAACAGACGGGAAACACATGGAAAGACACGGGAACGACACGGAAAGACACGGGAACAACGTGGAAAGACACAGGAACGACACGGAAAGACACAGGAAACACACAGAAAACACACAGGAAAGACACGGGAAACACACGAAAAGACAGGAAATACACGGGAAACACACGGGAAGCGCATGATAAACACATGGAAAACACACGGAAAACACAGAAGAAACACACAGGAACACATTAGAAACACACGGGAAACACACGGGAAACACACGGAAAACACACAGGAAATACACGGGAAACACACAGGAAACACACGGAAAATACACGGAAAACATACGGGAAACACACAAGAAACACACGGGAAACACAAGGGAAGCACACGGAAAACACAGAGGAAATGCAACATACGGGAAACACAGAAAACACACAGAAAATACAACACATGTAAAACGCACAGGAAATACATGGGAAAAAGACACGCGGGAAATACACAGGAAATACACAGAAAACACTCGGAAAATACACGGAAAACACACGGGAAACACATGGGAAAGACAGGGGAAGCACACGGGAAACAGGGGAAACACACGGGAAGTACACGGAAAACACACAGGAAATACAACACACGAGAAACGCACAGGAAATACACGGGAAACACACGGAAAACATATGGGAAACACATGAAACACACAAGAACCACACAGGAAACACACCAGAAACACGGGAACCGCACGGGAAACAAATGGGAAACGCACGGGAATAACACGGGAAACATTTTCAGACCAAAATGAGGAGAGCTCACATCGCTGACGTCATATTATGATGTTAAAAAGTTCCAGAGTGCAGCTTTAATCCTCACCCACAACAGAGACCGAGGCCCGGGCCGATCCAGGGATCACGTTTTCAGGCAGCGTCAAATCCACCTGCTCCTTCAGAGGCTCCGGCCCTGGAATCACCCAAAACCAGGATCAGAGAGCAGGGAGGGCATCTGACACACACAGGGAGGGCATCTGACACACGGGGAGGGCATCTGACACACGGGGAGGGCATCTGACACACGGGGAGGGCATCTGACACACGGGGAGGACATCTGACACACACGGGGAGGGCATCTGACACACAGGGAGGGCATCTGACACACGGGGAGGACATCTGACACACACGGGGAGGGCATCTGACACACGGGGAGGGCATTTGACACACACGGGGAGGGCATCTGACACACGCGGGGAGGGCATCTGACACACAGGGAGGGCATCTGACACACGGGGAGGGCATCTGACACACGGGGAGGGCATCTGACACACACGGGGAGGGCATCTGACACACGGGGAGGGCATCTGACACACACGGGGAGGGCATCTGACACACAGGGAGGGCATCTGACACACGGGGAGGGCATCTGACACACGGGGAGGGCATCTGACACACAGGGAGGGCATCTGACACACCTTTGGGACAGAGGAGCCAGTTGTAGGCCTTGGACACCTCCATTCCTTCGGCCTGAGGAGGAGAAAAACGTGGATTTAGTCGTAAATATTTGTACTTTTTAATTAAATGTGTTATTTTCTTTGTGTTTTTGTACTTTGACCCGCAGCGTCCGGGTCACCACGTCCCTGCGCCCTCTCTCGGGGACGCTCCGGACCTCGTTATCACACGGGACCTCGGACTGAACCGCCTCTGCTGCCACGGTAACGTTTAACTCACCTGGAAGAGAAGAGACTGAACCAGGACTAAACCAGGACTGAACCAGGACTGAACCAGGACTGAACCAGGACTAAACCAGTACTAAACCAGGACTGAACCAGGACTAAACTCGGACTGAACCAGGACTAAACCAGGACTAAACCAGGATTAAACCAGGACTAAACCAGGACTAGACCAGGGCTAGACCAGGGCTAGACCTGGACTAAACAAGGAATAAACCAGGACTGAACCAGGACTGAACCAGGACTGAACCAGGACTGAACCAGGACTGAACCAGGGACTGAACCAGGACTGAACCAGGACTGAACCAGGACTGAACCAGGACTAAACCAGGGACTAAACCAGGGACTAAACCAGGGACTAAACCAGGACTAAACCAGGGACTAAACCAGGACTAAACCAGGACTAAACTCAGACTGAACCAGGACCAAACCAGGACTAGACCAGGGCTAGACCAGGGCTAGACCTGGACTAAACAAGGAATAAACCAGGACTGAACCAGGACTGAACCAGCACCGAGGGGGGAGGTGCGCAGAATGTTCCGCAGTGTGTCTTTAGCGCGGTGTTGCCTGGTTATCGAGGGGCAGAATGTTCCGCAGTGTGTCTTTAGCGCAGTGTTGCCTGGTTATCGAGGGGCAGAATGTTCCACAGTGTGTCTTTAGCGCGGTGTTGCCTGGTTATCGAGGGGCAGAATGTTCCACAGTGTGTCTTTAGCGCAGTGTTGCCGGGTTACTGAGGGGCAGAATGTTCCGCAGTGTGTCTTCAGCGCGGTGTTGCCGGGTTACTGAGGGGCAGAATGTTCCGCAGTGTGTCTTTAGCGCAGTGTTGCCGGGTTACTGAGGGGCAGAATGTTCCGCAGTGTGTCTTCAGCGCGGTGTTGCCGGGTTACCGAGGGCGGAGGCGAGCAGGGTCCAGCTCAGGGTCCGGCGCTCGTTGCCGCAGAGACAGGACCGGCGCTGGTCTGGGGTCAGCGGCGTCAGGGTGAAGTCAGCAGAGGGCGACGGCTGCACGTCCATCTGAGGAACAACAGGAACTGCCCCTGAGCAAGACGGATACTACTACTACTGCTACTACTACTACTACTACTACTACTACTGCTACTACTACTACTACTGCTACTACTACTACTACTACTGCTACTGCTACTACTACTGCTGCTACTACTGCTACTACTGCTACTACTGCTACTGCTACTACTGCTACTACTGCTGCTACTACTACTACTACTGCTACTACTACTACTACTACTACTACAACACTACTGCTACTCCTACTACAGCTACTACTAATAATATTAATGACAACAAACAACAATGACCGCTACTTTGCTGCTCTTTCAACAACAACAACAACTGCTAATAATAACAACTGCTACAACTCTGCAGCATAACAACAATAATGACAACAATAACAACAACCAATAATAACAATACTCAACAACAACTCAATAATATTTCTTAACAACCAACAACAATAATAATAATATACATATTTCAATAACAACTTTTCTTTCTTTCTTTCAATAACAACTCAATATATAATAATAATAATAACAATGACAATAATAATAATGACAACAACAATATTAATTCTTTCAACAATAACAATAATAACAAAACAACTCTTTAATGACAACCAACAACAACAATAATGACCAACAGCTCTTAATAATAACAATCAACTTTCTTTCTCAACAATGACAAACCGCCAATATGGTACAATATAATAACAATAACAAATAACAACTCATGAATCAATAACAATATATCAAGTAACAACTCAACAATAACAACCAGCTCAATAATAACAACAACAATAATCAATAACAATATAACAATAATAATATAACCAATAAACTCAAAACAACTCTTTAACAATAATAACAATGACTCAACAATAATAACAACAATAACAACAACAATGACAACAACAACAATAAATAAACAACAATAACAAAGCGACAATAATAAACAACTCGAACAACAACAACAACCAACAAGCGACAACAACAATATAACAACAATAACAACAAAAGTAAACAAATAACAACAACAACAACAACCAACAACAACAACCTGACCAACAACAACAACAACAACAACCAACAAATAACAACAACAACAACACAATGACGAGCAACAACAACAACAACAACAACAACAACAACAAACAACCAGACAACGTAACCAACAAGCAACAACAACAACAACAACAACTAACCAGCAGCAACAAACAACAGCGGCAACAACAACAACAAGCCAGCGAGCAACAACAGCAACAAGCAACAACAACAACAACAACAATGCAGCAATACCTTAACAACAACCAACAACTTTATAACAACAACAACAGTATATAGCTCAATATTAACAACAACAACTCAACTCTTTTCGCAACCAACAACCAGCTCAACAATGACAACAACAACAACAACAACAACAATAACAACAACAATAATATAACCAACTCGTTAACAATCAACCAGCAACAACAACAACTTTTCTAACAACCAACAACAACAATAACAACAATATTTCTGTGATTCTCTTTCAACAACAATGACAACAACCAACAACAATAAGAGCTCAATAACAACAATCCAATTTTCTTTCTTAGCAATTAGCTCAACAACCAACCAGTATAATAATAACAAACCAACAACAATAACAATAACAACTCCAACAATAATAATAACAATGACAACAATAATAATAATGTAATAATGAATAACAATAACAACAATGACAACAATGACAACAATAACTGACAACAACAACAATGATATGGTTAAACAATAATAATAATAACCAACCAATAAACAACTCTTCAATTCAACCAACAATAATTAACAACAATAACAACAACAACAATAATAACAACAACAACAACCAACAATAACAAAACCAACAAACTAACAACAACAACAACAACAACGAGCAACAACAATTAACAACAATAACAATGACAACAACCAACTCGGCAATAACAACAACAACAGCGAGCAACAACAACAACAAACAACAACAGCAACTAATTTAACAACAACAATGAACAACAACAACAACAACAACAGCAATGAGCAACAACAGCACAACAGCAGCAGCTTGCTGCTAACAGCAACAAGCAACAACCAGCAGCAACAACAACAGCAGCAACAACAGCGACAACAGCAACAACTGACTGGCAACAACAACTGCAACAACAACAGCACTACCTGCTACTGCTAACAACAACAACTGCTACTACTACTGCTACTGCTACTCCTCCTGGTCCCGGTCGTGGTCCCGATCGTGGTCCTGGTCCTGGTCGTGGTCCTGGTCGTGGTCCTGGTTGTGGTCCTGGTCCTGTTCGTGGTCGTGGTCTTGGTCCGGGTCCTGGTCATGGTCCTGGTCGTGGTCCTGGTCCTGGTCCTAGTCCTGGTTGTGGTCCTGGTCATGGTCGTGGTCCTGGTCCTAGTCCTGGTTGTGGTCCTGGTGATGGTCGTGGTCCTGGTCCCGGTCCTGGTTGTGGTCCTGGTCGTGGTCCTGATCCTGGTTATGGTCCTGGTCCTGGTCGTGGTCCTGGTCGTAGTCCTGGTCGTGGTCGTGGTCCTAGTCCTGGTTGTGGTCCTGATCCTGGTTATGGTCCTGGTCGTGGTCCCGGTCGTGGTCCCGATCGTGATTCTGGTCGTGGTCCTGGTCGTGGTCCTGGTCGTGGTCGTGGTCCTGGTCGTGGTCCTGGTTGTAGTCCTGGTTGTGGTCCTGGTCATGGTCCTGGTCCTGGTCGTAGTCCTGGTCGTGGTCCTAGTCCTGGTTGTGGTCCTGATGATGGTCGTGGTCCTGGTCCTGGTCCCGGTCCTGGTCGTGGTCCTGGTTATGGTCCTGGTCGTGGTCCTGGTCGTAGTCCTGGTCGTGGTCGTGGTCCTAGTCCTGGTCGTGGTCCTGATCCTGGTTATGGTCCTGGTCGTGGTCCCGGTCCTGGTCCCGATCGTGATCCTGGTTGTGTTCCTGGTCGTGGTCCTGGTCCTGGTCGTGGTCCTGGTCGTAGTCCTGGTCGTGGTTGTGATCGTGGTCCTGGTCCCGGTCGTGGTCCCGATCGTGATCCTGGTTGTGGTCCTGGTCGTGGTCCTGGTCCCGGTCCTGGTTGTGGTCCTGGTCCTGGTCCCGGTCCCGGTCCTGGTCCTGGTCGTAGTCCTGGTCCTGGTCGTGGTCGTGGTCCTGGTTGTAGTCCTGGTCCTGGTCCTGGTCGTGGTCCTGGTCGTGGTCGTGGTCCTGGTTGTAGTCCTGGTCCCGGTCCCGGTCCTGGTCGTAGTCCTGGTCCTGGTCCTGGTCGTGGTCCTGGTCCTGGTCCTGGTTGTGGTCCTGGTCCTGGTCGTGGTCCCGGTCCTGGTCCTGGTCCTGGTCCCGGTCCTGGTCCTGGTCCCGGTCCTGGTCCTGGTCCCGGTCGTGGTCCCGGTCGTGGTCCCGATCGTGATCCTGATTGTGGTCCTGGTCGTAGTCCTGGTCGTGGTTGTGGTCCTGGTCCTGTTCGTGGTCCCGGTCCTGGTCCTGGTCCCGGTCCTGGTCATGGTCCTGGTCATGGTCCTGGTCCCGGTCGTGGTCCCGATCGTGATCCTGGTCGTGGTCCCGGTCGTGGTCGTGGTCCTGGTCCTGGTCGTGGTCGTGGTCGTGGTCCTGGTCCCGGTCCTGGTCCTGGTTGTGGTCGTAGTCCTGGTCCTGGTCATGGTCTTGGTCATAGTCCTGGTCGTGGTCCTGGTCGTGGTCCTGGTCCTGGTCCTGGTCCCGGTCCTGGTCCTGGTCCTGGTCCCGGTCCCGGTCCTGGTCCTGGTCCCGGTCCCGGTCCTGGTCCCGGTCGTGGTCCCGGTCGTGGTCCCGATCGTGATCCTGATTGTGGTCCTGGTCCTGGTCGTAGTCCTGGTCGTGGTCCTGGTCCTGGTTGTGGTCCTGGTCCTGGTTGTGGTCCTGGTCCTGGTCCCGGTCATGGTCATGGTCCTGGTCATGGTCCTGGTCTCGGTCGTGGTCCCGATTGTGATCCTGGTTGTGGTCCTGGTCGTGGTCCTGGTCGTAGTCCTGGTCGTGGTCCTGGTCCTGGTTGTGGTCCTGGTCCTGGTTGTGGTTGTGGTCCTGGTTGTGGTCCCGGTCGTGGTCCTGGTCCTGGTCGTAATCCTGGTCGTGGTTGTGGTCGTGGTCGTAGTCCTGGTCCTGGTCCTGGTCCTGGTCGTGGTCGTGGTCGTGGTCCTGGTCCTGGTCCTGGTCGTGGTCGTGGTCCTGGTCCCGGTCCCGGTCCCGGTCCTGGTCCTGGTCCTGACCATGATGCAGTGGGGCAGGTAGTTGAAGACCGTGGCCTTCAGGGTGAAGCTCTCTCCTCGGATGATGGAATACGGCAGGTGCAGCTCCAGGAAGAAGGGCTGGAAAACCGTGAGCTGCTGCCGCGGCGCGAGTCCGATTCCCTGCTCCGAGTTCAGGCAGAACGCTTCCGACTCCCACGTGGTGATGGTGTCCGGGACCGAGACGGGAAGAGACGCCTGGCCCGAGGGTCTGGAGGAGACCGGCAGGGTTAGACCGGGACTAAAACAGGACTGAACCAGGACTAAACCAGGACTAAAGCAGGACTAAAACAGGACGAAAGCAGGACTAAAGCAGGACTAAAACAGGACTAAACCAGGACTAAAGCAGGACTAAACCAGGATTAAACCAGGGTTAGACCGGGACTAAACTAGGACTGAACCAGAACTAAACCAGGACTAAAGCAGGACTAAACCAAGACTAAACCAGGACTAAAGCGGGACTAAAGCAGGACTAAACCAGGACTAAAACAGGACTGAACCAGGACTAAACCAGGACTAGAACAGGACTAAACCAGGACTAAAGCAGGACTAAAGCAGGACTAATGCAGGATTAAACCAGGACTAAACCAGGACTAGAACAGGACTAAACCAGGACTAAAGCAGGACTAAAGCAGGACTAAACCAGGACTAAACCAGGACTAAAGTAGGACTAAAATAGGACTAAACCAGGACTAAAGCAGGACTAAACCAGGACTAAAGTAGGACTAAAATAGGATTAAACCAGGACTAAAGCAGGACTAAACCAGGATTAAACCAGGACTAAAGCAGGACTAAACCAGGACTAAAGCAGGACTAAAACAGGACTAAAGCAGGACTAAAGCAGGACTAAAACAGGACTAAAGCAGGACTAAACCAGGACTAAAACAGGACTAAACCAGGACTAAAGCAGGATTAAACCAGGACTAAAGCAGGATTAAACCAGGGTTAGACCGGGACTAAACTAGGACTGAACCAGAACTAAAGCAGGACTAAAGCAGGACTAAACCAAGACTAAACCAGGACTAAAGCGGGACTAAAGCAGGACTAAACCAGGACTAAAACAGGACTGAACCAGGACTAAACCAGGACTAGAACAGGACTAAACCAGGACTAAACCAGGACTAGAATAGGACTAGAACAGGACTAAACAAGGAATAAAGCAGGACTAGAACAGGACTAAACCAGGACTAAAGCAGGACTAAATCAGGACTGAACCAGGACTAGAATAGGACTAAACTAGGACTAGAAAAGGACTAAACCAGGAATATATCAGGACTAAATCAGGACTAAAGCAGGACTAAACCATGACTAAAGTAGGACTAAAATAGGACTAAACCAGGACTAAAGCAGGACTAAACCAGGACTAAAGTAGGACTAAAATAGGATTAAACCAGGACTAAAGCAGGACTAAACCAGGACTAAACCAGGACTAAAGCAGGACTAAACCAGGACTAAAGCAGGACTAAACCAGGACTAAAGCAGGACTAAAGCAGGATTAAAACAGAACTAAACCAGGACTAAAGCAGGACTAATACAGGACTAAACCAGGACTAAACCAGGACTAAAGCAGGACTAAACGAGGATTAAACCAGGGTTAGACCGGGACTAAACTAGGACTGAACCAGAACTAAAGCAGGACTAAAGCAGGACTAAACCAAGACTAAACCAGGACTAAAGCAGGACTAAAGCAGGACTAAACCAGGACTAAAACAGGACTGAACCAGGACTAAACCAGGACTAGAACAGGACTAAACCAGGACTAAAGCAGGACTAAAGCAGGACTAATGCAGGATTAAACCAGGACTAAACCAGGACTAGAACAGGACTAAACCAGGACTAAAGCAGGACTAAAGCAGGACTAAACCAGGACTAAACCAGGACTAAAGTAGGACTAAAATAGGACTAAACCAGGACTAAAGCAGGACTAAACCAGGACTAAAGTAGGACTAAAATAGGATTAAACCAGGACTAAAGCAGGACTAAACCAGGATTAAACCAGGACTAAAGCAGGACTAAACCAGGACTAAAGTAGGACTAAAATAGGACTAAACCAGGACTAAAGCAGGACTAAAACAGGACTAAAGCAGGACTAAAACAGGACTAAAACAGGACTAAACCAGGACTAAAGCAGGACTAAAACAGGACTAAACCAGGACTGAACCAGTACTAAACCGGGATTGAACTAGAATTAAACTAGGACTAAACCAGGGTTAGACTAGGACTAAACCAGGTCTAAACCAGGATTTAACTAGGACTAAATCAGGGTTAAACTAGGAATAAACCAGGATTAAACTCAGACTAAACTAGGATGAAATTAGGACTAAACCAGGTCTAAACCAGGGTTAAATTAGGACTAAACCAGACCAGTTCTAAACCAGGACTAAACTATGACTAAACCAGGTCTAAACCAGGATTAAACTAGGACTAAATCAGGGTTAAACTAGGACTAAACCAGGACTAAACCAGGATTAAACTCAGACTAAACTAGGACTAAATTAGGACTAAACCAGGTGTAAACCAGGACTAAACTAGGTCTAAACCAGGGTTAAATTAGAACTAAACCAGACCAGGACTAAACCAGGACTGACCCAGGATCAAACTAGAACTAAACCAGGGTTAAAGTAGGACTAAAACAGGACTAAAGCAGGACTAAAGCAGGACTAAAGCAGGACTAAACCAGGACTAAAGCAGGACTAAAGCAGGACTAATGCAGGATTAAACCAGGACTAAACCAGGACTAGAACAGGACTAAACCAGGACTAAAGCAGGACTAAAGCAGGACTAAACCAGGACTAAAGTAGGACTAAAATAGGACTAAACCAGGACTAAAGCAGGACTAAACCAGGACTAAAGTAGGACTAAAATAGGATTAAACCAGGACTAAAGCAGGACTAAACCAGGATTAAACCAGGACTAAAGCAGGACTAAACCAGGACTAAAGTAGGACTAAAATAGGACTAAACCAGGACTAAAGCAGGACTAAAACAGGACTAAAGCAGGACTAAAGCAGGACTAAAACAGGACTAAACCAGGACTAAAGCAGGATTAAACCAGGACTAAAGCAGGACTAAACCAGGATTAAACCAGGGTTAGACCGGGACTAAACTAGGACTGAACCAGAACTAAACCAGGACTAAAGCAGGACTAAACCAAGACTAAACCAGGACTAAAGCGGGACTAAAGCAGGACTAAACCAGGACTAAAACAGGACTGAACCAGGACTAGAACAGGACTAAACCAGGACTAAAGCAGGACTAAAGCAGGACTAATGCAGGATTAAACCAGGACTAAACCAGGACTAGAACAGGACTAAACCAGGACTAAAGCAGGACTAAAGCAGGACTAAACCAGGACTAAACCAGGACTAAAGTAGGACTAAAATAGGACTAAACCAGGACTAAAGCAGGACTAAACCAGGACTAAAGTAGGACTAAAATAGGATTAAACCAGGACTAAACCAGGATTAAACCAGGACTAAACCAGGACTAAAGTAGGACTAAAATAGGACTAAACCAGGACTAAAGCAGGACTAAAACAGGACTAAAGCAGGACTAAAGCAGGACTAAAACAGGACTAAACCAGGACTAAAGCAGGACTAAAACAGGACTAAACCAGGACTGAACCAAGACTAAACCAGTACTAAACCGGGATTGAACTAGAATTAAACTAGGACTAAACCAGGGTTAGACTAGGACTAAACCAGGTCTAAACCAGGATTTAACTAGGACTAAATCAGGGTTAAACTAGGAATAAACCAGGATTAAACTCAGACTAAACTAGGATGAAATTAGGACTAAACCAGGTCTAAACCAGGGTTAAATTAGGACTAAACCAGACCAGTTCTAAACCAGGACTAAACTATGACTAAACCAGGTCTAAACCAGGATTAAACTAGGACTAAATCAGGGTTAAACTAGGACTAAACCAGGACTAAACCAGGATTAAACTCAGACTAAACTAGGACTAAATTAGGACTAAACCAGGTGTAAACCAGGATTAAACTAGGACTAAATCAGGGTTAAACTAGGACTAAACCAGGACTAAACCAGGATTAAACTCAGACTAAACTAGGACTAAATTAGGACTAAACCAGGTGTAAACCAGGACTAAACTAGGTCTAAACCAGGGTTAAATTAGAACTAAACCAGACCAGGACTAAACCAGGACTGACCCAGGATCAAACTAGAACTAAACCAGGGTTAAAGTAGGACTAAAACAGGACTAAAGCAGGACTAAAGCAGGACTAAAACAGGACTAAACCAGGACTAAAGCAGGACTAAAACAGGACTAAACCAGGACTGAACCAAGACTAAACCAGTACTAAACCGGGATTGAACTAGAATTAAACTAGGACTAAACCAGGGTTAGACTAGGACTAAACCAGGTCTAAACCAGGATTTAACTAGGACTAAATCAGGGTTAAACTAGGAATAAACCAGGACTAAACCAGGATTAAACTCAGACTAAACTAGGACTAAATTAGGACTAAACCAGGTGTAAACCAGGACTAAACTAGGGTTAAAGTAGGACTAAGACAAGGTTAAACTAAGACTAAACAGCACTGAAACCAGGGTTAAAACCAGGATTAAAACAAAACCCAGACTAAACCGGGACTAAGTGAGGACTGACTGACCCGACTTCCACCAGGTCCCAGATCCAGGTCTCGGGGAAGAAGGTCCGGACCGTGACGATGGGCGGAGGAGGAGGAGGAGGAGGAGGAGGAGGAGAATCAATGGCGGAAAACGAACTCACTCCCACCATTGTCAGCCTCCCGGAGTATGCCACTGAAACAAACCAGGACTGAACCAGGACTGAACCAGGACTGGACCAGGACTGAACCAGGACTGGACCAGGACTGAACCAGGACTAAACCAGGACTGGACCAGGACTGGACCAGGACTGAACCAGGACTAGACGAGGACTAAACCAGTCCAGTGAAAATCTTTCTCACCTCGTCCTGGGATGTGGTAGGGCATGTTGTAGAACTCGGTCCCTCTGAAGTTCACACAATACGGCGTCCGGATCACGAGGTTGGTCACGAGTTTGAGTCCTCGCTTCTGTAACACGAGAGAAATCTACACTGAACCAGACAAATCACAGAAAACCGAAGACAAATCACAGAAAACCGAAGACAAATCACAGAAAACCGAAGACAAATCACAGAAAACCGAAGACAAATCACAGAAAACCGAAGACAAATCACAGAAAACCGAAGACAAATCACAGAAAACCGAAGACAAATCACAGAAAACTGAAGACAAATCACAGAAAACCGAAGACAAATCACAGAAAACTGAAGGACACAGTGAAAGGCCCAGATCACACTGTTCTGATCTGTTCTGACGCCGTTTCCTCGTCACAAACAGACCTGGAGTCGTGTTTTGTTTCATTCACACGAGTTTAACACACAAACCTGAACATTTAGCACGACTTCTTCTCTCAAACTGAAAACACTACTGCTGCTATGGGACGAAATCCAAATCCACCAAATGGTGAAAATATCAAACAGAGTTCGATATTTTCACCATAAACATCTCACTGGACCAGATGTAATTACAATAAAAAACTGTGAATCTGCGGCTTTTTCCTCTAAAAATGCTTCACAGACTTAACCCACAGAATGAAGATGTAAAAGTGCTTAGAACAGTTATTTCTTCATGTCGTCTGCACTGAAACGGAGCAAAGGATCATGGTCTATGTAGTTCCCTCTGTTTTTTTTTTAAATTATTTCTGCATCAAAATAATTCACTTAAAGTTGAACTTGGGGACGTCTGAAGCTAAAGTCGTTTCTAGAGGAGGTGAATTCTGTCAGGAGCCAAAAAACGGCACAGATCAGTGTTTCCTCGGTGGAGATCTCACTGTGGCAGTGAGTCTGTCAAGGCAACAAACTAGTGTAGTGATGGGGGCAAGTTCTGAACTTCCACGTAAAACGACAATTTGCTTCAGACTGAAGAAGCTTAACTCCACTTTAACCCATCTGACAACAGCCACGAGTCTAACAAACCAAACGCTCTGCCTGGTTCACTCATTAGTGTCTGGAAACATTAGAAAACAACTTCATAAACACCTCACACTTCCCTCTGCTGATTTCCCACTGCACAGACCAAAGCCCAAAAGACTTCACCAATGATCACCAATGTTGTTTCTAATCCCATTTATTTACGAGTGATTTATATTTTTTGAAAAACGCTAAAAAATACATTACTGAACCATTTTCTTTCAACACTTTCAGTTTCTCTTCTTCTCCGTCAGTAGTCGATCTTCACTTGTTGCTTATGGAGTCGACAGTCGAGTCTTTTGGGCTTTTGTGCAGTGGGAAATCAACAGGGGGAAGTGTGAGGTGCTTATAAAGTTGTTTTCTAACGTAACAGGTCTGTTTCTCGAGGATTCTGAGCAATAGAGGACCTTTAAAGTGACGGAAGGGCATCTGGTGTAAGTTTACCTTGAGTTTGTCATAGGGGTCGTCGGTGTTCCTCCGGGGGTAAGGCAGATATCGCCTGGAGCGCACTTTGACACAGCGCTGAACCTCCTCAATATGATCAGGAAAAGGCTCTGCTCTTCGGACCGGCAAGAGGGACAAAAACTGCAGAGAAAGACCTGGTTTAGACCTGGTCTAGACCTGGTCTAGACATGGTCTAGACCTGGTCTAGACCTGGTTTAGACATGGTTTAGTTTTTGTTCTGTCCTGGTCCAGTCCTGGGTCAGTCCTGGTCCAGTCCTGGTCCAGTCCTGGTCCAGTCCTGGTCCAGTCCTGGTCTCGTACCATGTCTGGGTCCAGATTCTTCCCTGGCTTGTGGATGTGGACGCTCTTGTCGACGGCGCTGAGTCCACACAGGGACTGAGGAGCCGCGGAGACGGAGACGGAGCTGAACTCCCCGGGGACGGAGGACGGACCAGAGAACTGCACCTGCACCTGGAAAACATCAGCTATTATTATCCGTCATTTTATTTTCAAATGTTCATGATGATATCGGCCCATATGATAATGAGGAGACATATTTAATAACTTGTGTTCTCATTGATTCGTTGTCATTTTTAATCATTAGTTCACACTCCGCTCCCTCTGAACACGCTGCTCCCGCTGAACCTCCACCTGCGCCGGAACATTAGCGCCCCCTGGATTATTAACGTTATCAGCTGTTATTGCTTGTTCTTCCTGCGCAGCATCTCCAACACGACATATGGACAGAACATCCTTCTGTCACAGGGAGAACACTCATATTCCACTGAGTCGTCCGCCTGAAGCTGAAGCAGCAGCACAAGGAAAGAGCTGCTTTTTTCAGCATTTACAGTTTATGCAGGCGGCACGGTGGCTGAGTGGCAACACAGCAAGAAGGTTGGTGTCTGGATGGGTTATCAACCCAAAACATGCAGCACCTATGAACTAACATCAAGGACCATGTTGTCCACCCTCCTGTGGGCTCACCACCTGCAGAGGGGATTAAGCGGGAGAAGATGGATGGATGGACAGTTTATGCAAATGAGCCATGTGGTTTTAAGTTTAGTTTGTGTAAAACGTAAACAAATGTTTAAAGCTGCATTAAACACATTCTGATCTCACACTGATGAGGCTCTGGAGTCATGAGGTTTATATGGTGTAAAGTTGAGTTTATTTAACCTCTTACCACCCGCCGCGGGGTTATGTTACACAACATTAAAAAGTCAAGCCAGATATTCACCTGCTGTACATCGTTTGAAATCTTAATTCTCAGAGAGCAGTGCCAAAGTGGAATATTAGAGCTCAACATAGATGGAAAATACTGTAAGGGTGGATTGGCTGTAGCAAATCATTTTAGCAATTATTTTGTAGATTCAGTAAATGAAATTGCCCTGAAACCCCCTGTCTCAGTCCACCCAAATGCAAAGTCTGATAACTCATTAAATAGAGATGATGTCTTGTGTCTTAGAAGTATTCAAAATGCAAAAATAGATAAAATAATAGTCTCTCTGTCGAACTCAAAAGCTAAAGATTACTTTGGATTGGATATTTCTCTCATAAAAAGACACAAAGATGTACTAACATCACCTATAACATATATAGTAAACAAGTCAATTGAAGAAAGTGTGTTTCCTAATGCTTTTAAAAATGCAATTAAAACCCCGGTACATAGAACTGGCAGCAAAAATGAAGTAAGTCACTACAGGCCTATCAGTATACTGCCTGTAGTCTCTAAAATTTTAGAAAAAGTAGTAACAGAGCAAATGACAGACCACCTAAATAGAAACAATCTCCTACATCCAATGCAGTTTGGTTTCCGAAGGAACCACTCTACTGAGACCACCTGCTGCTACCTTACAGAAAATATTAGAGCTGGACTGGACAGGGGTGGCATCGTTGGTGCTGTGTTCTTAGACCTGCAAAAGGCTTTTGACACGGTTAACCACTGTGTCCTGTCCAAATTATCACAATACAACTTCTCTGAGAACACGCTACAGTGGCTGCAGTCTTACCTCTCAGATCGTGTACAATCTGTAAGAGCAAATGGTGTGATCTCCTCCTTAAAGTCTGTCACGGTCAATTTTGGGACCCTTGCTATTCACTATTGACATAAATGACCTCCCGGATGTGTGTAATGATATCAACATCATCATGTATGCAGATGATGCCGTCATCTATGTACATGGGAAGGATGGAGACCAAGTTGCCTCTGAATTATCTCTTGCCATGACCAAAATCACTGCTTGGCTGAAATCCTCATGTCTTTCACTAAACCTCAAAAAAACTGTTGCAATGTACTTTGCAAAGACAAACAAAGAGTATAACAAGTCTAACACTTATGTAAATGGGGTTGAATTAAACATTGCAACAGAAATCAAATATCATGGTGTCCACTTGGACCAAACTCTTGGATTTAAAAAACATATAAAGAAAGTGTCTAATTCAATAAAATGCAGTCTCTCCTCGTTCAGGCACATTGGAAACAGCTTGACTCTGGAAGCATCAATGATGTATTTTAATGCAATGATACTTCCTCACATCACCTACAGTGTCTCCTGCTGGTCTCAAGCCAATGAGAGCAGCCTTAAGCCTCTGCGATCTGTCTATAACCAGGCCTTAAAGGTTTTAGACAAAAGAACACTTCGTTACCATCATTGTAATATTCTCAGCAAATACAAAATGCTGAGCTTTGACAATCAAATTCTATATTCCAATCTACGTACTGTGTTTAAAATAGTGAACAAGACTGCGCCGCCTTCACTGAGTACATTTGTTCAGCTGTGCTCAGAGCAGATGAGCTGCTCTTCTAGATCCACAGCCCAAAACAACTGTGTCGTTCCCAATGGAACCAGCTCCCTGCCCGTCTGAAGCTGTCTGTAGATCTGCACAGTTTCTCTCGAAATTTAAAACAATTTATTCTTGAGAAGCAACTGTGTCAGCATCAGTCCTGTTAAATCAGTAACTTTCTTATTCTGTGGTTTACAGTGTTACTGTTAGTGCGTTTGTAAATATTTTAAAGTTTTGTTTTTGTTTTCTTATAATATGTTTGCAGGATTTTACATTGTTTTATAGAATGTTGTACTATTTGTAGCATGTTACTTTTAGTGCACCTGCCCAGGGACTGCGGATGGAAAATAGCTTTTTTTGCTAAATCTGGTGCAAAACATCTCCTCTTTTCTAAGATGAATGTGTTTGTACATGGTCCCTGACAAATAAATAATAAACTAAACTAAACTAAACTAAACTTTAAAAAACCATATCATTAATTTTATGCCACACAGCCCAAAGAGCCATAACTTATAATTCCTGAAAATAATCAAAACAACAAAGCGCATTTCTGACCTTTGGGCCGGTTCTGTCCGAAACTGTTTCAGTCCAGGAAAACTCAATTAGTCCGTAACAGTCCACAGAAAAAGAATATCCAGTTGTTTTTTTCATAAAATAATTCCATGTGGGGAAATAATCCAGAAAGACCGTGTTTGTATGAATGGATGAACGACGCATGAAAACATGTCTGTCACTCTTCGTCCTTATGTCTAGCTTAGCGTCCACTTCTGTTAGCGCTGTGGGGTAAGTTTGTTTTCTTGATCCGGGGTTCGGGGCGGCGGGCACAGCTCGAGGAACAAAAGGAGCGCGTCCAGTTAGCGGCGTATTACACATGTCTGAGCGAGCGCTCCACGGCAAAAGCTCTTCAGTCATTGGATCTTCCAGAAAATGATTGACAGATCTGAAGAGCCTATCAGGAGCCCTTTAGGGCGGTGGGCAGAGGTGAAATAGTTAGACAGCAACTCATTGTAAAGTTCTTTGCAGAGCCTCTAGCCTCCTCTGACACACAGACACTGGTGGAGGCACCAGAGGCATATGGAGAAAATTTTTTGGCTTGTTTTAGTTTTTTATGTGAAGAAAACCTGCCTAAAGTTCAGAAGAAGATTTATTTATTATACATTATATCTTATTACAGTTTGGAACATCTGGTACATATTTGGACACTTGTGCCGAATTGACATATTTTTACAAAAAGGGTCACAGCACCAAACCCTGAGGCCCAGAGTCTGAAATTTTGTTGCAACAACTTCAGCAGTGAGTGCAGTGAGCCACAAATGCCCAGGATGAAATATGCCCAAGTTAGAGCCTTTATTATTTTTGTTTTTTTAGGCAAAAAAATTCAATTTTTAGAATTTTTGAATGTCTGTACTGTAAGTGAGCTGCACTCACAGTCTTCATATGCAGATCTACAGAAACTAGAAGGTCTAAGCTTTAAAATGATGCATCACACAAGCCTGTGGGGTCTAAGATTTTCTTTTAATAAGCTTTGGCACTTGGGTTTGTGTCACTGTTGTGCACAGACAAATTTAGGCGGATGGCAACAGGTTAAGTAGATTAGTAACAGTAATAATAATGATCATTTTAATATAAAAACGTTAATGATTAATCAAAAATCAATCATTAATCCTCCCTACGATCGATTAAGGAAATGTAATCGAATGCCCATCCTCAGTGTGAACTACTTAAATTTATGGTTTATCCTCAGAATCTGTCAGAATGAGACGCCTTCAGATTTTCCCGTCAATGATAAAAAAATTCCATCAATGACGGAAAATATTCAGTTAACACGACCTCTGCCGCGTTACTGTCGCACTGACCAGTACTCGTACCCGGGCGCAGTACTCATACCCTGTTGCAGTACTTGTACCCGGTGCAGTACTCGTACCCGGTCTCAATACTCGTACCCGGTCTCAATACTCGTACCTGGTCTCAATACTCGTACCTGGTCGCAGTACTCGTACCTGGTCGCAGTACTTGTACTCTGTAACCCACGTGATCTAAAGTGCCACCCGCTCTTGCTGCGTCACCGAGCCAAATTACAATATTACCCAGAGTGCCTCTCGCTACTTCCTGCTCTGCCGCTCCCGCTGCTGCTCACTGTGGCTGCCGCTGCTTGTGCTCCTCATTATTGCTGCTCAAAAGACCTTCTCCACTGCTTTTATACAAAGCATTCAACCCTCCGTTGAGCGGTGAGTTATACTCTTTAAACCCGCTGTCCGTGTGAGTTTAAATGTGATTTATATCCCTGTTAGAGCTAATGGTTTATGCTGCTAACGCTAATGCTAACTCCGTTAGCGATTAAGCTAGCGGGTGCCGCGAATGACTTATTTACACTCGTATTGACTAAATACAGACCTAAATTTAATTTCTATTTTTGCCGAATTAAAGGCCAAACCTTTAGTAAGTAAAGGACATCCTAATTTATGTGATTTGAACTCGTTATTGGTGTTTATTAGTTGATTTTTGAACGGTGTATTTCAATGAATGTATTGTGCATTTTGATATAGATGGATGATTAGCTTCAAAGCTAGTTAACTTAAAAGTGCACTGAGTTATTGATATATGAGTAAAGTTATCAAAATGTTGACAATTATTTGATGATTATTATTGCAATTCACTCTAATTGTAAGTTAATGTAATGAGTTTATAGCCCATAAGTTAATTTATAATATGAAAGTAATTTGGGTTTTTCCTGTTGACCTTGTGCAGGTCAGGATTTTCCCCCACCCGTCTCTGTGATGGAAACTTCAGCTGTGAGTCTGTGATGATGAGCTATGATCACACCTCCTTGTGGTAGGAGATCGAACTGTTCTTTTCCTATCTTACCAGATCTATAACAAACTGTAAAAACTTTGAATCTCAGTCTGAACGACTGACTGTTCGAATTTGCATGGACTATAATTCAAATGGACAATATATGAACTCACTGGCTTTGAACTGAAGGGTTTTGTTTTTCTGTTTTACTTTGTTCAATAGATTCTAATAATATATCTATACTATTTATTATATATATATATATACATGTTTATCACCATATATGAGGTTATTGTTATTATTGCAATCCTATTAATATAAAAACTTAATAATATAATACAATCTTTAATATTACCAACTTTATTTTGTGTCTGCCTTTCATTCACTTACCTTATGGCTCCTTATCGAATCTATTTCTGATCACGTACCTTTGCAGTCAGTCCGCCTAATCTATACACCGCGTTACAACCCGGTCACAGTGCTTGTTCTGCGACTTGTGACCTATTTTTTTAAGAAGGCTTACAGCTAACTTTTAAATTGTGTTTAATTGTATCTTTGTCTGTTTGCTTTGATTTTACACGTAGCACTTTGAGATTTGGTTTCAAATGTAAAGTGCACTATAAATAAAATGTATTGTTATTACCCGGCCGCAGTACTCCTACCCGGCCGCAGTACTCGTACCCGGCCGCAGTATTTTACCTTGTTGCTGAAACACTTCTCTGTGGGGAACTCTTTGGATGCGGCGATGACACTTTCACTGGGCAGGACGGCGTAGGTCACCAGGGCCACGGCGGGAACCATGTCACTCGTGATCTCCAGGTCAAAGCTCAACTCCCCCTCCATCACTGAGGGAAGAAAGTACGTAATAATCACACTACTACAAGTACTATTACTGCTACTGCTACTACTACTACTACTACACTGAGTACTGCACGTTTTTACTCCTACTGCGCCATGACCCTGTTTACAGCAAAAGTGAAACTACATTCGACTCTTACTTGTGTCCATGTAGGTGCCGTAATGTCCGTATTTAACGATGACGCCTCGAGACAGGATCTGAGGAAGGACACGACGGTATTTAGTTTAGTTACAAGAAGAAAATGTTTGAACAAAATAAAATATAAACAAATATTTCTTAGGTCTGAGAAACTTAAGTGGGTTGGTTCATATACAGGCGCTCCCCAGGTCCCCACTTTTTAGTATCTCTATTCCGACACGTCTTTTTTTATTTATTTATTTATTTAATCTCATTCCAATTCATTTTGTATTTTTTCTCAGTCTTTTTTGGTAGTTATTGTTAATGTGTGCACTGGGTCACCATGGTAACTGCTGATCAATCCACCATAGGTACACAGACAGAACACCCCCAGTGTGATGTCACTGCAAAGTATAAATGCAAAGAAAATGTAAAATCCCAGTCGTCCCGGTAGAATCCACGGCGAAGGAGAAATTCAATTTGTCAATTGGACAAAAGTTTATTTTGGTCGAATACGTTTTGCCGCTCGTCCAAGCTGCTTCTGTCAGACGCTGGAGGACGCTGCCTTAAATCTGCCTGAAAGGGGCACTAACTACACTGAAACTACTCTGAAACTAACACACCTACTTGTTTACAGGTTCTGTTTTTTGCTCGGCCTCTTGAACTTGTGCTGAGTGTGGGCTCATATTTGCAGAATCATTCAGGCCCCTGATGTTTTCACACCTCTGACCTGGACACCCCTGATGTTCTCTTTGTTTTAGGTCTGAGTTGTAGTTGGAAGACACTCTTTGTATCGCGATTCCAACACATCTTTTCCTTTTTTTTTTTGCGCCAGCTTAACGAGACGATGCTCATTGACCTGGGACAATGAACTGAGTGGTGATTTATTTAGGCGATACGGTGTTCCACGCAGATCGCCTACATGATGAAATAAATGAAGCACAAAGGGCCCGTGTAGTCTCTGTTTTAGATGAGATATTTTCTTGAAGGCCTATGCTCTTTTTTTAAATGCAGGACTGTTTCCCACAGCATCAGTTCAGACATTTTCCCACTGCCTGATCTCCTCTGTGGCTGAAGCATCTTATGATAATATCATATATTCATATTCTGTACATATGAGTGGACTAAGTGAGTGTGACGTCTCCACAGCGTCAGCGGCGCTCAAATGAGGCTCTTGATGCCACAGTTACAGGAGCGAATCTGGAGCCAGGTCCATATTTGGAAATCCGACCGCAAGTATCATAGCAACACAAGAGCCAATCATGAGTGAGGACGATAAATGTGGCGCCTCCTCATGGCAGAGCTGATGCATCATATATACGGACTATGGATGTGATACTCTGCACCTGCAGGACCGCTGTATTTCGGTGATTCTTGAGAATAATAAGGAAACTTTTAGCTTTTATCATCATACTTTAAAAAGTAAGTTCAAGTCATTGATTTATTTTGTTTGTTCTGTTACGTGCGAACAACAGTGGAGTCGCAATTCAACAAAATTCACTTTACTTTATGCTCGTTAAATTCTGCTAGTTCAGACTCTAGTAACGTTAGCTATTATAATTGAGATATTTTGTCATTTTATTGAGCTGTCAATCAAACCTGTTACTAATGCTCGGGGGAGGGACCTCGGGGAATGAAGGCGTCTGATTGGTCCATTATTTATGTTCAGGTCTTGATTTAGGAACAAGATAGCGAAATGAAAATGAAAAACTTCTTGTTTGGCACACGGCGGCTAACGGAATAGCTTAGTCTACTTATGTATACGGTATATGCATATATTATACGGGAGCAATAAGTATAATCGGCTCTCACATTCATATTATCCATGTTGGAAAAGTCGAATGTTTGAAAAATAGGAACTGTGCCGCTACTCTGACAATGATTAAAAAATGTCGAAGTAGTGGGATGTTTGAAAATTAACGTTTATGCCATGACTCTGACAATTAGATGTCAATGTGTAAATAGGGACATGTCGCAATAGTAGCGTGGAACCGCCTGGGCACAGTTCAAATGCCTTACACTGGACAAACGTAGCGCGCTTTAGGGGCGATCCTTCATTAATAATGTAGTTAGTATGATTAGCTTAGGTTCAGGAGCAGGACCACGCCTCAGCTGCCCTCGCCTCCTCTCCAGCGAATCACAGCTCACTTCTACCACACATCAATTTCCCAGAAGCCTATTTATAGCAGCCTAACCCGGCACCCCAGTTTGTCCTGAATACTCGACCCCACCCTCCCAACACCGATCTGTTCGTCTTCCAGACATAAGACTCCTAGACGGGGGTCCCGTCCTGCTGGGCCATGTGAGGATTGAGACTGAACCCCCACCCTGAGTCTCAACCCAGCTGACCCGCCTCGTCTCCATATAATAAACACTTTTCACTTCGCACATGTGTTGTTGGCGTGGTCCTTGCTAGTGAAGTCCACTTTAAACAGTCTATGGTCCTAACATTGGATGGTCCAACCACCGCTCCGTTTCATCTGAGATAAATAAGAGTTTGGTGCTTTATTTGTTTATTTAAATTCTCACTGGCCGTGGTATAATTCAGGAAAACATGTCACTTGTGTGTTATGTTACTGTGCCCCGGCGAGCCGTGAGAGCCACACACTCACCAGGTAGAAGATGTTGGCGGTCCCTTGGCCTTCGCCCACAAAAGTGTAGCCCACAGTGAAGGTCTCTGTGGCCCCACACGCCAGGGTCCGGTCCTCCCCTCGGACCTCCAGGGAGCTGGTGGTCCTGGTGTGGAGGGAGACGGGTTTGATCTCCTCCAGCTGCAGAGACGCCGGCCTGAAGTGAGGCAGCCACGGACTGTGCCTTTCCCCATACAGACTGGCCTATGAGGACAGAAAGGGTTTAAGGCGTTTAACGCAGTGTTTTTACTCACAATCCCCCAACCTGATACTCAGTATTCTCTGGGGGTGTGATGTTAACCGGAAGCACTGCTCTGTCTGAAGCTCTGCCACTCAAATTAGACTTTAACCTGAGTTTTGTTTTAACACAACCTGACCAGAAAGAACGGACTTACCTGGAACTACAACAGGTGAGCTGATTTGTGCTGTTAACAAGTCTCTCTCAAAAAATAATTACACTCACAAGCTAGCTAACATTTGCATTAGCATTAGCCAACAGTTTTTCGGTTTTTCAGTCTCACCTTTATGCTAAAAATGAAAGTCACCATGAACGCTCGGACTGATCACAGGCTCCTGAAAATGAGCTGTTTAAATCCATTTTGTATTTTTTCTGAAAATCTTCTTTTGTTGCTAATGTGTGCACTGGGTCACCATGGTAACTGCTGAACAATCCACCATAGGTACACAGACAGAACACCACCAGTGTGATGTCACTGCAAAGTATAAATACAAAGAAATGTGTCCCACAAAATGGGGACGCTGTAAAAATCTCGATAGACCTCAATAGGTCATTTTACAGAACGACAAACACAAATCCACTTTCACCGCTGCATTTGAGGCTCAGGCTTCGCTCCACATGATCTGGTGACCACTGCTTTTCCCAGACGCTCAAAGTCGCTTGGTGATTTTGTGTGTAAAATCCCAGTTGTCCCGGTAGAATCCACAGCAAAGGAGAAATTTAATTTGTCAAATGGACAAAGGCTTATTTTGGTCTAATACGTTTCGCCGCTCGTCCAAGCTGCTTCAGTTCTGGTCAGACACTGGAGGACACTGCCTTATATCTGCCTGAAGGGGGCGCTTGCTACTCTTAAACTACTCTGAAACTAACACACCTACTTGTTTACAGGTTCTGTTGCATCATTCAGACCCATAACGAGTGTTTTCACACCTCTGGTCCTGGCCTGGATACCCCTGTTTTTCTCCTTGTTTTAGGTCTCAGTATGGAGTGGTAAATGAAGACAAGTGATCTCTGAGACCTCCATTTCTGTTCAATGATGGATTGTCCATCCTAACAAAAATAGCCTCTAACACCCCCTCAAACCATTTCTTTTCTCTGGTGCCCCGTAGCCGGACCGAAGCCTGGATACGCTTGTTTTGTAGCTAAGAGTGTGGAAAAAACAAACATACCCCACACCACTAACAGGAGCCTAAGCGTTTAGCTATGCTAAGGACCAAGAGCGAGAGTAGTAGAGAGATCCGTCGCTCATCCATTCAGACAAACTCGGACTTTCTGGATTATTTCTCCACATGGAATTATTTTATGAAAAAAACAACTGGATATTCTTTTTCTGTGGACTGTTACGGACTAATTGAGCACAGCTATTCCTGGATTGGACCCGTTTCGGACCCACAGAACCGGCTCAAAGGTAAGAAATGCGATGAATATTTTCGGGAATTATAAGTTATGGCTCTTTGGGCTGTGTGGCATAAAATGAATGATATGGTTGTTTTACTGAGGAATTAAGCTTTCAAACGATGTATAGCAGGTCAATATTGGAAAAATAAGTACGGTGAATATCTGGCTTGACTTTTTAATGTTGTGTAATCGCTCGCTGGCTTAACAAGGCTGTATGCTGACATGCAGCTCCTTTGATGAAAGTAAACTTAAGATATGGCCTTAACAAGGCTGTAGTGCAGAAGGAATGCTGCCTCTGACAATACGAAATGCGCATTGCAAGGATCACTTATCAGACGCAGTTTGCTGAAGCTTGATAAATAATGTTTGTTGCATGTAAAATATCGATACGTGTATCGCCAAGAGGCCCACGACGATGTATCCCCGTATCGATTTTTTGAACACACCCCTAATGTACGGCAGACTGAGGTCCTTTTAGGTGCACATGTACGGCAGACTGAGGTCCTTTTAGGCGCAGATGTACGGCACACTGAGGTCCTTTTAGGTGCAGATGTACGGCACACTGAGGTCCCCTGTTGCTCTCTCATCTTTACTGCTTCATCCTCTTGTGCAGTGGCTGTTCTGTTTCTCCAGTGTAGCTCACTGCAGTCTTCACTGCACTGAATGGAGCAGACCACATTGCTTTGTTTGTGGCTCGGTGTTTTGTCCTTTATGGTGCCTAAACACACCAACAGTTTACACCTGTGGTCCCTGTATTCTCAGCGGTCCTGCCCTGCTGAGCAAAGAGAGAAGGTACGACTACTATGTCTGTTACATTCCCAAGGATCAGCAGATACAAACTGTAACCACACATTTATGTTATTAAAATACCTTCATTTACCATGGCCTACACCAGGTCAAAACCAGGTCTATCCAAGGTCTACGTCTGGACCCACCTTGAGAGCGATAGGGCCACTGTAGGAGCTGGTGTTGAAGCTGAAGGTAGCGTGTCCGTCCTGGTCAGTCTTCAGATTTTGGAGCCTTTTGTAGGAGTCTGTGAGCAGATGGACCTCAGTGTGGGAGGCAGGTGTGTTATTGTAATGCTCCACCTTCACCTGCACAGAAACATTCAAACTTCACTCACATCTGCACTTTGGAGAATCCGTCCATTTTGTATTAAGCAACTCAATTCAATTTGTGATTCTCTGAGTCTCCCCTCCCATTGCTCCCCGTTCAGAGCATCCCACTAAACTACTGTACATCACATCAGGTTTGTCAAGTTGTACTGTACTTTTGTATCATGTTTTGTATATTTATGGAGAATTGTTATGTGGAGCATCGTACAGAATCTTACCACAAGGAAACTTCGAATAGTGCCCGGCAGAGATCACTACAAAACCCCCTCCGGGTATGTTTTTGATGAGGGACCAATGTCAGAAAATGTTTTAAAGTTCAACAAAATATTTTGCATAATACTCCCAGAGCCACGTTGGTTTGAGTGAGCAAAAGTACCTGCAGCTCCAGCACATCACCAGGGTTGTATCTTTTGGGAGGATTCACAAACTTCACTTTTCCAATTTCACCCGAGATCTTGATCCTCTGTATCGCGATCTTCGTCAGGTCTGAGGAAAAGGATCAGGAGTTCAAACCACATTTAAAGAACTGGACATAGGGACTGGCTCAGAAGTGCTCCCCTCACAGCGCTCCAGTCTGACACTAACCCTGCAGCTGTGATCGCCTCTGTGCACCGTACTACTGTGAGACTGTGCCTCTACTGCACTGCATTGCACTGTGATGCACTGTACTGTACTGTGATGTACTATAATGTACTGCACTGTACTGTACTGTACTACACTGTGTATTGCTTTTTCATCCATCAAACCCACTACTTTTTAGTGAGCAGTTTAGACTGCAAGACTGAGACTGCATCAGGTCAGTGAAGTGTTCATCTATGTTTCTGGATCTGCCCCTATTCAAATAAACAATAAGTAAAATAAATAAGTAGTGGTGATAGTTGGAGTTACCTGTCCCCTCTTCGGTCATCGTGGCATTTACGATGTATTCACCTTCCGGCTGGGAGACGTTTTTAAATGGAGCAGTTTGGAAGGAGAAGGACGCACAGCCATCTTTGGGCATCTACAAATGCAACGACTTTCACTGCAGTAGTAGTAGTAGTAGTAGTAGTAGTAGTAGTAGTAGTAGTAGTAGTAGTAGTAGTAGTAGTAGTAGTAGTAGTAGTAGTAGTAGTAGTAGTAGTAGTAGTAGTAGTAGTAGTAGTAGCAGTAGCAGCAGTAGCAGTAGCAGTAGCAGTAGCAGTACAGTCCCTGAGAAAAGTCTTGTCGCTTATCCATTTTGTCGAAATAAAATCTTATAACCTGACCTAACCTGAATTAATCGATTGGTTTTAAAAATGTCTCGTATGAAAGCTAAAACCCTCCCAAATTATGCTCAATATACAAAAATAAATTTGCTTCACTGAAGAAAGATTGATCATTTAATGAACACAGAAAGATCAGATTTTGCAAGACAAAAGTCTTGTCGCCTTGTCATATGATGCACCTAGTCCTTACAGCCTCACCTGTGATCAGTTACTGATCGATCAGTTAGTGGGTGTGTATAAAAAGAACCCCAGCACACCAGACCTTCACATCAACTGCAACTTGACCTCTGACAACCTGCCTAAGATCCACCCTGAGACCAAAGCGTTAATTATCAAGAGGCTGAAGACCAGATCCACTGCTGAGGTGGCTGACACCTTCAATGTGTCTCAGCGTCAAGTACAAAGAATAAGAAAAAGATCTGAAAAGACTGGAGATGTTTTTGACAAGCCCAGGTCCGGCAGACCCCGCAAGACAACTGCTTGGGAGGACCGTTTGTTGATTTGAAAATCCAAGGCCCCTTTTCCACTGCAGCAGAGCTCCACCAGGCCTGGTCACCTCAAGTCCCTATCAGTAGCCTAAAATATCAAGAAGTATTAGCACCTCTTACATTCCCAACCATAAAAGGGGTCAAATTTTGCAGCAGGATGGTGCTCCATCTCATACTTCTATCTCTACATCAAAGTTTCTCAAGGCGAAGAAGATCAAGGTGCTCCAGGACTGGCCCAGTCACCAGACATGAACATCATTGAGCATGTCTGGGGTAGAATGGAAGAGGAAGCATGGAAGACAAAACCAAAGAATCTTGATGAACTCTGGAGGCATGTGAGACGCTTTCTTTGCTATTCCTGATGACTTCATCAACAAATTGTATGAATCATTGTCGAACCACATGGATGCAGTCCTTCAAGCTCATGGAAGTCATACAAGATATTAAATATGGGTTTCACAGCACCACTACTTAATTCACTGACGTTATGCAACATATTTTTGTATTTGAAGTAAATTATTTGTTAAGTTTTCTGTAGGCGACAAAACTTTTGTCTTGCCAAAATCTGACCTCTGTGTTCATTAAATGATCGATCTTCCTTCAGTGAAGCAAATTTATTTTAGTATATTGAGCATAATTTGGGAGGGTTTTAGCTTTAATATGAGACATTTCTAAAACCAATCGATTAATTTAAAGTCCGGTTATAAGATTTTGTTTCTACAAAATGGATAAGAGACAAGACTTTTGTCAGGGACTGTAGTACTAGTAGTCGTAGTCGCAGTAGCAGTAGCAGTAGTGCTGGTAGTCATAGTTGAAGTAGCGGTAGCAGTAGTACTAGTAGTTGAAGTAGCGGTAGCAGTAGTACTAGTAGTCGTAGTAGCAGTAGCAGTAGCAGTAGCAGTAGTACTAGTAGTCGTAGTCGCAGTAGCAGTTCTGTTTTATACCTCCTGTACTTGTTGTAGGCACATGTTGATGCCCGTTAGCCGTCTGCACACACAGACCTCCACCTGCCCCGGCACCGACTGGCCAAACGTGTATCTGAAAACATGTCCAACTGCATTATCCTACCACAAGCACTTCTGGGAGGGCATCTGAGGCGCAGGGAGGGCATCTGACTCACTTTGCGCACACTTTAAGGGAGAGTTCTTCCAGACCGATGCTGACTTTATCTTGAGCTTTCACTTCAACAGAAAACTTTGGCAGAACTAGAGGGGAAAAAAGTGAAAAGACAGTTCACTTTTGACACTTTGCACGTCGTGACATCACACTGGGGGTGTTCTGCATGTATCTCTATGTTGGAATGTCCAGCAGTTACCGTGGGAACACAACGCACACATTAGCAAACACAGTCAAGAAAGTTTTAAGAGTGAAAATGATTTAAAGGGCACATTGTCATTTGTAGTAGTAGCAGTAATAGTACTATTGGCAGTAGTAGTAGCAGTAATAGTACTATTGACAGTAGCAGTAATAGTACTATTGGCAGTAGTAGTAGCAGTAATAGTACTATTGGCAGTAGTAGTAGCAGTAATAGTACTATTGGCAGTAGTAGTAGCAGTAATAGTACTATTGGCAGTAGCAGTAGCAGTAATAGTACTATTGGCAGTAGCAGTAGCAGTAATAGTACTATTGGCAGTAGCAGTAGCAGTAATAGTACTATTGGCAGTAGCAGTAGCAGTAATAGTACTATTGGCAGTAGTAGTAGCAGTAATAGTACTATTGGCAGTAGCAGTAGTAGTAATAGTACTATTGGCAGTGGCAGTAATAGTACTATTGGCAGTAGCAGTAATAGTACTATTGGCGGTAGTAGTAGCAGTAATAGTACTATTGGCAGTAGTAGTAGCAGTAATAGTACTATTGGCAGTAGTAGTAGCAGCAGTAATAGTACTATTGGCAGTAGCAGTAGCAGCAATAGTACTATTGGCAGTAGCAGTAGCAGCAATAGTACTATTGGCAGTAGCAGTAATAGTACTATTGGCAGTAGCAGCAATAGTACTATTGGCAGTAGCAGTAGCAGCAATAGTACTATTGGCAGGAGTAGTAGCAGTAATAGTACTATTGGCAGGAGTAGTAGCAGTAATAGTACTATTGGCAGGAGTAGTAGCAGTAATAGTACTATTGGCAGGAGTAGTAGCAGTAATAGTACTATTGGCAGGAGTAGTAGCAGTAATAGTACTATTGGCAGTAGCAGTAATAGTACTATTGGCAGTAGCAGTAATAGTACTATTGGCAGTAGCAGTAATAGTACTATTGGCAGTAGCAGTAATAGTACTATTGGCAGGAGTAGTAGCAGTAATAGTACTATTGGCGGGAGCAGTAGCAGTAACAGTACTATTGGCAGTAGCAGTAGCAGCAATAGTACTATTGGCAGTAGCAGTAATAGTACTATTGGCAGTAGCAGTAGCAGTAATAGTACTATTGGCAGTAGCAGCAATAGTACTATTGGCAGTGGCAGTAGCAGCAATAGTACTATTGGCAGTAGCAGTAGCAGTAATAGTACTATTGGCAGTAGTAGTAGCAGTAATAGTACTATTGGCAGTAGTAGTAGCAGTAATAGTACTATTGGCAGTAGAAGTAGCGGTAATGGTACTATTGGCGGTAGCAGTGGCAGCAATGGTACTATTGGCGGTAGCAGTAGCAGCAATGGTACTATTGGCGGTAGCAGTAGCAGTAATGGTACTATTGGCGGTAGCAGTAATAGTACTATTGGCGGTAGCAGTAATGGTACTATTGGCGGTAGTAGTAGCAGTAATAGTACTATTGGCAGTAGTAGTAGCAGTAATAGTACTATTGGCAGTAGCAGTAATAGTACTATTGGCAGTAGTAGTAATAGTACTATTGGCAGTAATAGTACTATTGGCAGTAGCAGTAATAGTACTATTGGCGGTAGTAGTAGCAGTAATAGTACTATTGGCAGTAGTAGTAGCAGTAATAGTACTATTGGCAGTAGTAGTAGCAGTAATAGTACTATTGGCAGTAGCAGTAGCAGCAATAGTACTATTGGCAGTAGCAGTAGCAGTAATAGTACTATTGGCAGTAGCAGTAGAAGTAATGATGCGATTGGCAGGTAGCAGTAGCAGTAATAGTCTGATTGGCAGTAGCAGTAATAGTGCTGATTGGCGGTAGCAGTAATAGTACTATTGGCAGTAGCAGTAATAGTACTATTGGCAGTAGCAGTAGCAGTAATAGTACTATTGGCAGGAGTAGTAGCAGTAATAGTACTATTGGCAGGAGTAGTAGCAGTAATAGTACTATTGGCAGGAGTAGTAGCAGTAATAGTACTATTGGCAGGAGTAGTAGCAGTAATAGTACTATTGGCAGTAGCAGTAGCAGTAATAGTACTATTGGCAGTAGCAGTAGCAGCAATAGTACTATTGGCAGTAGCAGTAGCAGTAATAGTACTATTGGCAGTAGCAGTAATAGTACGATTGGCAGTAGCAGTAATAGTACTATTGGCGGTAGTAGTAGCAGTAATAGTACTATTGGCAGTAGTAGTAGCAGTAATAGTACTATTGGCAGTAGCAGTAGCAGCAATAGTACTATTGGCAGTAGCAGTAATAGTACTATTGGCAGTGGCAGTAATAGTACTATTGGCAGTAGCAGTAATAGTACTATTGGCGGTAGTAGTAGCAGTAATAGTACTATTGGCAGTAGTAGTAGCAGTAATAGTACTATTGGCAGTAGTAGTAGCAGTAATAGTACTATTGGCAGTAGCAGTAGCAGCAATAGTACTATTGGCAGTAGCAGTAGCAGTAATAGTACGATTGGCAGTAGCAGTAGCAGTAATAGTACGATTGGCAGTAGCAGTAGCAGTAATAGTACGATTGGCAGTAGCAGTAATAGTACTATTGGCAGTAGCAGTAATAGTACTATTGGCAGTAGCAGCAATAGTACTATTGGCAGTAGCAGTAGCAGCAATAGTACTATTGGCAGGAGTAGTAGCAGTAATAGTACTATTGGCAGGAGTAGTAGCAGTAATAGTACTATTGGCAGGAGTAGTAGCAGTAATAGTACTATTGGCAGGAGTAGTAGCAGTAATAGTACTATTGGCAGGAGTAGTAGCAGTAATAGTACTATTGGCAGGAGTAGTAGCAGTAATAGTACTATTGGCAGGAGTAGTAGCAGTAATAGTACTATTGGCAGTAGCAGCAATAGTACTATTGGCAGTGGCAGTAGCAGTAATAGTACTATTGGCAGTAGAAGTAATAGTACTATTGGCAGTAGCAGTAGCAGTAATAGTACTATTGGCAGTAGCAGTAGCAGTAATAGTACTATTGGCTAGGGTGCATCAGTTGCCCCTTTTTTTTTAAAAATTGAGAACTTGCAAACGGCCCTAATGTTTTAGTGTTCCATTCAACTAGAAAAAATTCCTGGTAAATTTTTTTGTAATTCGAATGTCATCTACCGGGTCCACATCCCTTGTAAAATTCTGGAAATTTCTAAAAAAAATCGTTAAAAATGAGAGATCAACAGAAACAGTGGTAATTTTCGCTCCTAACCCAAATACTGCACAGTCTTGGCGGGTTATTGGTTTAGGCTGCTCCATGCGAGCCTTCTTACAGCTATGTTCTGACATTTCTTCTTTTAATAACTACACTGTAACACTCCAATTCTGAAAAACATAAAGCAAATATGTGGTTCTACCATGCTTTCTAAAGTCTACCGAACCTGCCTATTATGAAGTTTGGGCAATGCCCCAGTGTATAAGACAGTATAGGCCTATACTGTCTTATACATTGGGACATTGGCCAAACTTTGACCTCGATGTGGACCCGGTAGATCAACTCGGAATTTCATAATTTTTTTTCTAAATTTTTTTCTCAGCGAATGGGACACGAAAAGTATAGGGCCGTTGTAAAGTTCTGATATCGGGGCAACTGATGCACCCTACTATTGGCAGTAGCAGTAATAATACTATTGGCAGGAGTAGTAGCAGTAATAGTACTATTGGAAGTAGCAGTAGCAGTAATAGTACTATTGGCAGTAGCAGTAGCAGTAATAGTACTATTGGCAGTAGCAGTAATAGTACTATTGGCAGTAGCAGTAGCAGTAATAGTACTATTGGCAGTAGCAGTAATAGTACTATTGGCAGGAGTAGTAGCAGTAATAGTACTATTGGCGGGAGTAGTAGCAGTAACAGTACTATTGGCAGTAGCAGTAGCAGCAATAGTACTATTGGCAGTAGCAGTAGCAGTAATAGTACTATTGGCAGTAGCAGTAGCAGTAATAGTACTATTGGCAGTAGCAGCAATAGTACTATTGGCAGTAGCAGCAATAGTACTATTGGCAGTAGCAGCAATAGTACTATTGGCAGTAGCAGCAATAGTACTATTGGCAGTAGCAGTAATAGTACTATTGGCAGTAGCAGTAATAGTACTATTGGCAGTAGCAGTAATAGTACTATTGGCAGTAGTCATAGCAGTAATAGTACTATTGGCAGTAGTCGTAGCAGTAATAGTACTATTGGCAGTAGTAGTAGCAGTAATAGTACTATTGGCGGTAGCAGTAATAGTACTATTGGCAGTAGTAGTAGCAGTAATAGTACTATTGGCGGTAGCAGTAATAGTACTATTGGCAGTTGTAGTAGCAGTAATAGTACTATTGGCAGTAGCAGTAATAGTACTATTGGCAGTAGTAGTAGCAGTAATAGTACTATTGGCAGGAGTAGTAGCAGTAATAGTACTATTGGCAGGAGTAGTAGCAGTAATAGTACTATTGGCAGTAGCAGTAGAAGCAATAGTACCACTGGCAGTAGCAGTACTAGTACTATTTGCCGTAGCAGTAATAGTACTATTGGCAGTTGTAGTAGCAGTAATAGTACTATTGGCGGTAGTAGTAGCAGTAATAGTACTATTAGCGGTAGCATGATAATAGTACTATTGGCGGTAGTAGTAGCAGTAATAGTACTATTGGCGGTAGCGATAATGAGTACTATTGGCGGTAACAGTAATAGTACTATTGGCGGTGGCAATAATTAGTACTATTGGCAGTTGTAGTAGCAGTAATAGTACTATTGGCAGTAGCAGTAGCAGTAATAGTACTATTGGCGGTTGTAGTAGCAGTAATAGTACTATTGGTGGTAGCGATAATAGTACTATTGGCAGTAGCAGTAGCAGTAATAGTACTATTGGCGGTAGCAGTAATAGTACTATTGGCAGTTGTAGTAGCAGTAATAGTACTATTGGCAGTAGTAGTAGCAGTAATAGTACTATTGGCAGTAGTAGTAGCAGTAATAGTACTATTGGCAGTAGTAGTAGCAGTAATAGTACTATTGGCAGTAGCAGTAGCAGTAATAGTACTATTGGCAGTAGCAGTAATAGTACTATTGGCAGGAGTAGTAGCAGTAATAGTACTATTGGCAGGAGTAGTAGCAGTAATAGTACTATTGGCAGGAGTAGTAGCAGTAATAGTACTATTGGCAGTAGTAGTAGCAGTAATAGTACTATTGGCAGGAGTAGTAGCAGTAATAGTACTATTGGCAGTAGCAGTAGCAGCAATAGTACTAATGGCAGTAGCAGTAATAGTACTATTGGCGGTAGCAGTAATAGTACTATTGGCAGTTGTAGTAGCAGTAATAGTACTATTGGCAGTAGTAGTAGCAGTAATAGTACTATTGGCGGTAGCAGTAATAGTACTATTGGCAGTAGTAGTAGCAGTAATAGTACTATTGGCGGTAGCAGTAATAGTACTATTGGCAGTTGTAGTAGCAGTAATAGTACTATTGGCAGTAGTAGTAGCAGTAATAGTACTATTGGCAGTTGTAGTAGCAGTAATAGTACTATTGGCGGTAGCAGTAGCAGTAATAGTACTATTGGCGGTAGCAGTAATAGTACTATTGGCAGTTGTAGTAGCAGTGATAGTACTATTGGCAGTAGTAGTAGCAGTAATAGTACTATTGGCAGTTGTAGTAGCAGTAATAGTACTATTGGCAGTAGTAGTAGCAGTAATAGTACTATTGGCGGTAGCAGTAATAGTACTATTGGCAGTAGTAGTACTATTGGCAGTAGTAGTAGTAGCAGTAATAGTACTATTGGCAGTAGTAGTAGCAGTAATAGTACTATTGGCGGTAGCAGTAGCAGTAATAGTACTATTGGCAGTAGCAGTAATAGTACTATTGGCAGTAGTAGTACTATTGGCAGTAGTAGTACTATTGGCAGTAGTAGTAGCAGTAATAGTACTATTGGCAGTAGTAGTAGCAGTAATAGTACTATTGGCATTAGCAGTAGCAGTAATAGTACTATTGGCAGTTGTAGTAGCAGTCATAGTACTATTGGCAGTAGTAGTAGCAGTAATAGTACTATTGGCAGGAGTAGTAGCAGTAATAGTACTATTGGCAGTAGCAGTAGCAGTAATAGTACTATTGGCAGTAGTAGTAGCCGTAATAGTACTATTGGCAGTAGTAGCAGCAGTAATAGTACTACTGGCAGGAGTAGTAGCAGTAATAGTACTATTGGCAGTAGCAGTAGCAGTAATAGTACTATTGGCAGTAGTAGTAGCCGTAATAGTACTATTGGCAGTAGTAGCAGCAGTAATAGTACTACTGGCAGTAGTAGTAGCAGTAATAGTACTATTGGCAGTAGCAGTAGCAGTAATAGTACTATTGGCAGTAGTAGTAGCAGTAATAGTACTATTGGCAGTAGTAATAGCAGTAATAGTACTATTGGCAGTAGCAGTAGCAGTAATAGTACTATTGGCAGTAGCAGTAGCAGTAATAGTACTATTGGCAGTAGTAGTAGCAGTAATAGTACTATTGGCAGTAGTAGTAGCAGTAATAGTACTATTGGCAGTAGTAGTAGCAGTAATAGTACTATTGGCAGTAGTAGTAGCAGTAATAGTACTATTGGCAGTATCCTCACCGTACTTCTCCACCTGGAATAGCCGTGTGATGCTCTCCTGCCCTGTGACCTTCACAGACACAGAGTAGGTTCCCTCTTTGGCCTGAGGGTCGAGGTCAAAGGTCAACTGCAGGATCCTCCCGTTTGAACTGCGCTCCAACCACTGAGCCACACGGTTACCATGGAGATCCTGAAAGCACCGCAGACATTACGCAGCGAGCATGTGTGTGTGTTTGTTTATATCACAGACTGTGTAAAGAAGAAGTGAGTGTGACGTCACGCTTTTGTGTTGCATTTGTTTGTATGAAAAGCCTCTAAATAAAGTTTGATTGATTAATATATAAACTTATTAGTGAAGGAGATGAGCAGCCGCGGCCTGTATATGTGTCGCCCATGTGGTCTTATTGTTCCATTTTTTTATTTGCTTATAAGGTTGTATTTAAGCTTATTTTGGCGGGTTATGCCGGATGCATTTATTTTGGCGGTGCCACTACTTCCTGTGGAGACGTGCGGTTCCCCTCAGTGAGGAAAGTTACAGGAAAGTACAGTTAGCAAGTGAATTTGAGCTGGTGAGCGTGGCCTCATGTGTCTGGCACTTTTTATTTCTCTACAGACGTGTGAAGCTGTGAGACTTGTGGAGTGGCTGTATTTGACATTTGAGTGTTTCACACAGTAAACCTCCTCCTGAAAGGCAAACCCCTGTGTCTGGCTCACTTCATCTACACAACACAACGCAGAAGTTTGCTAATCGGTCGGTTCAAAGCTCGACGGTTACATATGTCTATACTCCTCTAATGACACGGCGTAGTAGATTTCTTGTTCTGGTGTTTGTGGCTCCCGGGTCTTTCTCTTTCTTCTCCTCCTTCCGGATAATAACGTTGCATCGTCACCGGATAGTCGTCCCTGATTGGCTGACGCGGCTTCTTCGACTTCTGGTGCTGACGCCTGAAGACTCGCCGCAAAAACACAGGACGCCTTAGACGCGCCTCTACGTAGACTTGACATGTCACAGTCTGAACGCAGCTAAAGACCGAAAAGACGAGGTTCACAGCAGCAGGTACAGAGAGAGTCCGAGTCAGAAGGAGCCGGAAGAGCGGCATGTGAACTTCCTGTTTGGAACGCAGCGGCTAAAGTGTTAGCGATGTCCATTTATATACACAGTGTGTGCATGCGTGCGTGCGTGTGCGTGTGCGTGTGCGCGTGCGCGTGTGTGTGTGTGCGTGTGTGTGTGTGTGTCTGCGCTTTACCTTAATCTCCACGAGCTCGTACTGTAACAGAAGAGAGGCCATTAGAACAGATATTTACACAGAAATGGCTTTTTCCAAAACTGGAGAATCGTCCGACCAAACGATATAACAAATTATAACATAAACCACCTGTCCGTCAAGTCCAGTGTTTTTGTTTAAGAATAAATCAGTCTTACGATTGTTGTCAGTAAAACTTGTATTTGATTTGAACTCGGTTACCTGGGGACACTGGGCAGGTTCATGAAATTTAAATTCAAATCTTACGTACATAGTGCATATTGCAGGTTTTTATGATTCTCTAAAGGTTTTTTCAGATGTTTATGATTCTCTAAAGTTTCTCTCAGGTGTTTATATTTTTTTTGCCGCCCCTGTTTTGGTAATTTTAATTCTGTAACCACGAGGCAGAAAAACGGAGAATCCTGTCACAAGTTCAGTTCAGTTGCATTTACTGCTCCAAATGTGTGAGCCTGGCTAAGCTGTAACTGGAACTATAAACGTAACTGGAAATGTAACAGTAAATTAGAGCTGTCACCATTCACACATTAACACCAAAAATATGGCACGTTTTTTTTAATCGCAGATGAATCCCAGTTTATTGTGAACGCTCCTCTGTTAAAGTGCGGATGGTCCTGAAGGCGGCGCAGGTTATTAGGTCAGTGATCAGGTCCATACGGATGTGAAGACGACAGATGAGACGGTGACTGGGGCTCAGGGCAAATTTCTCTGCAAAAAACTGCCCCACGGGACTTTAGATAAACTAAGGCAGTTTGCAGATGTGGCAGTGATGAACTCTGTTTCCACAGAAGCACAAGTTTAAAACACCAACTTAAAGCAAAACACGGGTTTGATTCAGCGGCAGAAACGACGACACTGCACCAACAACAAACTGAGCAGCAAGAAACTGCATTTTTGTCAAAATATTTTTGTTTTTTTTAATGAATAATTAACTGCGATTAATCGTGATTTTTAAAAAATTAATGGTTTGACAGCACTAATGTAAATATAAACGTAAATGTAACTGTAAATATAAATGTAACTAAACGTAACCGTAGATGTAATCGTGAATGTAACTGTAAATATAATTATAACTGTAAATGTAAATTTCTATAAAATAAATGTTTATATTGGTAATAAAGATATTTAAACTCATAAAACAACCTGAATTAGCAGAAAACTATTGTTACTGTTGATTTCAGTCCTTGTCGTTCATAAATTTAGTTTAAATCCGTTTTGAGGCTAATTAACTGTGCAGTGTAGTACCGTTAGTGGCCACTTGAGGGCGCACTGCAGCGGCTCTATGTTTTTACTGTGGGGAAACTTATCGCGACAAAAATCTTATTTGTTAACATAAAAAATCCAAACCAAGAGTATTGCATAAAAGATAAACATGACGTGTGTTGATACCGAACGTCAGATATGTGGAAAAGTGAAACATGACGAGTGTGACTTTGTGATTTTCAACAAGGAAGTTAAATTTGAAACCTAAAAAACTGGTGAAATGTTAAATGTTTCTTAAATGTAATGATCCTAAGCGTGTTGTGGGTGTGTCTGGGGACTTTTATTGTGACGTTGTCTGGAGTAGTGGTGTTTTTCCTGGACAGACGGGTTCTGGTCCCTCTTGGACCTCATTCCTTTTGTTCATTCAGGAAAAATAAACTTTTCTCTTTTCTTTTTCAGACACAGTGGGTCGAGTTTTAGGAGTAAACATTTATCAGAAAAAAATCAGAATCCACCAACGCGTCTGGACTTTAGCCCTGCAGTCTCATTACTACAAAACAAATACTACTTTTACTATAAGTACTACTTCTACTGATAATACTGTATAACTGTTACTACGACTGTTACTATGACACTACTACACCAGTTTACTACTACAAATACTACCACTCATCCCGGTTTAGTCCCGGTTTAGTCCTGGTGTAGTCCCAGGTGAATCCTGGTGTAGTCCCGGTTTAGTCCCGGTTTAGTCCTGGTTTAGTCCTGGTTTAGTCCTGGTTTAGTCCTGGTTTAGTCCTGGTTTAGTCCTGGTTTAGTCCTGGTTTAGTCCCCCCACAGTTCGGGTTAACTGTCTTGATGCCAAATTAAACATATATGTAACCTGGGCCTGTACTTTAGCCTGTGTCACCACTGCTCAAACACGACTGTTTATTCTGACTCACCCTGGACTCCCGAGGGACACGACCCCAGCTGGAACTGCACCAAACCTGGAACTGCACCAAACCTGGAACTGCACCAAACCTGGAACTGCACCAAACCTGGAACTGCACCAAATCTGGAACTGCACCAAACCTGGAACTACACCAAATCTGGAACTCAACTAAACCTGGAACTGCACCAAATCTGGAACTGCACCAAATCTGGAACTGCACCAAACCTGGAACTGCACCAAACCTGGAACTGCACCAAACCTGGAACTGCACCAAATCTGGAACTGCACCAAATCTGGAACTCAACTAAGTCTAGAACTGCACCCAATCTGGAACTGCACCCAATCTGGAACTGCACCCAATCTGGAACTCCACTACATCAGGAACTCCACTACATCAGGAACTCCACTACATCAGGAACTGCACCAAACCTGGAACTCAACTTCTAATGTTGTTTCCTCCTCAAAAACAGACCTGGAGTTGTGTTTGTTTCATTCACACATGTTTGAATAACTCTTTATCATATGTCTGTTTACGTCGCCAAAGCTCAAAATGCTCTGTTCCACCTTGTGATGTCATGAAGTGGTAGTTTTCAAGTGAACAGCTCCTTTTACCTTAACTTTTTTCAAGATAGTTTATAGCATTTCATAAAAACGTGATTGAAGAAACGTAAAACAGAAGTGCAATAAAAAGGGACATTTTGCTGTGTTATATAATGCAGTAAAATCTCCATGGAGACAAGCAGGTGGCGGCACTTAAAGTTACACAGTGCGGCTTTAAACCAAACATTTCAAAACTCACCAAACCATTTGCAGGTCTCAGTTTAGAGTCCAACGTCACCACTCGGAAATGCACTGCAAGAAAAACACACTTAGTCCTGGTTTAGTTCTACTTTAGTCCTGGTGTAGTTCTGTTTGGTCCTGTTTAGTCCTCGCTTAGTCCTGATTTCATTCAGGTTTCTTCCTGGTGCAGTCCTGGTTTAGTCCTGACTTAGTCCTGACTTAGTCCTGACTTAGTCCTGACTTAGTCCTGGTTTAGTCCTGACTTAGTCCTAACTTAGTCCTAACTTAGTCCTGGTTTAGTCCTGGGTTAGTCCTTGCATAGTCTTGGTTCAATCCTGGCTTAATCCTGGCTTAGTCCTGGCTTAGTCCTGGTTTAGTCCTGGTTTAGTCCTGGTTTAGTCCTGGTTTAGTCCTGGTTTAGTCCTGGTTTAGTCCTGGTTTATCCTCTGCCACAGTCACACAGGCAGAACATGCAAACTCGGCTCAGGTGCTTCACCTGCCGCTCACCTGTCTGTCCGGGCAGGTACACGGGTTTGTCCGTCTGGATAAACGTCTTCAGTCCGTAGTTTACAATCAGGATTTTGTGGGTTTCCGTTTGGTTAAACTTTTTTCCTTTGACTTCAAATTCAAAATTCACGATTTTGGAATCTTTAACAACAGGAGCCTGAAAACAAAAGAACCAACATGAATATAATCTAAACCAGGACTAAACCAGGACTAAAGCATGAATAAAGAATGAATAAAGAATGAATAAAGCATGAATAAAGCAGGACTAAAGCAGGACTAAAGCAGGACTAAAGCAGGACTAAAGCAGGACTAAAGCAGGACTAAAGCAGGACTAAAGCAGGAATAAAGAATGAATAAAGCATGAATAAAGCAGGACTAAAGCAGGACTAAAGCAGGACTAAAGCAGGACTAAAGCAGGAATAAAGAATGAATAAAGCAGGACTAAACCAGAACTGAACCAGGACTAAACCAAAAAAATTAAACCAGGACTGAAACTGGAGTAAACCAGGCCTAAACTAGGACTAAAATGGGACTAAAATGGGACTAAACCAAGTCCAAACAAGGACTAACAAAGGACTAAATCAGGACTAAACCAGGACTAGCCTGGTATTCTCCTGTCTCATGCTGTAGTACCTGAAACGTCCTGCAGGTGTCTGTTTCCTCATCGACCGTGTCTCTGTAGAAAACCGTCTTCTCTTTATGGACCAGACTCACGGTGACGTCCAGGTCCTCAGAGACCTTCAGGAAACTCATGCAGAACTTCACTGTAGTACCAGACTCCACCACCGCGGGGAGCACCACCAAGAACTGCCTACACACAAACACAGAAACACACTGAAGCACCAGACTCCACCACCGCAGGGAGCACCACCAAGAACTGCCTACACACAAACACAGAAACACACTGAAGCACCAGACTCCACCACCGCAGGGAGCACCACCAAGAACTGACTACACACAAACACACATAAACACACACATGCTTGACTTTAAAGCCTTAAATCTTAACACTGATCAGGCTCTGCGTGTGCTAATGTGTGAACTGTGTCACCACGGTGATTGCAGAACATTTCGCCATAGACATACATGCACAACACCCCCACTGCAAAGAATCAATCAGTGACAAGGTCCATTCTTCTGCTGCATTTCTGGGAGGGCATCTGACACACAGAGGAGGCTGGGAGGGCATCTGACACACAGGGAGGAGGCTGGGAGGGCATCTGACACACAGAGGAGGCTGGGAGGGCATCTGACACACAGAGGAGGCTGGGAGGGCATCTGACACACAGGGAGGAGGCTGGGAGGGCCTCTGACACACAAGGAGGAGGCTGGGAGGGCATCTGACACACAGGGAGGAGGCTGGGAGGGCATCTGACACACAGAGGAGGCTGGGAGGGCATCTGACACACAGGGAGGAGGCTGGGAGGGCATCTGACACACAGAGGAGGCTGGGAGGGCATCTGACACACAGGGAGGAGGCTGGGAGGGCATCTGACACACAGAGGAGGCTGGGAGGGCATCTGACACACAGGGAGGAGGCTGGGAGGGCATCTGACACACAGGGAGGAGGCTGGGAGGGCATCTGACACACAGAGGAGGCTGGGAGGGCATCTGACACACAGGGAGGAGGCTGGGACGGCATCTGGTACTCACGGTTCTGCGGCGGCCCCCAGGCTCAGGGCGAGTATGAGGAGCCCTCTCCACCACGAGCTGCAGCTGGGACCCATCTCTGACCCGGACTCACCGAGAACCCCAGAGATTAGAGCACAAAGACCACGCCCCCTTCTGAGGCCACGCTCACAACATCGGCCACGCCCCCTCCGAGGCCCCGCCCACTACACAACCCACGCCCTTTCTGTGGCCCCGTCCACAACACACGTGTATTAAAGTTGAACTCCGGCCCGTCTGAAGTCCGTCACTGGAGGAGGTGAATTCTGTCAGAAGCCAAAAAACGGCACAGATCAGTGTTTCCTCTGCGGAAACTAGTGTAGTGATGGGGGCAAGTTCTTCACTAGTGTAGTGATGGGGCAAGTTCTGAACTAGTGTAGTGATGGGGCAAGTTCTTCACTAATGTAGTGATGGGGGCAAGTTCTGAACTAGTGCAGTGATGGGGCAAGTTCTTCACTAATGTAGTGATGGGGGCAAGTTCTGAACTAGTGTAGTGATGGGGGCAAGTTCTGAACTAGTGCAGTGATGGGGCAAGTTCTTCACTAGTGTAGTGATGGGGCAAGTTCTTCACTAGTGTAGTGATGGGGGCAAGTTCTGAACTAGTGCAGTGATGGGGGCAAGTTCTTCACTAGTGTAGTGATGGGGGCAAGTTCTTCACTAGTGTAGTGATGGGGGCAAGTTCTTCACTAGTGTAGTGATGGGGGCAAGTTCTGAACTAGTGTAGTGATGGGGCAAGTTCTGAACTAGTGTAGTTTTGGGGGCAAGTTCTGAACTAGTGTAGTGATGGGGCAAGTTCTGAACTAGTGTAGTGATGGGGGCAAGTTCTGAACTAGTGTAGTGATGGGGGCAAGTTCTTCACTAGTGTAGTGATGGGGGCAAGTTCTTCACTAGTGTAGTGATGGGGCAAGTTCTGAACTAGTGTAGTGATGGGGGCAAGTTCTGAACTAGTGTAGTGATGGGGGCAAGTTCTAAACTAGTGTAGTGATGGGGGCAAGTTCTTCACTAGTGCAGTGATGGGGGCAAGTTCTTCACTAGTGCAGTGATGGGGGCAAGTTCTTCACTAGTGCAGTGATGGGGGCAAGTTCTTCACTAGTGTAGTGATGGGGGCAAGTTCTTCACTAGTGTAGTGATGGGGGCAAGTTCTGAACTAGTGTAGTGATGGGGGCAAGTTCTGAACTAGTGTAGTGATGGGGGCAAGTTCTGAACTAGTGTAGTGATGGGGGCAAGTTCTGAACTAGTGCAGTGTTGGGGGCAAGTTCTGAACTAGTGTAGTGATGGGGGCAAGTTCTTCACTAGTGTAGTGATGGGGGCAAGTTCTTCACTAGTGCAGTGTTGGGGGCAAGTTCTGAACTAGTGTAATGTTGGGGGCAAGTTCTGAACTAGTGCAGTGTTGGGGGCAAGTTCTTCACTAGTGTAGTGATGGGGGCAAGTTCTTCACTAGTGTAGTGATGGGGGCAAGTTCTGAACTAGTGTAGTGATGGGGGCAAGTTCTGAACTAGTGTAGTGATGGGGGCAAGTTCTGAACTAGTGTAGTGATGGGGCAAGTTCTTCACTAGTGTAGTGATGGGGGCAAGTTCTGAACTAGTGTAGTGATGGGGGCAAGTTCTGAACTAGTGTAGTGATGGGGGCAAGTTCTGAACTAGTGTAGTGATGGGGCAAGTTCTTCACTAGTGTAGTGATGGGGGCAAGTTCTGAACTAGTGTAGTGATGGGGGCAAGTTCTGAACTAGTGTAGTGATGGGGCAAGTTCTGAACTAGTGTAGTGATGGGGGCAAGTTCTGAACTTCCACGTAAAACACCAATTTGCTTCACACTGAAGAAGCTTAACTCCACTTTAACCCATCTGACAACAGCCACGAGTCTAACAAACCAAACGCTCTGCCTGGTTCACTCATTAGTGTCTGGAAACGTTAGAAAACAACTTTATAAGCAGCTTTACACTTACAGTTGTGCTCATAAGTTCACAGACCCAGACAGAATTTATGATTTCTTGTCCATCTTTCAGAGAATATAAAAGATAACACAAAAACGTTTCTTTCACTCATGGTTGGTGCTTCTTGGGTGAAGACGTTTATTATCAAACTCCTGAGTTTCCTCTTTTTAAATCATAATGACAGAAACTACACAAATGCCCCAGTGAAGCTGGAGTCTTTTGTGATAGTTGTGGATGTGTTCTTTTCTCTGATGGTGAAGCTGCTCATTCTTCTGGGCCAAAGGCTCCAGTTCCTGTAAATTCTTGGACTCTTGTCTGAACTGCAGCTTGAATCTGTCCAGAGGCTCAGTGATACTGAGGTCAGAAGAGACGAACACTCCAGAACCTTCACTTTATTCTGCTGGAGCCACAGCTCCACTTTGTGTTTTGGGTCATTATCATGTTGAAAATCCAAGTACGTCCCATGTGCAGCTTCTGGACCAAGAAATCATCAATTCTGCCTAAACTTATGAGCACAACTGTACCTCTGATGATTTCCCACTGCACCAAAGCCCAAAAGACTCGACTGTCGACTCCAGAAGCAACAAGTGAAGATCGACTACTGACGGAGAAGAAGAGAAACTGAAAGCTGTTGAAAGAAAATGGTTTGTGAATGTATTTTTTTAGCGTTTTAAAAAATATATAATTTAGTCATCAATAAACGGGATTAGAAACGACATCGGCGATCGAGTCTTTTGGGCTTTGGCCTGTGCAGTGGGAAATCAACAGGGAAGTGTGAGGTGCTTCTAACGTTTTATAATGTTATATAGATATGTTAGCATTAGCAGATAGATTTAAATGTGACGTATTTAATCTGTGAACATCTATAGCTTTAAACTGCACAAATCTCTGTCTGTGCTAATATCGACATCACAAAATCAATTTTTTATTTTAATTGTAGAATCAGTCTGAACAAGTTCCTTCTGCTTTCTCCAGAATGTTAGTGCTGCTCAGTCGTTTCACTGACGCTCGTCGTCGTTTCCTTTAAGTTTTCGTCTTTCTTCCCTCGATCGTCGTGGATAAATTCTTCGAGGACAGAATCTGTTCTTTGTTCCTTGTTGGGTGAAGATTTGGCGTCGGGGCAGATTTATGAAGCTGCTGAAAAATACGCGACACTTTTCCACAGGGATTTTGCCGTAGAAAAGCATCGACCGGAAGCTGCGCGACTCGACATCGCCACACTTCCTGCGGTTGTGATAATCGTCTGTCCAGAAAACCTTCGGCGAGCTGCTTGGAACGAGGCGGAGAGAAACCGGTAACTCCTGAGACCTCTGGAGTTATGGGTAATTAGCATGTAGCCGGTTAGCCTCCTTAGATTAGATTTTTTTTGGAAAATTCTGTAGTAAACATGAAAGGAAATCCGGAGTGGACTTTAAAGGGGTGGTGACTTCCCGTGTTTCTCCGCCGCCTGACCACAGATGACCCGCTCCTGTTTATTCAACTCCTCTGTGAAAATCAATGTATTTGGAAAAACAAATAAAAGTGTAAACTGTGGAGGAGGTCGTGTTTAACGGCACAACAAAAACAAACTCACACGAAGCCCAAAAAACTCACAAATCAATACTGAGACTAGTACGAGTCCAAAAATACTGAAATATCGACATATCGTATTGTTCCATTTGGTGATACAGTATCGATATATCGCCAAGAGTCATTTTAGGTCTATTTTACTCAATTATTTTTCTGTTTTGAGTAAAATGGGTGATTTTCGTATTAACTGCACAAACTCAGTGAACTTTTATTATCACAGCCTTTTTTATCGAATCGATTTGAAATATTGTTTTGAATCGTATTGAATCGAAAGTGCGTCGTATCAAAAAGCGTATCGTATTGTGGCCTTTGTATCGAGGTATTTAACGTATGAACAGGACTAAACCAGGACTAAACCAGGGACTAAACCAGGAGTAAACTGGGACTAAACCAGGGACTAAATCGGGACTAAAGCAGGACTAATCAAAGATTAAACCAGGACTGAACCACAGACTAAACTAGGGCCAAACCAGGGACTAAACCAGAGATAAACCAGGACAGAACCAGGTCTAGCCCAGTTCTAAGGCAGGAGAAGAATCAAGTCCAGGTTTGGTCCTGGTTCAGTCCAGTTCCAATCCTGGTTTAGTCCTGGTTTAGTCCTGGTTTAGTCCTGGTTTGGTTTCCAAAGAAAATACCAAAAAAACCCTCAGTCTCTCTCCATCACAGTTTTATTTAGTTTCCAGTAGGTCACACACACACATACACAGAATACACATTTTGCACAACATTCAGCTTTAAAGCCACATCCTGTAACTTTGGTTTGGTTTTAGATGGAGGTGACAGAGTCGATTCTAAAAACATTATAAAAGTGCAGGACGACAGTGAGCGCAGAAAGTGAGACGAGGCCGCACACGTTCTCCAAACTGTACTGAATAAATGAAGCGCTTTGGACATGTTCCGTATATCTGAGTGGACTGAGTGAGTGTGACGTCACCACAGCGTCAGCGTTGCCACGGTTACAATATGGAGCCATATTTGGAAATCCTCCCGCGAGTATCATAGCAACACAAGAGCCAATCATGAGTGAGGAGGTTAAATGTGGCGCCTCCTCCTGGCAGAGCTGATGCATCATATATACGGACTATGGATGTGATACTCTGCACCTGCAGGACACTGGATTTACCTGATTCTGCACAAGAAGAAGAAACTTTGAGCTTTAAATAGTTTAAGTCACTGATTTATGTTGTTTGTTCTGTTACGTACGAACAACAATAGAGTCACAATTTAACCAAATTCACTTTACTTTATGCTCGTTAAATTCTGCTCGTTCAGATTCTAGTAACATTAGATATTGTGACTGTTTCAGATATTTTGTCATTTTATTTCAGAAATCGTCACTCGGGGGAAAGCGGGAAGGGAACTTACTTAGCAACGAAACGAGCTGTCAATCAAACCTGTTGCTAACGCTAGGGGGAGGGACCTCGGGGAATGAAGGCGTCTGATTGGTCCGTTATTTATGTTCAGATCTTGATTCAGGAACAAAACAGAGAAATGAAAAGTTCAGGATCCTGTGTGGCGGCTTCAGACGAACAGTTTAAGTCCAGAATGACGAGGCTCAGAGCAGCAGGTACAGACAGAGGGACGAGAAGATCCTAATGTGAAGGAGCCCCAAGAGCCTCCTGGAGCACTTCCTGTTTGGCACGCGGCGGCTAACGGGTTAGCGGCTAACGGGTTAGCGGCTAAAGGGTAAAGCGTAGTCCATTCATAGATACGGACTATGGTTTGGACCAGTGGATCTTCAGGTCGGGGCAGAGTCGCAGACGAGAGCTTCAGGGAGACTCACGACTTCTTCAGATACTAAAAACACAACAAACACAATCAAGGAAAGTGCAGAAAGAAGGAAAAATGAGTTTGGACTGAACCAGGTTTAAACCAGGTTTAAACCAAGACTAAACCAGGCCAAAACCAGAACTAAACCAGGCCTAAACCAGGCCAAAACCAGAAATAAACCAGGACTAAACCAGGTCTAAACCAGGACTAAACCAGGACTAAACCAGGTCTAAACCAGGACTAAACTAGGCCAAAACCAGAACTAAACCAGGACTAAACCAGGTCTAAACCAGAACTAAACCAGAAATAAACCAGGACTAAACCAGGTCTAAACCAAGACTAAACCAGGCCAAAACCAGGACTAAACCAGGACTAAACCAGGTCTAAACCAGGACTAAACCAGGCCTAAACCAGGCCAAAACCAGAACTAAACCAGGACTAAACCAGGTCTAAACCAGGACTAAACTAGGCCAAAACCAGAACTAAACCAGGTCTAAACCAGGACTAAACCAGGCCAAAACCAGAACTAAACCAGGACTAAACCAGGCCAAAACCAGAACTAAACCAGGCCAAAGCCAGAACTAAACCTGAACTAAACCAGGCCAAAACCAGAACTAAACCAGGACTAAACCAGGTCTAAACCAGGTCTAAACCAGAACTAAACCAGAACTAAACCAGGACTAAACCAGAACTAAACCAGGACTAAAGCAGGACTAAACCAGAACTAAACCAGGACTAAACCAGAACTAAACCAGGCCAAAACCAGGACTAAAGCAGGACTACATACTGAATAAAGTCCGTCAGTGGGTGAGTGGGTCTGTACCTTGCGGAGGACCCAGTCGGCGTCGGCGATGGCTCTGCGGACGATCATCTGGATCCTCTCTGGGTCGTCCTCGTCCATGTGGCTGTTATAACCCTGAAACACAACCAGTCCTCTGCATTTGACCCACCTTTACTGTATCTGCATTTGACCCATCCTTTACTGTATCTGTTAAACCTGCATTTGACCCATCCTTCAGTGTGTCTGTTAAACCTGCATTTGACCCATCCTTCAGTGTGTCTGTTAAACCTGCATTTGACCCATCCTTCAGTGTGTCTGTTAAACCTACATTTGACCCCCCTTCAGTGTCTCTGGACAAACCTGCATTTGACCCCCCTTAAGTGTCTCTCTTAAACCTGCATTTGACCCATCCTTTAGTGCCACTGTCAAACCTGCATTTGACCCATCCTTCAGTGTCTCTGGACAAACCTGCATTTGACCCCCCTTTAGTGCCACTGTTAAACCTGCATTTGACCCATCCTTCAGTGTGTCTGTTAAACCTACATTTGACCCCCCTTCAGTGTCTCTGGACAAACCTGCATTTGACCCCCCTTAAGTGTCTCTCTTAAACCTGCATTTGACCCATCCTTTAGTGCCACTGTCAAACCTGCATTTGACCCATCCTTCAGTGTCTCTGGACAAACCTGCATTTGACCCCCCTTAAGTGTCTCTCTTAAACCTGCATTTGACCCATCCTTTAGTGCCACTGTCAAACCTGCATTTGACCCATCCTTCAGTGTCTCTGGACAAACCTGCATTTGACCCCCCTTAAGTGTCTCTCTTAAACCTGCATTTGACCCATCCTTTAGTGCCACTGTTAAACCTGCATTTGACCCATCCTTCAGTGTGTCTGTTAAACCTACATTTGACCCATCCTTTAGTGCCACTGTTAAACCTGCATTTGACCCATCCTTCAGTGTGTCTGTTAAACCTACATTTGACCCCCCTTCAGTGTCTCTGGTAGGGTTGGGCGGTAATACGGTAATAAGGTTTCCCGCGGTATCTAAAAATAGCCACGGTATCAGATTCATTACCGTCATTAAAAAAAATCTTGCCCTAATATAATATTAACTATAATTGATTTAATGCCTAAATAAAGAGTGTTTTTTCAGCACTTATGTATGTGTGGTTGTGTTTGTTAATTTAATACTATTACAGTTTAAAACGAATATTACTATGTTATAGTGTAATTTTGCTCTTAACTGTTGACATTCGATGAAGTTCCTGGATGTTGCGTAGTCACGTGACATTACCGCTCCGAAAGGAGAAGGAGAAGGACAAGACAACATGACAGGCCGCGCTGAGTTGGTCCCAAAGAAAAACACAACGTCTGCAATTTGGCAGCATTTCGGATTTCGGCCAAATGACAAGGGAGAGCCAGGCAGATCCGGTCGGCACTGTAGAGGAGCGAGCAGAAGCAGAGACAACTGCATATTGTCGCGAGCCTGTTATTCCGGGAGAAGAAGACCCCCTTCTTTGGTGGAAATCCAATGGAGTCGGGCGCTTTCCTTTAATGTCGCGGGTTGCCCGAAAATACCTGTGCGTTTGTGCCACAATCTCTCCATCGGAACGGGTCTTCAGCACCGCAGGCAAAGTTGTCAACCCACAACGTGCCCTACTCAAGCCGGAAAAAGTGAACATGCTGGTTTTTCTGGCGAAAAACATTCAATAGCTTAATCATTTTATTTTCAATAAGGAGTGGCTTTTTCTGACGTACAAAAACGGTTCGAAATGTTGTATAGTTGTACTTTTAATTTATTTGATTCATGTTAATATATTTTAAAAATATACAAACGAGCATTTCCGCTGCGTTCTCATATGCACATTTTCGGTTATGTCTTGTTAGCTAGCTTTAGCCCATAGACAATTTGTTATTTCGTTCTGTCGGTTGACTGCTGTATTTGCACTTTTTAAACATTTGTTAATAAAAGTTACTAATTTTTTACATGTTTTGTTATGTTTTCAGTATCATTAGGCCTATGTAATGCTTTTCTGTTTCTAAACGGTATAAGTGCAGCTGCCATTTGGCCAGCGGACTCCACCTTAGTGCTACGAAGTGTGTGTTTTGTTTTTTTTTAGCCTTAGCAACGGTAATACCGTATACCCCGGGAAAATGTGGAGACGGTTTAACGGTATCAAAATTTGGATACCGCCCAACTCTAGTCTCTGGACAAACCTGCATTTGACCCCCCTTAAGTGTCTCTCTTAAACCTGCATTTGACCCATCCTTTAGTGCCACTGTTAAACCTGCATTTGACCCGTCCTTCAGACTTAACACCAGTTTATAATCGGTGTTCATGGTCTGATAATAAATTCAAAGTGCTTAAATCAGTTTTACGTCATCACAGTTAATCCAACTTTTGATTTTCTTTCTTATTTTAAGCGGTAAAAGTTGTTTTTATTATTTTAAGCGTAACAAGATGCATTTTCATATTTTAAGAACAAAAAGTCTTGTTCTACTGGCAGATCATTTTACGTGTCAAGTGAAATTTACTCAAATCGTGATCAAACTTTCTTTATTCACGTCATCTGAACTTGATTAGATTAAATGTGTGGGATTTTATTCTCGCTCCTTTTTGGGCCAATTTTTTGTTATTTGTATTATGATTTCACTCATGTTGTATGTTCCACTGTAAAAGAATTTCTTATTTCCTTATTTCTTATGTCTTATTTCCCCAAAATAAATACATTAAAAAAAACTGATATAAGTTTTAAAATCGTGGCCACATCAGAGTCACTTGCATTTTTGTGTAGGTCGCTATGGAAACCCACAGAAACTCCATTTTAAACACTTTAAAATGTTCCTTACAGATAAATAACAAGATCCAAGTCAAATAATATTGCTGCTGCCTCTGCTCCTGTCGTGCCTCACCTGTCGGAGGGCGGGGCTCACCTGTCGGAGGGCGGGGCTCACCTGTCGGAGGGCGGGGCTCACCTGTCGGAGGGCGGGGCTCACCTGTCGGAGGGCGGGGCTCACCTGTCGGAGGGCGGGGCTCACCTGTCGGATGGCGGGGCTCACCTGTCGGAGGGCGGGGCTCACCTGTCGGAGGGCGGGGCTCACCTGTCGGAGGGCGGGGCTCACCTGTCGGAGGGCGGGGCTCACCTGTCGGATGGCGTGCCTGTAGTGCTGCTGCATGGCGGGGGAGGGCAGGAGTCGGGTGCACCGCAGCAGGTACCTGTACAGCTGAACCGGGGTCTGGACCAACTCTGCTCCCGCCAAAGGCATCTCTGAACCGGCAGGTGCTGCTCCTGTCAACCCACACATTAAACCTGAGATAATTATAACTATTAGGGATGTGACAATAACGTAAATCTGGTGATATCGTATCGTCAAAGGTGTCACTAATATCGTGGAGCATCACAACGTATCGAATCCCAAAACATGAACAGTTCTGATGTAGAAATAGGTAAAAAAAACAAAACAGAGGGAACTACATAGACCATGATCCTTTGCTCCGTTTCAGTGCAGACGACATGAAGAAATAACTGTTCTCAGCACTTTGACATCTTCATTCTTTGGATTAAGTCTGTGAAGCATTTTTAGAGGAAAAAGTCGCAGATTCACAGTTTTATATTGTAATAAATCTGGTCCAGTGAGATGTTTATGGTGAAAATATCGAACAGAGAGATTTGGATTTCGTTCCGTCCCTAAAGACAATAAATGTACCAAATGAACTGGGCAAAGCCTTTTAGAGTCAGTCTTGTTATTCTGTAGAATATCGTAATATCGAGAGTTTTTCCCACGATATCGCAATAAATATCGTACTGTGAGGTTCAGACTGTGACCGTATCGTATTGTGAAACTTGGATATCGTTACAGCCCAAATATCTATTACTACATCATTACAATTACAATCTTGAACACGAGTTCTGAGAGGAGTTGGAGCCTGACTGAGTCTTGGTTTAGTCCAGGGTTTTACTCCCAGTATAGTCCTAGTTTAGTACCAGAAATCAACCCATTATAGTCCTTGTTTAGTCCCTGATTTAGTCCTAGTTTAGTCCA
>CM060668.1:3103867-3143867 GCA_030686955.1 Odontamblyopus rebecca
TCCTGGTTTATTCTTGGTTTAGTCCTGGTTTAGTCCTGGTTTAGTCCTGGTTTAGTCCTGGTTTAGTCCTGGTTCAGTCCTGGTTTAGTCCTGGTTTAGTCCTGGTTTAGTCCTGGTTTAGACCTGGTTCAGTCCTGGTTTAGTCCTGGTTTAGTCCTGGTTTAGTCCAGGTTTAGTCCTGGTTTAGTCCTAGTTCAGTCCTGGTTTAGTCCTGGTTTAGTCCAGGTTTAGTCCTGGTTTAGTCCTGGTTTAGTCCTGGTTCAGTCCTGGTTTAGTCCTGGTTCAGTCCTGGTTTAGTCCTGGTTTAGTCCTGGTTTAGTCCTGTTTGAGTCCTGGTTTAGTCCTGGTTTAGTCCTGTTTGAGTCCTGGTTTAGTCCTGGTTTAGTCCTGGTGCAGTCCTGGTTTAGTCCTGGTTTAGTCCTGTTTGAGTCCTGGTTTAGTCCTGGTTTAGTCCTGATTCAGTCCTGGTTCAGTCCTGGTTTAGTCCTGTTTTAGTCCTGTTTGAGTCCTGGTTTAGTCCTGGTTTAGTCCAGGTTTAGTCCTGCTTTAGTCCTGGTTCAGTCCTGGTTTAGTCCTGGTTCAGTCCTGGTTTAGTCCTGTTTTAGTCCTGGTTTATTCTTGGTTTAGTCCTGGTTTAGTCCTGGTTTAGTCCTGGTTTAGTCCTGGTTTAGTCCTGGTTTAGTCCTGGTTTAGTCCTGGTTTAGACCTGGTTCAGTCCTGGTTTAGTCCTGGTTTAGTCCTGGTTTAGTCCAGGTTTAGTCCTGGTTTAGTCCTAGTTCAGTCCTGGTTTAGTCCTGGTTTAGTCCAGGTTTAGTCCTGGTTTAGTCCTGGTTTAGTCCTGGTTTAGACCTGGTTCAGTCCTGGTTTAGTCCTGGTTTAGTCCTGGTTTAGTCCAGGTTTAGTCCTGGTTTAGTCCTAGTTCAGTCCTGGTTTAGTCCAGGTTTAGTCCAGGTTTAGTCCTGGTTTAGACCTGGTTCAGTCCTGGTTCAGTTTTGGTTCAGTCCTGGTTTAGTCCTGGTTTAGTCCTGGTTTAGTCCAGGTTTAGTCCTGGTTTAGTCCTGGTTTAGTCCAGGTTTAGTCCAGGTTTAGTCCTGGTTTAGTCCTGGTTTAGTCCTGGTTTAGTCCTGGTTTAGTCCTGGTTTAGTCCTGGTTTAGTCCTGGTTTAGTCCTGGTTTAGTCCTGGTTTAGTCCTGGTTTAGTCCAGGTGTAGTCCTGGTTTAGTCCAGGTTTAGTCCAGGTTTAGTCCTGGTTTAGTCCTGGTTTAGTCCTAGTTTAGTTTAGTCCTGGTTTACTCCTGGTTTAGACCTGGTTCAGTCCAGGTTTAGTGCTGGTTCAGTCCTGGTTTAGTCCTGGTTTAGTCCAGGTTCAGTCCTGGTTCAGTCCTGGTTTAGTCCTGGTTTAGTCCTGGTTTAGTCCTGGTTTAGTCCTGGTTCAGTCCTGGTTTAGTCCTGGTTTAGTCCTGGTTTAGTCCTGGTTTAATCCTGGTTTAGTCCTGGTTTAGTCCTGGTTTAGTCCTGGTTCAGTCCTGGTTTAGTCCTGGTTTAATCCTGGTTTAGTCCTGGTTTAGACCTGGTTTAGTCCTGGTTTAGTTCTGGTTTAGTCCTGGTTTAATCCTGGTTTAATCCTGGTTTAATCCTGGTTCAGTCCTGGTTTAGACCTGGTTCAGTCCTGGTTTAGTCCTGGTTTAATCCTGGTTTAGTCCTGGTTTAGACCTGATTTAGACCTGGTTTAGACCTGGTTTAGACCTGATTTAGTCCTGGTTTAGACCTGGTTCAGTCCTGGTTTAGTCCTGGTTTAGACCTGGTTTAGTCCTGGTTCAGTCCTGGTTTAGTCCTGGTTTAGTTCTGGTTTTTAACTCTTGTTTAGAATCGATTTTGAAGCTTTGATTTTTTTATTTCGACTTTTCCAGAAGCTCAAACCTTCGACTCAAACACATTGTTTTCTGAATCTGGGGTCTTTTTTTTTTCTTTTTCTTTTCTTTTCTTTTTCTTTATTTTTTTTTAAGATTTCAATTCCTTTTCAAATAATCTTGACTCTTTGGAAATTTCCTTTGTAAATTCACTAGAAACATTCGGACCGTTTAACTTCAGCTCCAGAACCGCTCGTTTCCAAAAGGAGCTGTTCACTTCAGCACTGCCACTTCATGACATCACAGGGTGGAACATAACGGCAAAATGTGTAGATTTTCTGGTTTATTTAAGTGTTTTTTTATAGTTTTAAACACACAAACCTGCAGATTTAGACTGAGCTCTTCTGTCAAACACCCTGTCCCACCTCGTGATGTCATCGTGTGGGAATAAACAGTGTCCAAAGATAAAAACAACGATAAAAAGATAAAGATAAAACAGAGGCTCAGATTTAATAAAAGCTGTGAAAAAAAAAAACAAAAAAAAAACACAGGAACAAATGAATAAAAACAATAAAAGAAATAAAAAGAAATAAAAAGAGGAAAACACGACTCAGAGGAAAAGTGGATTTAAGACGAGACGTAAAAACTCGACTGTGGGAAAGTTTCACCGTCAGAACTAAACCAGGTCTAAACCAGGTCTAAACCAGGTCTAAATCAGGTCTAAACCAGGACTAAACCAGGTCTAAACCAGGTCTAAACCAGGTCTAAACCAGGACTAAACCAGGACTAAACCAGGACTAAACCAGGTCTAAACCAGGACTAAATCAGGTCTAAACCAGGTCTAAATCAGGTCTAAACCAGGTCTAAACCAGGTCTAAATCAGGACTAAGCCAGGACTAAACCAGGTCTAAATCAGGACTAAACCAGGTCTAAATCAGGACTAAATCAGGTCTAAACCAGGTCTAAATCAGGACTAAATCAGGTCTAAATCAGGTCTAATTCTATGTCCTGATTATATAATTTGGTACATTTATCGTCTTTAGGGATGGAGCGAAATCCAAATCTCTGTTCGATATTTTCACCATAAACATCTCACTGGACCAGATTTATTACAATATAAAACTGTGAATCTGCGACTTTTTCCTCTAAAAATGCTTCACAGACTTAATCCAAAGAATGAAGATGTAAAAGTGCTTAGAACAGTTATTTCTTCATGTCGTCTGCACTGAAACGGAGCAAAGGATCATGGTCTATGTAGTTCCCTCTGTTGTTTTAGCTATTTCTGCATCAGAACTGTTCATTTAAGCAAAGAGACTATTATTATTATCATTATTATCATTATTATTATCATTATTATCATTATTATTATCATTATCATTATTATCATTATTATCATTATTATCATTATTATTATTATTATCATTATTATCATTATTATCATTATTATTATTATTATCATTATCATTATTATTATTATTATCATTATTATCATTATTATCATTATTATTATTATTATTATTATCATTATTATCATTATTATCATTATTATCATTATTATCATTATTATCATTATTTTCGTGTGCTGTTGTGACGTGGACGTGTCTGAACTCGGTGTATTTTTAGCTCAGAGTCACGCGCCGTCGTGACGTTGATGTTTTGATGGAACGAGACAGAAACTAAACCAGGACTAAACCAGAAGTGAACCAGGTCTAAACCAGGTCTAAACCAGGATTGAATCAGGACAGGATATAAGTGCTTAAATTAGAGTTAGCAGTCCTGGTTTAGTCCTGGTTTAGTCCTGGTTTAGTCCTGGTTTAGTCCTGGATTACCGGTAGTCCTGGTTTAGACCTGGTTTAGACCTGATTTAGTCCTGTTTTAGACCTGATTTAGTCCTGATTTAGTAATGGTTTAGACCTGGTTTAGTCCTGGTTCAGTCCTGGTTTAGCCCTGGTTTAGACCTGGTTTAGTCCTGGTTCAGTCCTGGTTTAGACCTGATTTAGTCCTGATTTAGTCCTTGTTTAGTCCTGGTTCAGTCCTGGTTTAGCCCTGGTTTAGACCTGATTTAGTCCTGGTTTAGTCCTGGTTCAGTCTTGATTCAGTCCTGGTTTAGTCCTGCTTTAGTCCTGGTCTAATCCCGGTTTAGTCCTGGTTTAGTCCTGCTTTAGTCCTGGTTCAGTCTTGATTCAATCCTGGTTTAGTCCTGGTTTAGTCCTGGTCTAATCTTGGGCTAATCCTGGTCTAATCCTGGTCTAATCCTGGTTTAGTCCTGGTTTAGTCCTGGTTCAGTCCTGGTTTAGTCCTGGTTCAGTCCTGGTTCAGTCCTGGTTTAGTCCCGGTCAAGTCCCGGTCTAGTCCCCGTCTAGTCCCGGTCTAATCCTGGTCTAATCCTGGTTCAGTCCTGGTTTAGTCCTGGTTTAGTCCTGGTTTAGTCCTGTTTTAGACCTGATTTAGTCCTGATTTAATCCTGATTTAGTCCTGGTTTAGACCTGGTTTAGTCCTGGTTTAGTCCTGGTTTAGACTTGATTTAGTCCTGATTTAGTCCTGGTTCAGTCCTGGTTCAGTCCTGGTTTAGTCCCGGTCTAATCCTGGTCTAATCCTGGTTCAGTCCTGGTTCAGTCCTGGTTTAGTCCTGGTTCAGTCCTGGTTTAATCCTGATTTAGTCCTGGTTTAGACCTGGTTTAGTCCTGGTTTAGTCCTGGTTTAGACTTGATTTAGTCCTGATTTAGTCCTGGTTCAGTCCTGGTTCAGTCCTGGTTTAGTCCCGGTCTAATCCTGGTCTAATCCTGGTTCAGTCCTGGTTCAGTCCTGGTTCAGTCCTGGTTTAGTCCTGGTTTAATCCTCTTTAGTTTCTTTTTCTTCTTTCTGTCGTTGGTCTTGTTGGTTTTTCCTCGGGGCAGATTTGTTCAGACGATTTTAATGATTATCGACGTTTTATCGACGTTTTATCGACGTTTTATCGACGTTTTATTGACGTGTAAATATTTGCAAATCTCCTCCTGACCTGAGTTTTCCTGTTGTTCGTTTACAGAAGAATTTAGAAAAGATTTAAGTAAATTTAAAGTACGAAAAAGAAAAAACCCGACGCTCCAAACCTGAGACCAGAGACCAGACCTGAGACCAGAGACCAGAGACCAGAGACCAGACCAGAGACCAGAGACCAGAGACCAGAGACCAGAGACCAGAGACCAGAGACCAGAGACCTGAGACCTGAGACCAGAGACCTGAGACCAGAGACCAGACACCTGAGACCAGAGACCAGAGACCAGACCTGAGACCTGAGACCAGAGACCAGACCAGAGACCAGAGACCAGAGACCAGAGACCAGAGACCAGACCAGAGACCAGAGACCAGAGACCAGAGACCAGACCTGAGACCTGAGACCAGAGACCAGAGACCAGAGACCAGAGACCAGACCAGAGACCAGAGACCAGAGACCAGACCAGAGACCAGAGACCTGAGACCAGACCAGAGACCAGAGACCAGAGACCAGAGACCAGAGACCAGAGACCAGAGACCAGACCAGAGACCAGACCAGAGACCAGAGACCAGAGACCAGACCAGAGACCAGAGACCTGAGACCAGATTAGAGACCAGAGACCAGACCTGAGACCAGAGACCAGAGACCTGAGACCAGAGACCAGAGACCAGACCAGAGACCAGACCAGAGACCAGAGACCAGAGACCAGAGACCGGACCAGAGACCGGACCAGAGACCAGACCAGAGACCAGAGACCAGACCTGAGACCAGAGACCTGAGACCTGAGACCAGAGACCTGAGACCTGAGACCGGACCAGAGACCAGACCAGAGACCAGACCTGAGACCAGACCAGAGACCGGACCAGAGACCGGACCAGAGACCGGACCAGAGACCAGAGACCAGACCAGAGACCAGAGACCAGACCTGAGACCAGACCTGAGACCAGACCAGAGACCAGACCAGAGACCAGAGACCTGAGACCAGACCTGAGACCAGAGACCAGACCTGAGACCAGACCAGAGACCAGACCAGAGACCAGAGACCAGAGACCAGACCTGAGACCAGACCTGAGACCAGACCAGAGACCAGAGACCTGAGACCAGACCTGAGACCAGAGACCAGACCTGAGACCAGACCAGAGACCAGAGACCAGACCAGAGACCAGAGACCTGAGACCAGACCAGAGACCAGACCTGAGACCAGACCAGAGACCAGACCAGAGACCAGAGACCTGAGACCAGACCTGAGACCAGAGACCAGACCTGAGACCAGACCAGAGACCAGAGACCAGACCAGAGACCAGAGACCAGACCTGAGACCAGACCTGAGACCAGAGACCAGAGACCAGAGACCAGAGACCAGAGACCAGAGACCTGAGACCAGACCTGAGACCAGAGACCAGACCTGAGACCAGACCAGAGACCAGAGACCAGACCAGAGACCAGAGACCAGAGACCAGACCAGAGACCAGACCAGAGACCAGAGACCAGACCAGAGACCAGAGACCTGAGACCAGAGACCAGACCAGAGACCAGACCAGAGACCAGACCAGAGACCAGAGACCAGAGACCAGAGACCAGACCAGAGACCAGACCAGAGACCAGACCAGAGACCAGAGACCAGACCAGAGACCAGAGACCAGACCAGAGACCAGAGACCAGACCAGAGACCAGACCAGAGACCAGAGACCAGAGACCAGACCTGAGACCAGAGACCAGAGACCAGAGACCAGACCAGAGACCAGACCTGAGACCAGAGACCAGACCAGAGACCAGACCAGAGACCAGACCTGAGACCAGAGACCAGAGACCAGACCAGAGACCAGAGACCAGACCAGAGACCAGACCAGAGACCAGACCAGAGACCAGACCTGAGACCAGAGACCAGACCAGAGACCAGACCAGAGACCAGACCTGAGACCAGAGACCAGACCAGAGACCAGACCAGAGACCAGACCTGAGACCAGAGACCAGAGACCAGACCAGAGACCAGAGACCAGACCAGAGACCAGACCAGAGACCAGACCAGAGACCAGACCTGAGACCAGAGACCAGACCTGAGACCTGAGACCAGAGACCAGAGACCAGAGACCAGACCAGAGACCAGAGACCAGAGACCAGAGACCAGAGACCAGAGACCAGAGACCAGACCAGAGACCAGACCAGAGACCAGACCAGAGACCAGACCTGAGACCAGAGACCAGACCTGAGACCAGACCTGAGACCAGAGACGAGACCTGAGACCAGACCAGAGACCAGAGACCAGAGACCAGACCAGAGACCAGACCTGAGACCAGAGACCAGACCAGAGACCAGACCAGAGACCAGACCAGAGACCAGACCTGAGACCAGAGACCAGAGACCAGACCAGAGACCAGAGACCAGACCAGAAACTAGACCAGAGACCAGACCAGAGACCAGACCTGAGACCAGAGACCAGACCAGAGACCAGACCAGAGACCAGACCTGAGACCAGAGACCAGACCAGAGACCAGAGACCAGAGACCAGAGACCAGAGACCAGAGACCAGAGACCAGACCAGAGACCAGAGACCAGACCAGAAACTAGACCAGAGACCAGACCAGAGACCAGACCTGAGACCAGAGACCAGACCAGAGACCAGAGACCAGAGACCAGACCAGAGACCAGAGACCAGACCAGAGACCAGACCTGAGACCAGACCTGAGACCAGAGACCAGAGACCAGAGACCAGAGACCAGAGACCAGACCAGAGACCAGAGACCAGACCAGAGACCAGACCAGAGACCAGACCAGAGACCAGAGACCAGACCAGAGACCAGACCAGAGACCAGACCAGAGACCAGACCAGAGACCAGACCAGACCAGAGTCTAGACCAAAGTGCAAACATGATCCAGATTTATTGGTCCGTCTCTCGTTGTTCCTCGCGGTTTTAGACTCATCCCTGCATGTTTGAATAATCTAGAGATCTCTCCCTGGCCCTGTTCAGACCCTCCTCAGGCTCTGGCACATTTCGCCTACACAAACTCTCTTTTTGCTCTGTTCCGTCAGGCCTCGGCTGTGGAGTGACGTTCAGAATCTGACAGAAACGTGTTTTAGTTTGTTTTTTTTTACATCAAGCTCAAAAACTCTGCAGACTTCAGTCCTTCACCCGTCCGTCGCCCGTGTCCTCGTGTGTAAACAGAGGCTATTCTAGTCCTTTATTTGCTCTTATTATCACGGCTGAGTGTGCGAGTGTGGGCGGAGTCCGGGGGAGGGGTTCGGTTTGGTTTGTTTTGCTTATTCATTTCGATATTCGATCGTCACAACAGCAGGAAGTGTCATAAATCTGCCCCCGACACCAAATCTTCATCCAACGAGCGTCAGTGAAACGAGCGAGCGACACTCGCGTTCTGGTCCCGGAGGAAACAGAAGGAACGTGTTCAGACGGATTCTGCAGGCCAAAAGCTTTGAGAGTGACACAAATGTTAATTTTGGCGCCAGGACGAGAGCAACGTCCAGGCGCAGTGTGGTGACGAACGGAGCCTTTTCCAGCAGGACGGACCTCAACGTAAAGCAAACGGAATAAAGATTTTAGGTCCCGGAACCTCCCCAGATCTTTACCCCGCTGAGAACTCAATCCTCAAGAGGCGGGCGGACGAAGAAAAAAAAACCAAACAAATTCTGATAAACTCAAAGTGTTGATGATGCAGGAATGGAGCCGACAGTCAGGATCTGGTCCGGGAGTTGATGCCAGGGAGAAGTGCAGAGGTCTGGAAAAAGAAGAGTCGACACGGCAAATATGGACTTGCTGCATGAACTCGGTGTGATGGTCAATAACGTCCTCTGATGCTTCTGAAACGCTTGTGATTATACTTCAGTAAAACCATAAAAACGTGTGAGAAAACACCGAAAAACAACAAAGTATTTGTGTCATTCTCAAAACCGTTGGCCACGACTGTAGAGAGTTAAAATGAAAAAAGCGACTTCACGATGTCGATATTTGCACAGACTGAGGGATTTGAGCAGTTTAAACACTACAGATGTTCACAGATTAAATGTCGACCGTTTAAACTGCACAAATCTCTCCGTCTGTGCAAATATCGACATCGTGAAATCGCTTTTTCATTTTAATTCTAGGATCAGTCTGAACAAGTTCCTTCTGCTTTCTCCAGAACGTTAGTGCTGCTCAGTCGTTTCACTGACGCTCGTCGTCGTTTCCTTTAAGTTTTCGTCTTTCTTCCCTCGATCGTCGTGGATAAATTCTTCGTGGACAGAATCTGTTCTTTGTTCCTTGTTGGGTGAAGATTTGGCGTCGGGGCAGATTTATGAAGCTGCTCAAAAACACGCGACACTTTTCCACAGGGATTTTGCCGTAGAAAAGCATCGACCGGAAGCTGCGCGACTCGACATCACCACACTTACCAGGATTAAACCAGGACTAAACCAGGACTAAACCAGGACTAAACCAGGACTAAACCAGGACTAAACCAGGATTAAACCAGGACTAAACCAGGACTAAATGAGGATTAAACCAGGACTAAACCAGGAATAAACCAGGTTTAAACCAGGACTAAACCAGGATTAAACCAAGACTAAACCAGGACTAAACCAGGACTAAACCAGGACTAAACCAGGATTAAACCAGGACTAAACCAGGATTAAACCAGGACTAAACCAGGACTAAACCAGGTTTAAACCAGGACTAAACCAGGACTAAACCAGGTTTAAACCAGGACTAAACCAGGATTAAACCAAGACTAAACCAGGACTAAACCAGGACTAAACCAGGACTAAACCAGGATTAAACCAGGACTAAACCAGGACTAAACCAGGTTTAAACCAGGACTAAACCAGGATTAAACCAAGACTAAACCAGGACTAAACCAGGACTAAACCAGGACTAAACCAGGATTAAACCAGGACTAAACCAGGATTAAACCAGGACTAAACCAGGACTAAACCAGGACTAAACCAGGACTAAACCAGGATTAAACCAGGACTAAACCAGGACTAAATGAGGATTAAACCAGGACTAAACCAGGAATAAACCAGGTTTAAACCAGGACTAAACCAGGATTAAACCAAGACTAAACCAGGACTAAACCAGGACTAAACCAGGACTAAACCAGGATTAAACCAGGACTAAACCAGGATTAAACCAGGACTAAACCAGGACTAAACCAGGTTTAAACCAGGACTAAACCAGGACTAAACCAGGTTTAAACCAGGACTAAACCAGGATTAAACCAAGACTAAACCAGGACTAAACCAGGACTAAACCAGGACTAAACCAGGATTAAACCAGGACTAAACCAGGAATAAACCAGGTTTAAACCAGGACTAAACCAGGATTAAACCAAGACTAAACCAGGACTAAACCAGGACTAAACCAGGACTAAACCAGGATTAAACCAGGACTAAACCAGGATTAAACCAGGACTAAACCAGGACTAAACCAGGTTTAAACCAGGACTAAACCAGGACTAAACCAGGTTTAAACCAGGACTAAACCAGGATTAAACCAGGACTAAACCAGGACTAAACCAGGACTAAACCAGGATTAAACCAGGACTAAACCAGGTTTAAACCAGGACTAAACCAGGACTAAACCAGGTTTAAACCAGGACTAAACCAGGATTAAACCAAGACTAAACCAGGACTAAACCAGGACTAAACCAGGATTAAACCAGGACTAAACCAGGACTAAACCAGGTTTAAACCAGGACTAAACCAGGACTAAACCAGGACTAAACCAGGTTTAAACCAGGATTAAACCAGGACTAAACCAGGACTAAACCAGGTTTAAACCAGGACTAAACCAGGATTAAACCAGGACTAAACCAGGACTAAACCAGGTTTAAACCAGGACTAAACCAGGATTAAACCAGGACTAAACCAGGACTAAACCAGGTTTAAACCAGGACTAAACCAGGACTAAACCAGGTTTAAACCAGGATTAAACCAGGTCTAAACCAGGACTAAATCAGGTCTAAACCAGGACTAAACCAGGACTAAACCAGGACTAAATCAGGTCTAAACCAGCACTAAACCAGGATTAAACCAGGACTAAACCAGGACTAATTCAGGACTAAACCAGGTCTAAACCAGGACTAAACCAGGTCTAAACCAGGACTAAATCAGGTCTAATTCTATGTCCTGATTATATAATTTGGTACATTTATCGTCTTTAGAGTTGGAACAAAATCCAAATCTCTGTTCGATATTTTCACCATAAACATCTCACTGGACCAGATTTATTACGATATAAAACTGTGAATCTGTGACTTTTTCCTCTAAAAATGCTTCACAGACTTTCCTCCACTGTTCTGTTATTATTTTTTTACCATTTGTGCCTAATTTTCGTCCCTTTAAACGTTGGCCACAAACACTAATGCATTAAAAGTGAACAGAGGGCGTCTGTTGTGGTATTTGTGCGTTTCCCATGAGCCCAGGTCCAGAAAGGCCGTTCGTTATTATTAGAGCTTTGAAATTTACTTTTGAAATCCTCATATTTGCCGTGATCGTCCCGCGCAGACGGTAAATTCAAGCCCGTTCAGTCAGATGTTTTTACTGTGGACCTGAGACCAGACGCTAAACGCTCGGGCGAGTTTCATCGTTTTTCCCGCTGACAAACGCAGATCTCGAGCCGCAGTTTCCTCAGTTAAAAAGGTTCAAATTTCATAATAATTCACACGTCCGGAAGTCGTCCCGTCGAACTCAAACCTGCACAAAAACTCTGTCCATCGTTTGTGCTGCAGAAAGTTCAGTTTGTGTGATTCTGGTTCTTCAGATATTCACAGTTTTATTTTGGTCGATGACGTCGTCCAGAACCTCAGAATGTGAAACAGCCTCAAAACAGGAAGAAAATGATAGAAATCGTTTGTATTTGGTTTGTGCTGTTTTGTGCTGTGACAGTTTCATTTGTGTGAGTTTATTTCTAAAATTCTTCATTATTATTTCTGTGGTAATTACAGGACGTCATTTCTGCTCAGCTGACGGAGACAAACTCCACAAAACTAGAGAAGAGAAACGACCTGAGGCTGAGGAAAAGTCTGTTTCAGTCTTTAGTCATTTGCTTTTGATTCAGATTTTATAATAACACAGACTTTTCCTCAGCCTCAGGTCGTTTCTCTTCCAAATACAAACGTTTTCTGTCATTTTCTTCCTGTTTTGAGGCTGTTTCACATTCTGAGGTTCTGGACGACGTCATCGACCGAAATAAAACTGCAAATATCTGAAGAACCAGAATCACACAAACGACTGACTCCATTTTGGGCGTTTTCGAGCATTTTGAAGTTTCCTGTGGCTCTGACCCCAGTTTGACCTGTGAAAGAATCGTGAATTTCTCTAAAGAAGCACAAATTAAACTTTTTGCAGCACAAACGATGGACAGAGTTTTTGTAGGTTTGAGTTTGACGGGCGACTTCCCGCAGGTGTAATTCAGCACATTTCTGTAGCACCTCTGACCTCCAGGGAACCAAATCATTTTGTTCATAAATCCTGAGTTATTCTGCACGTTTTTTGTGCTTAAAGTGTTCAAATGTCATGTGGTGCGACCGTGCATCATGTGGTGCCACTAATAACAGCAGGAATTTAATCACAGACAAAGTCGACTTGAGTGAACGGTTCTTTAGGCATTTTTCTTCATTTTTCTTCATTTTTCTTCATTTTTCTTCATTTTTCTTCATTTTTCTTCATTTTTCTTCATTTTTCTTCATTTTTTTTCATTTTTCTTCATTTTCCAGGGCAGTAGTTTGTTCATTAAACAGAAGCAGGCGACTGTCATATTGGAGCAAAAGAAAATATCAATATGCAGTAAAAATCTAAAGAAACGCAACAGTTTGTTTCTGTTCACTTCATATTACTCAGAGCTTAGATTAATATAACAGCCATGTTTTAGAAAATAAAACTGAGACCAGACCAAAGACCAGGGACTAGACCAAAGACTAGAGACTAGACCAGAGACTAGACCAGAGACCAGACCAGAGACCAGACCAGAGACCAGACCAGAGACCAGACCTGAGACCAGACCAGAGACCAGACCAGAGCCCAGACCAAAGACTAGACCAGAGACCAGACCAGACCAGAGACCAGACCAGAGACCAGACCAGAGACCAGAGACTAGACCAAAGACCAGAGACTAGACCAGAGACTAGACCAGAGGCCAGCGACCAGACCAGAGACCAGACCTGAGACCAGAGACCAGACCAGAGCCCAGACCAAAGACTAGACCAGAAACCAGACCAGAGACCAGACCAGAGACCAGACCAGAGACCAGACCAGAGACCAGAGACTAGACCAAAGACCAGAGACTAGACCAGAGACTAGACCAGAGGCCAGCGACCAGACCAGAGACCAGACCAGAGACCAGAGACTAGACCAAAGACCAGAGACTAGACCAGAGACTAGACCAGAGGCCAGCGACCAGACCAGAGACCAGACCTGAGACCAGAGACTAGACCAAAGACCAGAGACTAGACCAGAGACTAGACCAGAGGCCAGAGACCAGACCAGAGACCAGACCAGAGACCAGAGACTAGACCAAAGACCAGAGACTAGACCAGAGACCAGACCAGAGACTAGACCAAAGACCAGACCAGAGACTAGACCAGACCAGAGACTAGACCAGAACCCAGACCAGAGACCAGACCAGAGACCAGAGACCAGACCAGAGACCAGACCAGAGACCAGAGACCAGAGACCAGACCAGAGACCAGACCAGAGACTAGACCAGAGACCAGACCAGAGACCAGAGACCAGAGACCAGAGACCAGACCAGAGACCAGACCAGAGACCAGAGACCAGAGACCAGACCAGAGACCAGAGACCAGACAAAAGTGCAAATATCCAGATATATGGTTTTCCTCTCGTTCCTCGTCAGAATCATGTCTGAAGAGGTTTTAGACTCGTCTCTGCAGGTTTCTCGGTCGCACCACATCATATTTGACACTAAAAATGCTTCATATAAATGTGAAACACAGATTTATGCTCCTGACACTGGAAACATTTGAGAAAGTTCAATAGACTTGCGTGTTGTTTTGTTTGTTTTGTTCTGTGATCGAAGGCCTCGCGCTCCTCAGTTTAGACGGTGGAGTCCGTCTGAGGAAAGTGTCCACAGTGAGCGGTGAGAACAGAAGTTACACCGACAAATCCAAACACAAACAAACAAACAAAAGCCACGACGGAAGTGAATTCTGCATCCGAGAGGTTTTACAGCCTTTAAACACGTGTGATAATTGTACAAAATAAAACTGACGACTTCCCGGATTTCGCCTGCTGCGGGTTATTTTTAGATGCAGATTTTCGATGTATTACTGGACGATTTAGATGTGATTTTTTTTTGGTGGTTTCACGAGGTTTTGTGCAGAAATGACGCGTGCGCTCAGTTCATTTTTATCTTCATCACAGACTCGTGGTGCATTTTGAAAACAAACAAGGACCAAGGACAGAGACCAAACAACAGAAACATTCACGGGAAACACTTTACAATAAGGCGCCGTAATAAACAGCAAACTAATCATTACCTAAACCGTTCATATTTATTAATTGTTACTAAAATGTCTATTTCGCACAAGTTAATAGTTTTTTCATCATTAACTAAACATCAATTGTTTGCATGAAATCAGTGTATTAATGTTTAGTGCTGCCACTAACGACTAATTTTCTAACGATTAATCTCTCGACTAATTTTTCGATTAGTCGACTAATCTAAACGACTAATTAAAAAAAAAAAAAACAAGCGGTTAGATTTTCCCGGGAGGTTACCTTGTGTGTGCGAGTTGCAAAGGTTATTGCTGTTATGTCTGTTGTGTGTGCTCATTCGACAATGTTGAACAACGATATGCACACACAATTTAACGAGTATGCACGAGCAGCATATTGCAACGGTGTTCTCAATACCTCATGCATCGTGGTCGTGCTCCCGTGATAAGCCAAAGAAGTCTTACAGAGTGTACAAACCACTCTATCACCATCTGTCCGAAAGTATTCCCAGACTTTCGAGGCTTTAGGTCTTGGTCTAGAAGAAGTCGCCACTGTTCTTGGATCCGACTCTGACCCACCGGCCGCTGGTATTTTCTCAAATGCTCAAATCGGGGGAAGGGGGAAGAGAGAAAGAGAGAGACCAGCCAGCAGAGTGCGCACGGCAAATACTTCCTCAAGTTTGTTTTCTTTGGCGGTGCCATTATTTACCACTGCTGTTAGCCTTTGGTGAAGCCGAGGTTAGCCACCTCGGCGTCAACCCCGGATGTAGCCGCTGTCAGTGCGCACCGGGATGCGACAGTAGCGGCAGCGCGAGGGCAAGTAAAAGTCGATCACCGCGGGTCTCTGAAGGACAGCTCCGGCGCCTCCAAGTGCGCACTCCCAGTCGCGGCCGAGAACACGCAAAAGCGAAGTCCACTGCGCGCCCGCACCGCAGCGCCCGCAGCGCGGGGCCCAGCAAACAAGGAAACAGGTGAGCACGCGTCTTCCCACGTTTTCCCCCGGGGACCGTGCTCTCAGGGACGGACCTGCTCCGTCACAGAGACCAAAAATAAATAAAGGCGAATATTCGACCAAAAAAATTGTAGTCGACTCATTTTCATATTCGATTACGTCGACAACGTCGAATAATCGCGGCAGCACTATTAATGTTTTAACAAATAGGAAATAATCGATTAGCTAATACTGTGCATTAAAGTTCTCAGTAGAGCTGCAGACTGTTCACTCCTGCAGGAACAAACATCTCCGTCGCACTCGTCCACCGTGGCCTCAAAAGCGTCACTGCGGCACCTGCGGCACCTCTGCAAACGGCTTTTCTGTCGTTAATGCAGAGGTGGGCGGTGAACAATGGGATTTAAACAATAAGAACTTTACATCGTTTGTACGAGAGCCAAACATAAGAGGATTTGAGCACAGAGCCTCCGACACTCGAGGCCCTGACACAAAACTGTACACGGCGACTCCACAAACCTGATGTGATGTGCAGTTTGTGGAGCGCTCTGAAGGGGGAGTGACTGCAAAGGGAGAGGAGGCTCACAGCATCCATCCATCCATCTTCTCCCGCTTAATCCGGCTGGGTCGCGGGGTCAGTTTTACTGCCCAATACTCATAGCACCTGACCCCCCTATGAACCCCTCTGCAGGTGGTGAGCTCACAGGAGGGTGGACATTATGGTCCTTGATGTTAGTTCATAGGGGTGCTGCATGTTTTGGGTTGATGGGGAAACCGGAGTACCCGGAGGAAACCCATCCAGACACGGGGAGGAACATGCAAACTCCACACAGAAAGGCCCGGGCGACCCGGGATCGAACCCGCAACCTTCTTGCTGTGAGGCCTGAGTGTTGCCACTCAGCCACCGTGCCGCCAGGCTCACAGCATCAAAAACATAACTTATAAAACCTGTTCACCCTCATTTATATAACTGCAGAACTTTGTAACGGTAAAAGACAGAAACGTCCTTTTCCCCTCTGAAAGTGCAGACATAGAGGTTTCCGTACATTTCTGCGGCTTTATCCTACGTCACACTCACGCTGTGTGATGACGGGAGCAAAACGAGTGTCCAACAGGAACTTTGTTTTCCCCAAACTCATGCGCTCCGTCCATTTTGATGGAGCCAAACTTTGCCAAAGAGTGAAGTGAGTCAAGATGGTCGACTCCTCTGACTGTGTGTGTTTATAACGAGGGAAAAAGTCGCTCTAAGTGGAGTTAATTCTCACACACATGGAAAATGACACATCTTGGTGTGTGTAATTGTGCATCTCTTTCTATTTTTATTTAAAGGTTTATTTCAGTCCAAATGAACAAATCCAAATGTAATTTCCACCCTGGAAATGCAGAAGTGCTGTGGCTCTGGCCCTGGACCTGACAGGAGCTGTTTCCAGGACTGGACCAGGAAAGTCATGGAGCCACTGCACTTTTTTTGTTTTTAGGGCAATAAGGAGATTTTTAATTTACTTACAGACTTGAGATTTTGCATTTTTGGAGCTGAGGCCCTAAATTAAACATTTTTTATGTCCAAAAAGTTGTTTCTACATGTTTGCTGTGGGTTTTGTATAAAAGAGTGAATTTTATTTTCTGTTTGTTTTTTTCATCTCTATTTCTGGTCCTGTAGCTTTTATCACAGCCTCATGACACAACTACAGCAGCAGATTGTGAAATAACAGGTTGGACTGAACAAAAGGAGGTAGAACACTTCATTAGGGGTAAAAGGGGCAGTTTTAAAAGCAAAATTAAGAATAAAAATCCAGTTGAGGAGAAATGTAAAATGTCCCTCAGGTCTTCAGGGGTTAATACGTTGTTTTGGGTGAATATAACATTTTTAAAACAATAAAAGGAACATGATCATCTAAATATGAGACGTGTTACAGTTAAAACCTCAGAGAACCAAAACACTTCTTTAAAAATGTCTTTTTTCTTTCTTCTTTTGCCTTTTAGTCGCGCTCAGGCTCTGCTCTGGGTCTAAACTCTGTCCTGATGTGACGCTGCTGCAGAGAACAGGAGCATTGATCTGTGGGGTTTTTGCCAATGTGAAAATTTAAACGGGAAAGAAAAGACTGTAACAGAGAAGCAAAGAGCGTCAGTGAAAGGGAAAGGTGCCAGAGGACTGTGAGGACTTTGTGAGGACTTTGAGAGGACTTTGAGAGGACTTTGCAAGGTCTTTGTGAGGACTTTGTGAGGTCTTTATGAGGACTTTGTGAGGACTTTGAGAGGATTTTGAGAGGATTTTGTGAGGACTTTGAGAGGATTTTGTGAGGACTTTGTGAGGTCTTTGTGAGGATTTTGTGAGGACTTTGTGAGGTCTTTGTGAGGACTTTGAGAGGATTTTGTGAGGACTTTGTGAGGTCTTTGTGAGGATTTTGTGAGGACTTTGTGAGGTCTTTGTGAGGACTTTGTGAGGATTTTGTGAGGACTTTGTGAGGTCTTTGTGAGGACTTTGTGAGGATTTTGAGAGGATTTTGTGAGGACTTTGTGAGGACTTTGTGAGGATTTTGAGAGGATTTTGTGAGGACTTTGTGAGGTTTTTGTGAGGATTTTGTGAGGATTTTGTGAGGACTTTGTGAGGACTTTGTGAGGATTTTGTGAGGATTTTATGAGGACTTTGTGAGGTCTTTGTGAGGATTTTGTGAGGACTTTGTGAGGATTTTGTGAGGATTTTGTGAGGACTTTGTGAGGACTTTGTGAGGACTTTGTGAGGACTTTGTGAGGACTTTGTGAGGATTTTGTGAGGATTTTGTGAGGACTTTGTGAGGATTTTGTGAGGACTTTGTGAGGATTTTGTGAGGACTTTGTGAGGATTTTGTGAGGACTTTGTGAGGACTTTGTGAGGACTTTGTGAGGACTTTGTGAGGATCTTTCTCTAGTCCAAATGCTTTAATTCTTAATTGCCATGGTGACAGATGATGGCACAGCTGGAGGCATGAATAGTTTAATACAGTTTAATGATTTTTAAAAAAAATTATTATTATTGAATAAAACAGGTCTGAACAAAGTCTGAACCAGGATTTAACCAGGTCTAAACCAGGGGCCTGTTCCAGAAAGCGGGTTCAAACATACTCTGAGTTTAACCATGAGCTCTGGGTTGACTTACCCTGAGACGGGAAACCCTGAGTTTTCGGTTCCAGAACAGGGGCCTGTTCCAGAAAGCGGGTTATGTGAAAACTCTGAGTAAGTTAACCCTGAGTTGAGGGAAACTCTGGGTTTTCTGTTCCAGAAAGCGCCGTAACTGAAACACTGAGTCAGTCACCGCGGTAACAGACTCTGTGAACATAACCTGCTCGGGGGCAGGTTTACTTGAAATAACCCTGAGTTTTTCCGCTCCTCTCGCATGAAAATCGCTTTGACACAACATGGATTATCCATTCCTCCCAAACCCAGTAGACATGGAAGCACAAATTATTCGAAACGCTTTGCGCCGCGAGAGAATCTTTCGGCCCAGGCTGGATATTCTGTCATTTCCAGATGAATATCTGTTTGAGGCTGCCGCTTTTCATCAAACGGATCATTTTATCTTGGAAAGTCTCCTCCGGCCTCATATTACAAACTTCACCCACGCTGACGGGCCACTTCCCTACAAATCCGTGCATCGCGCTACGTGTTTTATGCAAACGGGAGTTTTCTGTACAATATTGGCGATGAGCAACTATGGCAAGGCCACAGTTTGCAGAGCGGTGAGGAAAGTGACCTGGCACTGAAACGCCTGTTGCCGGTGATGGTGTTCCCCGACACAACCACCGCAACATCAGGAGGAATTCCACAGGATTGCAGGTAATTGATGTAGTAATAAATAATATAGGCCTATTCATTTTAATTTATTTTTTGGTTATTTCTTTACATTCTGCTGCTACCTCAGTCAGTCAGATTAATTAACTTAATTAAATGTAATTTTGCAGGGCTTCTAATATAATAGGTGCATAGATGGGAAATTACATTCCCATCACTGCACCTACAGATAATGAGGTGATTATGTGAACAGAAAATCTTTTCACACAGCATCAAAGTACAGGTAAAAATATGTAGGCTGTATGAAAATGTAGGCTACAGTACAATACAACTAACTCTGTCATCTCTGCACTGTGAAGATCATATCCGATGACACCTACATTATTACAAATGTAGAAGCCAAGTGGCCTGGCTCTGTCCATGATTCTCGGATCTACAGGGAGTCTAGTCTGAGCAACAGACTTGCACATGGTAAGCAAAGAAGCTGAAGCTTTGTACAAATGTTCTTTGTCCTTTTTAAATGCACTCAAATGTGTCCTCTATAATTACAGGGGACTTTAATGGCCATCATTAGGATCGAGGCTACCCATGCCAGCCCACTCTGTTGACCCTTTACCCTGACCCTGAGCCGGGGCCCCAACAGCGTTTTAATGTGGCCCACTGCAGGATTAGAGCCCGGTTGAGATGACCATTGGCCTACTCAAATCCCGGTTCCAGTGCCTGCACAAGCTCAGGGTCACTCCAGAGAGGGCATGTGACATCACTGTGGCCTGTGTTGTTCTCCATACACATTGCAGTTATTAGGGGAGAGCAACATTGCTGTACAAATCAATGACCCAGAGGATGATTCATTCATCCACCCTGAAGATGTCCAGGATGGAAGAACTGTGAGAGGACCTCATTTGCAGGAACTACTTTGAAAATAAAACACATATTCAAATGTGATTTGGTTCATCTTATTCCTACAGTACAAAGCAACAGTTAGGATTTATAATAGTTCCAATTATTAACATATTCTCCATCTTCACCAATGCACCACTCAACTGTTCCAGGAAACTGAATTTCCAGATCTGCCTCTCCTTATCTGCAGATCTAGATCGGTCATTTCCTTTTCTGTTTTTTTTTAATTTTCTTTATCAGGTGCACCCTGTACAACTTCTTTGACTGGTAACTGTGAAACATATGCACAACATTTAAGTGCTGCAGTTCTACATACAGATTTTCACAGGAAAATCTCACTGCATGAAGCTGTGCGGCTGAACTTGATGGAGCTGCTCATGATGTCCAGCCATGTCCTGTTGAAACATCAAAATGTACTTAGTCAAGCTTTGTCCACTCATCACTTCAGTGTATGAAAACTATATTTCACTCAACAGTGTAAAGAAATGTGAATGGGTTCTCATGGCTCTGCAGTAACTTCACATCATATTAACACATACTTCAGTTGGCCCCTCTGGATCTATCCCTGAGACAGCAGTCTGCGCCTCCTCCTCCTCCTCCTCCTGTGATAGAGAGAGAGAGACTGTTTCAGTACTTTCAACTACCACCTGAGGCAGGATCTGAGTATGGAATAGTTACAGCTGCAGGGTGTTGTATTGGGTGGGGAGGCTGCACCAGGCAGAGGACACCATCCTCAACTGTTGGTTGAATAAAATAGGATATATCTATTGGTCTTATTTTATTTGATTAAATGCAGACAGAAGTGAATACTTGCATCTGATGTAGGCACTTGTGTCCATGGGGGCGCTGGGCTCAGAAGAGCTTCCCCCCAGGGCCCTCAGCCACTGGCCGGGTAGCGTTTTGGCTGAGGGCCTCACCTCAGCCTCGGTCAAACTGGGTGGAGGTGGCTCACTCAGCCTCGGTCAAACTGGGTGGAGGTGCTCCACCCGTCTTTTTGGCTTCTCCCTTCTTTCTGTTGGCTGAGCAGAAGTCTCAGATGATTTTTTGTCATGTGCACAGTCACATTTCAAATGCAGCCTATTAAACTATAAATGTAGAGGCTAAACAAATAAAGTTTCACTTACTTTAAGGAGGGCATGTTTAAACAGCATTTTGTTAATAATTAGCATTACTATTTGAAGAAGCACTGAATTAACATTTACTTTAACAACCTAAGGCATTTAAAAAAACCTGCCTTTACGGCTTGAACGATATTTTTATATCTCATTTAGCTGCCAAGTTCTTCTTCCTTCTGTTGATTGCAACGAAAATCAGATTTTATTCCTATTTAACTCAGCAAATAAGCGTTTATGATCTTACAGTTGAATGTTAATTTAATTAAACAATTTAAACTCACGCATTGACTGAGCAATTTCTCTTCCACGCGCTTCTTCTCCTTTGACACGCTGCAGCGGTGTTTGATTTACGCTGAAAATATGTTCTTTCTCACAGGTATACCTCCATTAGACTTCGAGCTCAAGCGGGCTGAAGTAGGTGGATCGCTTTTTCGTAGTTGTCATGGTGACGCTCATGGTTTTGGGGATCCATTGACTATGGCTTTTTATAGTCGTGCAGCACGCGCTAACTCAAGGTAAACCTACTCAGAGTTGATTTACCTCATTCACATCACCTGTTCTGGGAACCGAAAACTCAGGGTTTCCACGTCTCAGGGTAAGTCTACCCCAGAGCTCATGGTTAAACTCAGAGTATGTTTGAACCCGCTTTCTGGAACAGGCCCCAGGTGATATGAATGAGGTTAATCAACTCTGAGTAGGTTTACTCGAGTTACGCGCGTGCACGTACTACTATAAAAGCCATAGTCAATGGATCCCCGAAACCATGAGCGTCACCATGACAACTACGAAAAAGCGATCCACCTACTTCAGCCCGCTTGAGCTCGAAGTCCTAATGGAGGTATACGCGGAGAAAGAACAGATTTTCCAGCTGCAATCAAACACGCTGCAGCGGCAAAGGAGAGAGAGGCGCGGTGGGGAAGAAATTGTCCGAGTCAATGCGTGAGTTTAAATTGTTTAATTGTTAACATTCAACTGTAAGATCATCGCTATTTGCTGAGTTAAATAGGAATAAAATCTGATTTTCGTAGGTGCAATCCAACAGGGGAGAGAAGAACTTGGAAGCAGCTAAAAATGAAATATAAAATATAGTGAAAAGCGTAAGGCAGGTTTTTTAAATGCCTTAGGTTGTTAAAGTAAATGTTAATTCAGTGGCTGCTTCAAATAGTAATGCTAATTATGAACAAAATGCTGTTTAAACATGACCTCCACTTAAAGTAAATGCAAACTTTATCTGTTTAGCCTCTACATTTATAGTTTAATAGGCTGCATTTGAAATGTGACTGTGCACATGACAAAAAATCATCTGAGTTCTGCTCAGCCAACAGAAAGAAGCAGAGGCCAAAAAGACGGGTGGAGGGCCACCTCCACCCACTGTGACCGAGGCTGAGGTGAGGCCCTCAGCCAAAACGCTCCCCGGCCAGTGGCTGAGGGCCCTGGGGGAAGCTCTTCTGAGCCCAGCACCCCACATGGACACAAGTGCCTACATCAGATGCAAGTAAACACTTCTGTCTGCATTTAATCAAATCAAATAAGACCAATAGATATATCCTATTTTATTCAACCAACAGTTGAGGATGGTGTCCTCTGCCTGGTGCAGCCTCCCCACCCAATACAACACCCTGCAGCTGGGAACTATTCCATAGTCGGAGTCGGAGTCGGAGTCGGAGTAATGTGTTAATATGATGTGAAGTTACTGCAGAGCCATGAGGCCCATTCACATTTCTTTACACTGTTGAGTGAAATATAGTTTCCATGTACACTGAAGTGATGAGTGGACAAAAGACTAAGTACATTTTTATGTTTCAACAGGACATGGCTGGGCATCATGAGCAGCTCCATGAAGTTCAGCCGCATGCAACTTCATACAGTGAGATTTTCCTGTGAAATCTGTGTGTAGACCTGCAGCACTTAAATGTTGTGCATATGTTTCACAGTTACCAGTCAAAGAGTTGTACAGGGTGCACCTGATAAAGAAAATTAAAAACAGAAAAGGAAATGACTGATCTAGATCTGCAGATAAGGAAGGCAGATCTGGAAATTCAGTTACTGGAACAGTTGAGGTGGTGCATTGGTGAAATGGAGGAATATGTTAATAATTGGAACTATTATAAATCCTAACTGTTGCTTTTGTACTGTAGGGAATAAAGATGAACCAAATCACATTTGAATATGTGTTTTATTTTTCAAAAGTAGTTCCGACAAATGAGGTCTCTCACAGCTTCTTCCATCCCGGACATCTTCAGGGTGGATGGGGTGGTCATCCTCTGGGTCATTGATTTGTAATGGGCAGGTGTTGCTCTCCCTAATACCTGCAATATTATGGAGAACAACACAGGCCACAGTGATGTCACATGCCCTCTGGAGTGACCTGAGCTTGTGCAGGCACTGGAACTGGGATTTGAGTAGGCCAATGGTCATCTCAACCCGGGCTCTAGTCCTGCAGTGGGCCACATTAAAACGCTGTTGGGGCCCCGGCTCAGGGTCAGGTAAGGGGTCAACAGAGTGGGCTGGCATGGGTAGCTCGATCCCTAATAGGTAGCCATATTAAAGTCCCCTGTAATTATAGAGGACACATTTGAGTGCATTTAAAAAGAGACAAAGAACATTTGTACAAAGCTTCAGCTTTACTCATGTGCAAGTCTGTTGCTCAGACTAGACTCCCTGTAGATCCGAGAATCATGGACAGAGCCAGGCTTACTGGCTTCTACATTTGTAATAATGCAGGTTGCATCTTCACAGTGCAGAGAATGACATGAGTTAGTTGTACTGTACTGTAGCCTACATTTTCATGCAGCCTACATATTTTTTAAGATTATAGATCATATACCTGTACATTGATGCTGTGAAAAGATTTTCTGTTAACATAATCCGCTCTATTTCTCTGTAGGTGCAGTGATGGGAATGTGGGTCCCATCTATGCACCCTATTATATTAGGAAGCCCTGCAAAATTACATTTAATTAAGTTAATTAATCTGACTGACTGAGGTAGCAGCAGAATGTAAAGAAATAACCAAAAAAATAAATTAAATGAATAGGCCTATATTATTTATTACTACATCAATTACCTGCAATCCTGTGGAATTCATCCTGATGTTGCGGGTGGGTTTGTGTCCGGGGAACACCACCATCACCGGCAACAGGCGTTTCAGTGCCAGGGTCACTTTCCTCACAGCTCTGCAAACTGTGGCCTTGCCATAGTTGCCTCCGTGATCGCTAATATTGTACAGAAAACTCCCGCTTGCATAAAACGTAGCGCGATGCACGGGATTTGTAGGGAAGTGAGCGCACGTCCATGTGGGTGAAGAAGTTGTAATATGAGGTCGGAGGAGACTTTCAAGATAAATGATCCTGCTTTGATGAAAAAGCGTAGCGCCAAACAGATATTCATCTGGAAATGACAGAATATCCAGCCTCGGCCGAAAGATTCTTCTCACAAGAAAGCGCTTCAATAATTTGTGTCGCATGTCTACTGGGTTTGGGAGGAATGGATAATCCATGTTGTGTCAAAGCGATTTTCATGCGAGAGGAGCGGAAAACTCAGGGTTATTTCAAGTAAACCTGCCCCCGAGCAGGTTATGTTCACAGAGTCTGTTACCGCGGTGACTGACTCAGTGTTTCAGTTACTTCGCTTTCTGGAACAGAAAACCCAGACTTTCCTCAACTCAGGGTTAACATACTCAGAGTTTTCACATAACCCGCTTTCTGGAACAGGCCCCAGGACTATGCAACATCTAAAACAAATATAAAACAATTAGGAGAAACCCGTCTGTGTTTGTGTGTGTGTTTGTGTGTGTTTGTGTGTGTTTGTGTGTGTTTGTGTGTGTTTGTGTGTGTTTGTGTGTGTTTGTAAGTGTGTTTGTGTGTGTTTGTGTGTGTGTATGTATGTGTTTGTGTGTGTTTGTAAGTGTGTTTGTGTGTGTTTGTGTGTGTGTATGTATGTGTTTGTGTGTGTGTTTGTATGTGTTTGTGTGTGTGTTTGTGTGTATGTATGTGTTTGTGTGTGTTTGTTTGTGTGTGTTTGTGTGTGTTTGTGTGTTTGTGTGTGTTTGTGTGTGTTTGTGTGTGTTTGTGTGTGTTTGTGTGTTTGTGTGTGTTTGTGTGTGTTTGTGTGTGTTTGTTTGTGTGTGTTTGTGTGTGTTTGTGTGTGTGTTTGTGTGTTTGTGTGTGTTTGTGTGTGTTTGTGTGTGTGTTTGTGTGTATGTATGTGTTTGTGTGTGTTTGTTTGTGTGTGTTTGTGTGTGTTTGTGTGTGTTTGTGTGTGTTTGTGTGTTTGTGTGTGTTTGTGTGTGTTTAATTTGAGGGTCTCTGTCCCTTTAAGACCGTCTCCTCCGTCGTCATGGCAGCAGCAGCTCCAGCTGACGTTAAATCATCCTCAGATTATATCAGAGAGAAAGAAAGAAGAGGAGAGGAGAGGAGGAGAGGGGAGGAGAGAGGAGAGGAGAGAAGGAGAGAGAGGAGAGAAGGAGAGAGGAGAGGAGAGAAGGAGAGAGGAGGAGAGGAGAGGAGAGGAGGAGAGAAGGAGAGAGGAGAGGAGAGGAGAGAAGGAGAGGAGAGGAGGAGAGAAGGAGAGAGGAGAGGAGAGAAGGAGAGAGGAGAGGAGAGGAGAGGAGGAGAGAAGGAGAGGAGAGAAGGAGAGAGGAGAGGAGAGAAGGAGAGGAGAGAAGGAGAGGAGAGAGGAGAGAAGGAGAGAGGAGAGGAGAGAAGGAGAGAGGAGAGGAGAGGAAAGAGGAGGAGAGGAGAGAAGGAGAGGAGAGAAGGAGAGGAGAGAGGAGAGGAGAGAAGGAGAGAGGAGGAGAGAGAGGAGAGAAGGAGAGAGGAGAGGAGAGGAGGAGAGAAGGAGAGGAGAGAAGGAGAGAGGAGAGAAGGAGAGGACAGAGGAGAGAAGAGAAGGAGAGGAGAGAGGAGGAAAGGAAAGGAAAGAGGAGGAGAGGTGAGGAGTGGAGTGGAGAGAGGAGAGGAGAGAGGAGAGGAAAAGAGGCAAAGAAGGAGGGAGAGAGAAAGGAAAGGGGAGGGAAAGACAAAGAGAGAGGGGGGAGAGGAAAGAAACCAGAGAGAGTGAATGAGGCGAGAGGGAGCAAAAAGACAGGGAAGAGGAGAGAGAGAGACTGAGCAATGAGAGGAGGAGAGACGGGAGGGCATCTGACACATGAGGAACTTTACACTGCAATTTTTTACTCTAAACCACTGCACAAACACCAGGACTAAACCAGGAGCCACGAGTCCAACAAACCAAACGCTCTGCCTGGTTCACTCATTAGTGTCTGGAAACGATAGAAAACAACTTTATAAACACCTCACACTTCCCTCTGCTGATTTCCCACTGCACCAAAGCCCAAAAGACTCGATCGCCGACTCCAGAAGCAACAAGTGAAGATCGACGACTGACGGAGAAGAAGAGAAACTGAAAGAAAATGGTTCAGGAATGTATTTTTTTAGCGTTTTTCAAAAAATATAATTCACTGGTAAATAAACGGGATCAGAAACGACATCGGTGATCGAGTCTTTTGGGCTTTGGTGCAGTGGGAAATCAGCAGAGGGAAGTGTGAGGTGCTTATAAAGTTGTTTTCTAACGTTTCCAGACACTAATGAGTGAACCAGGCAGAGCGTTTGGTTTGTTAGACTCGTGGCTGTTGTCAGATGGGTTAAAGTGGAGTTAAGCTTCTTCAGTCTGAAGCAAATTGTCGTTTTACGTGGAAGTTCAGAACTTGCCCCCATCACTACACTAGTTTGTTGCCTTGACAGACTCACACACAGTGAGATCTCCACCGAGGAAACACTGATCTGTGCCGTTTTTTGGCTCCTGACAGAATTCACCACCTCTAGAAACGACTTTAGCTTCAGATACACCAGAGTTCAACTTTAAATGAACAGTTCTGATGCAGAAATAGCTAAAAAAAAAAAACAGAGGGAACTACATAGACCATGATCCTTTGCTCCGTTTCAGTGCAGACGACATGAAGAAATAACTGTTCTAAGCACTTTTACATCTTCATTCTGTGGATTAAGTCTGTGAAGCATTTTTAGAGGAAAAAGTCGCAGATTCACAGTTTAAATATTGCAATAAATCTGGTCCAGTGAGATGTTTATGGTGAAAATATCGAACAGAGATTTGGATTTCGTTCCATAGCAGCAGGAGTGTTTTCAGTTTGAGAGAAGAAGTCGTGCTAAATGTTCAGGTTTGTGTGTTAAACTTAGCTTCAAATGGGCCCGAGTTCAACTTTAATAAAACTGTTACGCCAAGAAAAAAAGAAAAAAAAGAAAACAGTTTGTGTCTTTTGTGTCTTCAGTGATCGTTTTCCAATAATAACGACGGGAATATTCTGTACAGGAAAAACAGACTGAAATAAACAGGTTTTACAAACTTTATGTGTGTGAAATAAACCGCCCGACGTTTTGTTTTAACCGTGTGCGACGTTTCATTGTCTCCTGCCACCAGAGGGCGACAGTGCAAAGCCAAACACTGAGCTCCGCCCACATTTTGCCCAACGAGCCTCGTCTAGACTCTCAGATCTGGTTATGATCCTGGTCTAGACTCTCAGATCTGGTTATGATTCTGGTCTGGAGGCTCAGATCTGGTTATGATTCTGGTCTGGAGGCTCAGATCTGGTTATGATTCTGGTCTGGAGGCTCAGATCTGGTTATGATCCTGGTCTGGACTCTCAGATCTGGTTATGATCCTGGTCTGGACTCATGTTTCGTGTGTTTCAGGTGAAGCAGATCATGGAGGAATCTGTGACCAAGAAGTTTGTCCACGAAGACAGTAGCCACATCATCGCCCTCTGCTGTGAGTGAAGTACTACTACTACTACTACTACTACTACTACTACTACTACTACTACTACTTCTACTACTACTACTACTACTTCTACTACTACTACTACTACTACTACTGCTACTGCTACTACTACTACTACTACTACTACTACTACTACTACTACTACTACTACTACTACTACTACTACTACTACTACTACTGCTACTGCTACTACTACTACTACTACTACTACTACTACTACTACTACTACTACTGCTACTACTACTACTACTACTACTACTACTACTACCACTACTACTATACTACTGCTACTATATATTACTACTATTACTACCACTACCACTACTACTACTACATTACATAATATACTACATATTATTATTATATATTACATATATTATTATTATTATTATTATTATTATTACATACTATTATTATTATTATTATTGTTATTGTTATTATTATTATTATTATTATTATTATTATTATTATTATTATTATTATTGTTATTGTTATTATTATTATTATTATTATTATTATTATTATTATTATTACTATTATTATTATTGTTATTTTATTATTATTATTATTATTATTATTATTATTATTATTATTATTGTTATTATTATTGTTATTATTATTATTATTATTATTATTATTATTATTATTATTATTAATATTATTGTTATTATTGATGTTTTGACCTGCTTTATGTTTCTTATCTCAGAATCAGAAATGTTTTTATTGCCATATGAGTGAACAGGTTCACAACATGAGGAAACTGCTGCGGTACTTGGAGCGAAATGTAGACAAACACTAAACAGGCAACAAATAAAATAGAATAAAATAAAGTAGAAACAATAAGCTTTAATATAACAATAAAATGTACAAATTTACAAGAATATAACAGTGCAGGTAATGATCAGGGCGGAGGTTCCCGGGAGTCCAGATGCCGCAGGGTGAAGTGTAGAGCCATGTTCACATCTACAGACCTGTGGCTCTGTAGGCAAACTGCAGGGGGTCCAGGGGCCGAGAGGGTCCAGGGGCCGTGAAGGTCCAGGGGCCGTGAGGGTCCAGGGGCCGTGAGGGTCCAGGGGCCGAGAGGGTCCAGGGGCCGTGAAGGTCCAGGGGCCGTGAGGGTCCAGGGGCCGTGAGGGTCCAGGGGCCGTGAGGGTCTTGAGGTGGGGCAGAACCAGGCGCTCCAATGACTTCATGACCACAGATGTCAGAGCCACAGGTCTGGACTCGTTGAGTCCGGTGGTCCTTGGCTTCTTGGGGACAGGAACAATGGTGGAGGTTTTGAAGCACATGACAAACCTGCAGTGAAGAATTGAAGATGCCCGTAAACACTGGGGCAGCTCGTTAGCACAGTGTCTCAGGGTGGCAGGGGAGACACCGTCTGGGCCAGGGGCTTTTCGGACATTCATCCTTTTGAACTGCTTCTTCACATCTGCCTCATGAATGTGAAAGGGTGGAGATGGCTCTGGTGAGAGGGAGGTGGGGGTGAGTGTCCGGGTCGTCTCTATTGTTGGGACGGTTGGAGGTGTGAGAGCTGCTTGATCATCAAAACGACAGTAGAAGTCGTTAAGACTGTTGGCTAGGGGCAGGTCATCCGTGGAGTGTGGAGTTTGAGGTTTGTAGTTGGTGATTTTCCTAAAACTCCTCCACACAGAAGCCGAGTCGTCCTCTGAAATCTGCTGCTTCTCAGAGAACTGGAGTCTAACAGTGCCCACTTCCCTGATAAACCGGTACCTGGCGTCCTTGTAGAGGTCTTTATCTCCACTTCTGAAAGCCTCACTTTTTTCTAGCCACAACCGTTTGAGTTTGGGAGTAAACCAGGGTTTGTCATTGTTGTAAATCCCCCTGGTGGTGACGGCACAGTGCTGCTCGCAGAAGTGGATATACGAGGTGACAGTGTCCGTGGACTCATCCAAACTGTCAGAGGCAGAACCCAGTGTCTGTCATTACTGGATTATCCACGTGAAACAAAAACGGACATAAAGCTGTGCGTGTGTCTGGTTTAGACCTGGTTTAGACCTGGTTTAGACCTGGTTTAGACCTGGTTTAGACCTGGTTTAGACCTGGTTTAGACCTGGTTTAGACCTGGTTTAGACCTGGTTTTGAGTGAGTTTTCTCAGATCCTTCAGATAAACAGCAGTGACTCATCCACAGTCCCAGTGGAGTCCTCGAAAACCTCTCCTCATCCCTGTCTCCTTCTCTCCTCATCCCTCTCTCTCTCTCCTCATCCCTGTCTCTCTCTCCTCATCCCTCTCTCTCTCTCCTCATCCCTGTCTCTCTCTCCTCATCCCTCTCTCTCTCTCCTCATCCCTGTCTCTCTCTCCTCATCCCTCTCTCTCTCTCCTCATCCCTCTCTCTCTCTCCTCATCCCTGTCTCTCTCTCCTCATCCCTCACTCTCTCTCCTCATCCCTGTCTCTCTCTCTCTCTCTGTATGGATGGAGTGATGGTGGAGGGAGGGGCAGATGGGGCAGTCTCTCTCTCTCTCACCTCTCTGTCCCGGGGCAGCTGTGGCGACAGAAGTTCAGCCTGTGTCATTATTCCCACAGTTCCTCTGCTGCACAGAGACTTTGGATTTACGTCGTGTTACAGTCAAGTCCAAACTACCTGAGACCGAGACCTGAGCCCAGGGACCTGAGCCCAGGGACCTGAGCCCAGGGACCTGAGCCCAGGGACCTGAGCCCAGGGACCTGACCGATATCCAATCCATCCACCACCCCCTACCTCTGGAACTCTGGGTTTAAACCAGGTCTAAACCAGGTCTAAACCAGGTCTAAACCAGGTCTAAACCAGGTCTAAACCAGGTCTAAACCAGGTCTAAACCAGGTCTAAACCGGGTCTAAACTGGGTCTAAACTGGGTCTAAACCAGGTCTAAACCAGGTCTAAACCAGGTCTAAACCAGGTCTAAACCAGAGTCTAAACCAGGTCTAAACCAGGTCTAAACCAGGTCTAAACCAGAGTCTAAACCAGGTCTAAACCAGGTCTAAACCAGGTCTAAACCAGGTCTAAACCAGGTCTAAACCAGGTCTAAACCAGGTCTAAACCAGGTCTAAACCAGGTCTAAACCAGGTCTAAACCAGGTCTAAACCAGGTCTAAACCAGGTCTAAACTAGGTCTTGCCGATATCCGATCCAGCAGATGTTTCAGTTTCGGTGCAGATTTCCGACACCAGTTTCACGTCCACCATTACAACCCACATTTTTATTTTTATCCCGCCGATTATAATGTAAAAATTGTCATATTTAATGTTTTAAAAGTGTCTGGAGCTAAAGCGGGTCTGAGCTTTAAAACAAAACCTTCTTTCGCTCTTCGTCTGCTTCGGCCCAGATCTCCCCGTTTAATCTGGTTTTGTGAATGAGGCTGGAGTTAAAATGGAGCCGGAGGTCGGAGCGGTGACATCACCCCCCCCCCCCCCCCCCACAACCGCGTTACCGTGACGATGACTCCATCACACCGTGGCCTCATGGGAAATGTAGTCTCCTGTAGTCCTGCCTCTTCTTTAGGTCTGGTTTGAATCCTCCCTGAACCGGTCCGTCCTGAACCCGCTCTGGACTCCTTCACGGGTCTAAACGTCAGAGCTGAAAAGGTCAAACGCTAACGAAGTGCCGAGTTAGCGCCCGAGTTAGCGCCGTGCTAATGAACTCCTGACAGCTCGGGTCTGTGAGTGATGATTGTGGAGACTTTAACCCCTGAAGACCTGAGGGCAATTTTAGTACATTTCTCCTCCCCTGGATTTTGTTCTTAATTTTGCTTTTAAAACTGCCCCTTTTACCCCTAATGAAGTGTTCTACCTCCTTTTGTTCAGTCCAACCTGTTATTTCACAATCTGCTGCTGTAGTTGTGTCATGAGGCTGTGAGAAAAGCTACAGGACCAGAAATAGAGAAGAAAAAAAAAACAACTGAAAATAAAATTCACTCTTTTATACAAAACCCACAGCAAACATGTAGAAACAACTTTTTGGACATAAAAATGCTTAATTTAGGGCCTTAGCTACAAAAATGCAAAATCTCAAGTCTGTAAGTAAATTAAAAATCTCCTTATTGCCCTAAAAACAAAAAAGTGCAGTGGCTCCATGACTTTCCTGGTCCAGTCCTGGAAACAGCTCCTGTCAGGACCACGGCCAGAGCCACAGCACTTCTGCATTTCCAGGGTGGAAATTACATTTGGATTTGTTCATTTGGACTGAAATAAACCTTTAAATAAAAATAGAAAGAGATGCACAATTACACACACCAAGATGTGTTATTTTCCATGTGTGTGAGAATTAACTCCACTTAGAGCGACTTTTTCCCTCGTTATAAACACACACAGTCAGAGGAGTCGACCATCTTGACTCACTTCACTCTTTGGCAAAGTTTGGCTCCATCAAAATGGACGGAGCGCATGAGTTTGGGGAAAACAAAGTTCCTGTTGGACACTCGTTTTGCTCCCGTCATCACACAGCGTGAGTGTGACGTAGGATAAAGCCGCAGAAATGTACGGAAACCTCTATGTCTGCACTTTCAGAGGGGAAAAGGACGTTTCTGTCTTTTACACTTACAAAGTTCTGCGGTTATAGAAACATGTTCCTCTGTCTCATGTACGATGTCGTAGGACTTCGAGGGTTAAACGATGAGACGAGTCCCTTTAAGAGTTTCTGTAGAACTGGAGCCTCTGGAGGATCTACACCTCGATGTTCTCGGGGCTCCAGAGGCTCCAGCAGCTTCAAATACCTGTTTGTGCTTTGTAACGGCATTTCAGCAGCTGCGCTCTTAATCCGAGTATTTGTTTGGCACAAGCTTCTTCACTGTGCCTTTATCTGCACAAACCTGTGCGCTCTGAATCTCACACAAATCTCTTAATACGATGATCACGGTTTTCACACCTTGTCCAAGATATTCAACTATTTCAGGCTTTTCAGCACTGGACAGATCCTTTTTCTTTCCCATGTTGCTTGAGTCTGGAGCTCTGCTTAATAATGTGGAAAGTCCTTCTTCAGTCGTTTTTCCTTTAGTCGGACTCACCGGACAAACTCGATTTCACCCAAAGAACCCGAGACACAAAACCATCCACGACTTCACTGGAAAACTAAATATTTTACCTTCATGACACTAATACACAATTTGCAGAATAATTTGGAACGCCGTGTAAACCAGGACTAAACCAAACTAAACCAGGTCCAAACTAGGATTAAACCAAGTCTAAACTAGGACTAAAGAAGGTCAAAAGTGGGTCTAATTCAGGTCTAAACCAGGACTAAAGCAGATCTAAAGCAGGTCCTAAACCAGGACTAAAGCAGGTCTAATTCAGGACTAAGTCAGGTCTAAAGTGGGTCTAATTCAGGTCTAAACCAGGACTAAGTCGAGTCTAAAGTGGGTCTAATTCAGGTCTAAAGCAGGACTAAAGCAGGTCTAAACCAGGTCTGACTCAGGTCTAATCCGGGGTCTTGTTGTGCAGAGTCGACACGTCAGATCAGGTCTCCCCGTCGGAGCCGTCTCCATGGAAACGCAGGATTCAGACCGAACACACTTCCCAGAAAATCGACAAATTTAGAAACAGACCCCCCCCCACCACCTCTCTTCTCCACCTCTCCCTCTCTTCTCCACCTCTCCCTCTCTTCTCCATCTCTCCCTCTCTTCTCCATCTCTCCCTCTCTTCTCCATCTCCCTCTCTTCTCCATCTCTCCCTCTCTTCTCCATCTCCCTCTCTTCTCCATCTCTCCCTCTCTTCTCCATCTCCCTCTCTTCTCCACCTCTCCCTCTCTTCTCCATCTCTCCCTCTCTTCTCCATCTCCCTCTCTTCTCTATCTCCCTCTCTTCTCCATCTCCCTCTCTCCCTCTCTTCTCCATCTCCCTCTCTTCTCCACCTCTCCCTCTCTTCTCCATCTCTCCCTCTCTTCTCCATCTCCCTCTCTTCTCTATCTCCCTCTCTCCCTCTCTTCTCCATCTCTCCCTCTCTTCTCCATCTCCCTCTCTTCTCCATCTCCCTCTCTTCTCCACCTCCCTCTCTTCTCCATCTCCCTCTCTTCTCCACCTCCCTCTCTTCTCCATCTCCCTCTCTTCTCTATCTCCCTCTCCCTCTCTTCTTCATCTCCCTCTCTTCTCCATCTCCCTCTCTTCTCCACCTCCCTCTCTTCTTCATCTCCCTCTCTTCTCCATCTCCCTCTCTTCTCCACCTCCCTCTCTTCTCCATCTCCCTCTCTTCTCCACCTCCCTCTCTTCTCCATCTCTCTTTCTCTGCCTTTCCTCTTAACTGTTCCTGACTCCTCCTCCCTTTCTTTGTCTCCTTCCTCCTGCTCCTCTTTTCTTTTTCCCTCCTTTTTATTCTTTCTCTCACTCTTTCTCTCCCTCTCGCTCTATCCCCATTCACTGTTTCTAGACTTTCTGATCTCTTCTTTTATTTCTCTCTTTCCCTCTCTCTCCTCCCTTCTTTTATTTCTCTCTCTTTCCCTCTCTTCTCTCCTCCATCCCCAATTCCAGGGCAATAAGTTCTTCTCGTTCTTCAGTCGTTTCTGCGATTTCTTTTCCAGTTGGATATTTTGCCGCAATTGTCCCGTTTACATGAGACCTTTAAATCCGATTAAAAATAAATCAATTCAGAATAAAAGTTAATTCCGATTTAAAAAGACCATGTAAACACTTAATTCCTAAAGTTTATTCGGATTTAAACTTAATTCCGAATTAACTGGGTGGTTTATTCCATTCTTAAATCTGGTTTAAATTATTCCTCGATCATGTAAACGTTTATTCCGCTTAAAATAATTCCGGTCGTTCATGCGAAAGATCCCGATGTTTCCTGTTAACACCGTGGGCCGTCCTCCCGAGTTATCCTGAGTTATCCGAGTTATCCGAGTTATCCGAGTTTTCCTGAGTTATCCCGAGTTATCCTGAGTTATCCCGAGTTATCCGAGTTATCCCGAGTTATCCGAGTTATCCGAGTTATCCCGAGTTATCCGAGTTATCCCGAGTTATCCCGAGTTATCCAAGTTATCCCGAGTTATCCGAGTTATCCCGAGTTATCCGAGTTATCCGAGTTATCCCGAGTTATCCGAGTTTTCCTGAGTTATCCGAGTTATCCCGAGTTATCCTGAGTTATCCCGAGTTATCCGAGTTATCCCGAGTTATCCCGAGTTATCCCGAGTTATCCGAGTTTTCCTGAGTTATCCAGAGTTATCCAGAGTTATCCGAGTTATCCCGAGTTATCCCGAGTTATCCCAAGTTATCCCGAGTTATCCGAGTTTTCCCGAGTTATCCCGAGTTATCCCGAGTTATCCTGAGTTATCCTGAGTTATCCCGAGTTATCCCGAGTTAGTGTTGCGAGCGTGGTTATAGTGCTGGGGGCGTGGTTATAGTGCTGGGGGCGTGGTTATAGTGATGGGGGCGGAGTTATACTGCTGGGGGCGGGGTTATAGTGCTGGGGGCGGGGTTATAGTGACACACTTCCATAAAAAGTCATGAGGGAAAAGAGGTAAGAGTTCACTTCAGCCCGGAGCAGAAGCTCTGAGTTCAGTCACAGCAGCAGCAACAGCGGTAAAGACTCGGTAAAGACTCGGTAAAGACTCGGTAAAGACTCGGTAAAGACTCGGTAAAGACTCGGTAAAGACTCGGTAAAGACTCGGTAAAGACTCGGTAAAGACTCGGTAAAGACTCGATAAAGACTCGGTAAAGACTCGGTAAAGACTCGATAAAGACTCGGTAAAGACTCGGTAAAGACTCGATAAAGACTCGGTAAAGACTCGATAAAGACTCAGTAAAGACTCGATAAAGACTCGGTAAAGACTCGGTAAAGACTCGGTAAAGACTCAGTAAAGACTCGATAAAGACTCGAGAAAGACTCGGTAAAGACTCGGTAAAGACTCGGTAAAAACTCGGTAAAGACTCGGTAAAGACTCGGTAAAGACTCGGTAAAGACTCGGTAAAGACTCGGTAAAGACTCGATAAAGACTCGGTAAAGACTCGATAAAGACTCGGTAAAGACTCGATAAAGACTCGGTAAAGACTCGGTAAAGACTCGGTAAAGACTCGGTAAAGACTCGATAAAGACTCGGTAAAAACTCGGTAAAGACTCGGTAAAGACTCGGTAAAGACTCGGTAAAGACTCGATAAAGACTCGGTAAAGACTCGGTAAAGACTCGGTAAAGACTCGATAAAGACTCGGTAAAGACTCGGTAAAGACTCGGTAAAGACTCGATAAAGACTCGGTAAAGACTCGATAAAGACTCGGTAAAGACTCGGTAAAGACTCGGTAAAGACTCGGTAAAGACTCGGTAAAGACTCGGTAAAGACTCGGTAAAGACTCGGTAAAGACTCGATAAAGACTCGGTAAAGACTCGATAAAGACTCGGTAAAGACTCGGTAAAGACTCGGTAAAGACTCGATAAAGACTCGGTAAAGACTCGATAAAGACTCGGTAAAGACTCGGTAAAGACTCGATAAAGACTCGGTAAAGACTTGATAAAGACTCGGTAAAGACTCGGGACTCACTGGAGCTGTGGCTGGTCCCGGTTCAGTGCAGCACATTGTCAGAAGGGTAAAACTACCCTCACGATGGTCTAAACCAGCTCAGATTCACATTAGTGTTGAACAATCCAACACTTGGTGAATTCTGCTTCTCACTGATTGGAAGAGTCGACATCGAGGAATCAAACAGCGACGTCGCTATGAACGCTTGGCCGCCACAAGCCACTTATCCCAGCAAAACATCCAGTTTGGTTTGTTATATCTTCCTCTGAGCGTCCGTCCTCCAGCACTTGGACAGTTCTTCTCAGGCCGAGGCACCGAACCCTCTTCCCGCTCCAACTCCTCTGAGCCTGAACCAGAGCCGGGTCTGGGTCTGGAGTCTGGGTTTGGATCTAGCATTTCTCACATCAGGCTAAACGCACTTCATTTTATAAGTTGAATCAATTGAATCAACTGAATAGTCTAATGCCATAAAATGATGTTGCTATGTGAACACGGCAAACACAGGACTTCTCTGTAACGACAAACCGAGATGACAGAAAAGCCGGGAGCAGCTGAAGTGTGGGTTTTCTTCCCAAAGACGGAAATACGTTTGTGTCGCTGTCCAATCAGCACCTTCCCCACCCCCAGACACTGAGCCCCATTAAATAAATCCAATTTAACATGTTTCCATGGAAACCTTAATTCAGGATTATTATTTCCATGTAAACATGAAGGAGAATAATTTAATTCTGATCTATTTAATTCAGATTTAAAATTCTCATGTCCAGAACAGAGAACGTGATAAACGAAGATCAGAGCGAGAAATAACGCGCCAAACGTGTCGCTCCACAGTGACGCTTATTTCTCCCAGAAGATAAACATCGATGAAGTTTTGGTTGGTTTGCGGATGTGAAAGGAAAACACTGGAGTCCGTCTGCTACAGAAGAACGATTTTAGTGCGGAAAAAATAATCGAACTAACGGAGTAAAAGTCCCCGACGTTATTTGAATAAAATTCTCATAAAGTCTGTGTGTTCCTCAGTTAAACCTCATGTTCCTCTGAGTCAAATATGAAGCTAATCTCCACCTTAGCTCCGTTAGCTCTGTTAGCGTTGTTAGCTCTGTTAGCTCTGTTAGCGCTGTTAGCTCTGTTTGCTCTGTTTGCTCTGTTAGCGTTAGCGGCTAATCTGCGCTCAGGTCGCTCTGACACGATCGCACTTTTATCTTTTATCTTTTTTAGTTTAGTTAAAGTTTAAAAGTGTAAATCCTCCTGATCTTTAGTTGAAGCTGCGTTTAAAGAGGCGGCGTTTCCGTTCCCTTCGGTTTTAACTGTAACACAGCGCGTGCAGAGGCTGTTTCCATGGAGACGGGCAGGTTAAGCCGTGGGTCGGATCTGTGGAGACGCGGCCCCCGCTCAGTCGATGCCGCGTGGGTTTTTCCAGACATTTCCCGTCGATAAAAACTCAAAATCCCACGGAGATAATTGCGTTTAATGTTACACCGTGGGACATTTTAGACAAAGCAGAGACATCTCCATGGAAACGAGTAATAAATGTTCCGTAGTGCAGCTTTCCAAAGTGATCTCATGGACACAGAACTAAACTGGGACTAAACCAGAACTAAACCAGGACTAAACCAGGACTAAACTAGGACTAAACCAGGACTAAAGCAGGACTAAACCAGGACTAAAGCAGGACTAAACCGGGACTAAACCGGGACTAAACCGGGACTAAAGCGGGACTAAACTAGGACTAAACCAGGACTAAACCAGGACTAAACCAGGACTAAACCAGGACTAAAGCAGGACTAAACCAGGACTAAACTAGGACTAAACCAGGACTAAACCAGGACTAAACCAGGACTAAACCAGGACTAAACCAGGACTAAACTAGGACTAAACCAGGACTAAACCAGGACTAAACCAGGACTAAACTAGGACTAAACCAGGACTAAACCAGGACTAAAGCAGGACTAAACTAGGACTAAAGCAGGACTAAACTAGGACTAAACCAGGACTAAACTAGGAGTAAACCAGGTCTAAAGCGGGACTAAAGCGGGACTAAACCAGGACTAAACCAGGACTAAACCAGGTCTAAACACTCGAGTCCTGTTGGGTTCACGACAGAGGAATTACTTCACATGAGCCTAATGTGGTGGAAAAAACACGGATCTGGATGCGGTCGCCGTGATGACGTGGATGACCCCGTGACCTCTGCCCCCCCCCCCCCCCTTCCCCAGGTATAAATAAACCCCGAACCGTGAGAACGAAGGAGCGATCTATAAAAGGTTAAATCGATGTGGCAGTGGTTCTGACTCCTCCTCTCAGTCGCCACGTTTACGTTTACGAAGTAGTGCTTGATTTTCAGCACCAGTCCACAGGAGCATTTAGAAAAGTTTGCACAATTCATCCATCCATCCATCCATCTTCTTCCGCTTATCCGGGGCCGGGTCGCGGGGGCAGCAGTCTAAGCAGGGGCTCCCAAGCTTCCTTCTCCCCAGCCACTTCCTCCAGCTCCTCCGGACGGACCCCGAGGCGTTCCCAGGCCAGCCGAGAGACATAGTCCCTCCAGCGTGTCCTGGGTCTTCCCCGGGGCCTCCTACCGGTGGGACATGCCCGGAACACCTCCCGAGGGAGGCGTCCAGGAGGCATCCGGACCAGATGCCCGAACCACCTCAGCTGGCTCCTCTCGACGTGGAGGAGCAGCGACTCTACTCCGAGCTCCTCCCGTGTGACCGAGCTCCTCACCCTATCTCTAAGGGAGCGCCCGGCCACTCTGCAGAGGAAACTCATTTCGGCACAATTCAAGTTACAATTTAAAATGTGAAAATTTCATATATTAAGATTGTGTGAAGAATTCTGTCCTGACTTCAGCCACTGTTTTAATCCTCTGCTGAAGATGTTAATGTCAGTCTGGAGTTTGAGGTGAGGGACAGTTCCACAGTCTGGTGCTTCAGAGGAGGAGGTGGATGTTCTGAACCCTGGGCCTGAGCAGGGACAGTTCCACAGTCTGGTGCTGCAGAGGAGGAGGTGGATGTTCTGAACCCTGGGCCTGAGCAGGGACAGTTCCACAGTCTGGTGCTTCAGAGGAGGAGGTGGATGTTCTGAACCCTGGGCCTGAGCAGGGACAGTTCCACAGTCTGGTGCTGCAGAGGAGGAGGTGGATGTTCTGAACCCTCTGTTCTGAAAGCGAAAACAGTTCAAATTTGATTACATTTTCTTACATATGTTTTTTACTTGACTTTGAAATTTGAGGTTTTTATCGAGAATAACGCCGAAATATTTTGTTTTGTTGACTTCTTCTGTGATTGTTCCATTATTTAAATGTACCTCAAAGTTAAATCCAAATAAAAGTCATTTAATTCGGAATAAAAATGAATTCCGCTTTAAATAGTCCATGGAAACACTTAATTCCTGCTGAAAATTGACTTAATCCTGAAGTCAGTGAGTTTATTCTGATTTTAAAGCCGAATGAATTTCTTCCTGGATCATGTAAACGTTTCTTCTTCTTCAAAATAATCCCGGTGGTTGGTGCTCGTTGGCTCGTCCTTCGATCCGGCTCCTCCAGTCGTCTCTTGGGACTTTCCTCCACGTCTCTTTGGATTTGTGAGCGGGATGTGGGAGTGGGCTGAGGTGTGGCAGCCTCACACTCAGTTTGTCTTCTTCCTCCTTCTCCCACACTCTTCCCTTCTCCTCCTCAGCTCACAGACGGAAAGTGTGAGGACAGAATTCTCCAGCTGCTGCTTCATTATCATCAGAACCACTGCGGGAAAAGTTCTGATCGTGT
>CM060668.1:3151367-3186367 GCA_030686955.1 Odontamblyopus rebecca
TACTACTACTACTTCAAATACTACAAATACTACAAGTACTACTACTACTACAAATAGTACAAATACTACAACTACTACAAATACTACAACTACAAATACTACAAATACTAATCGTACTACATGGAACTGCTAAGACTTATGATCCCGGTCTGGTCCTCGTGGTTAGACCGGTTATGATCCCGGTCTGGTCCTCGTGGTTAGACCGGTTATGATCCCGGTCTGGTCCTCGTGGTTAGACCGGTTATGATCCCGGTCTGGTCCTCGTGGTTAGACCGGTTATGATCCCGGTCCGGTCTCTTCGGGGGGCGGGGGAGTCGGGGATGAGGTAATGATGGAGCTGTGAAAGTCGTGACTGAAAATTCTGCTCCAACGAACGACAGAGAGAAAAGAAAAGAGGGAGGAAGGAAGGAGAGAGGGAGGAAAGAAGAGAGAGGAGAGAGGGAGAAAAGAAGGGAGGAAAGGAGAGAGGGAGGAAAGAAGAGAGAGGAGAGAGGGAGGAAAGAAGGGAGGAAAGGAGAGAGGGAGGAAAGAAGAGAGAGGAGAGAGGGAGGAAAGAAGGGAGGAAAGGAGAGAGAGGGAGGAAAGAAGAGAGAGGAGAGAGGGAGGAAAGGAGAGAGAGGGAGGAAAGAAGGGAGGAAAGGAGAGAGAGGGAGGAAAGAAGGGAGGAAAGGAGAGAGGGAGGAAAGAAGAGAGAGGAGAGAGGGAGGAAAGAAGGGAGGAAAGGAGAGAGAGGGAGGAAAGAAGAGAGAGAAGAGAGGGAGGAAAGGAGAGAGAGGGAGGAAAGAAGGGATGAAAGGTGAAAGAGGGAGGAAAGAAGGGGGGGGAGGAAAGAAGGGAGGACAGGAGAGAAGGAGGAAAGAAGTGAGTGTTTAATGGTCTTCGTTTTCTCCTCGTTGTGTTTGTGTGTCGTCCCGCAGACGGAGCCAGAGCGTGTCCTCGTCCCATGAGCCTTTGCGGCGTCAGGCCTCGTCCTCGTCCTGCAGAGCTCCGCCCCCTCTGTCGCCTCAGGCCGTCCGTCACATCTGGATCCGGACGGCGCTTTTCGAGAAAGTCCTGGACAAGATCATCCAGCACATCGTGGACAACTCCAGGTCTGTCAAATACTACTACAAGTACTACAAGTACTACTACAAATACTACTACAAGTACTACTACAAATACTACTACAAATACTACTACAAGTACTACTACAAATACTACTACAAGTACTACTACAAGTACTACAAGTACTACTACAAGTACTACTACAAGTACTATAAGTACTACTACAAATACTACTACAAATGCTACTACTACGACTGCTACTACAACTAATACTACAAGTACTACTACTACTACTACTACTACTACTACTACTACTACTACTACTACGACTACTACTACTATACTACTACTACTACTACTACTACTACTGCTACTACTACTATACTACTACTACAAATACTGTTACTACTAAAAATATCATGCAGCTATCGTACTCTTCTCTAGATCTGGTTATGATCCTAGTCTAGACCCTTCTGTAAACCGGTTATGATCCTGGTCCGGTCCTTGCGTTTAGTCCGGTTATGATCCTGGTAACAGATAGTGCACTGCAGTGACATCACGCTGGGGGTGCCCTACGTGTGCTTCTGTGGCAGGATGTTTCTGTCGTTACCACGGAGACACAATTAGCAAACGCAGCCAAAAAAGTCTGAAGACTGTCGCGAAAATTCAAGAAAAGACACAAAATTTAAGACAAGACAAACAAGATTTAAAGCTGCGCTGTGTAACTTTATGGCTGGGCGACCTTCACCTGCTTGTTTCCATCGATACGACATCGCTCTGCCTGGAATGTTCCGCAGTGTGACATTAAACAGCTCTACTTTACATTTATTCAGTCACAGGTGGATTTACAGCTCAAAAATACCTGGAAAAACAACAAAAACATTCTGACTGTGAGGTCGCCTCTCCACAGACCTGACCTGTAACTTAGTAGGTTTAATGCTACACTGCGAAACTTTCCAGGCAAAGCAATAACATGTCTGTGGAGTGAATCATTTGACGGAAAAGTTCCACCATGCACCTTTAAAGTCAGTCTGTGTTAAAACAAAACAAAAGATTAGAGTCAAACAGAGTTCCAGACAGAGCAGTGCCTCCTGTTAGCGTCACACAGCCCCAGAAAACGTCGATGTCGTCAGCTGTAAAGTGTAAACACGCCGCGCTAACTGAAAGCACTGCTCTGTCTAGTTTATCTTTATGTTTTCTGTTTGTGCGAATCCCTGCAGAGTCTAAAATGGCCTCAAAATATTCATAATTATTATTTATGACTTAGTCGTTTGTGATTTCGCTGCTCAGAGTCTCGTCCAAGTCGCGTTTTTTTTCTTCGTTCGTGAAGATTTACACGTTTAGGCCGAAGGAAAGAGGATTCAGACCATCAAATATTCAGCAGAGGAAGTCGTTTTACTGCCGCGTGCATTATTCATCCACTGCTCATCTGCTGCTTCAGGGGGACAAACCTGCACCAGCCTCACTCCACACACCAGGAAGTGTCTTGCCCGAAGACACAGGGGCGGCACAGGCCAAACTGGGACTGAGCTGACGGACAAACGCTCTCACTGGGGGTGGTTTAAATCAGGGGTGGGAACGTATTTTTTCAATGGAGCCACATGAGAAACGCAAAAGTACCGTAGTCCATGACAGGACAGTTCTTCAGTTAAAAAGGTTCAACTTTCATAATAATTCAGCACATTTCTGTTGGAGCCAAATCATTTTGTTCATAAATCCTGAGTTATTCTGCATGTTTTTTGTGCTTAAAGTGTTCAAATGTCATGTGGTGCGACCGTGCATCATGTGGTGCCACTAATAACAGCAGGAGTTTAATCACAGACAAAGTCGACTTGGGTGAACGGTTCTTTAGGCATTTTTCTTCATTTTTCTTCATTTTTCTTCATTTTTCTTCATTTTTCTTCATTTTTCTTCATTTTTCTTCATTTTTCTTCATTTTTCTTCATTTTCCAGGGCAGTAGTTTGTTCATTAAACAGAAGCAGGCGACTGTCAAACTGGAGCAAAAGAAAATATCAATAAGCATTAAAAATCTAAAGAAACGCAACAGTTTGTTTCTGTTCACTTCATATTACTCACAACTTAGATTAAAATCCCAATCGTGTTTTAGAAAATAAAACAGTTTTAAGGTTATTCTCGGTCGCACCACATGACATTTTACACTAAAAATGCTTCATATAAATGTTAAACACAGATTTATGCTCCTGACACTGGAAATATTTGGAAAAGTTCAATAGAAACTCGTACGTCATTGACCTGTATAACATTGTTTTGACGCTCTGCTCAGACTGGTCAGAGTTTATGTTATGACGAAGCAATGAAAAAGTGATTCTGTCATTTTAAAAAAACTCCTCGGAAATAAAAGCGAAGCAGCTTTAGTCTGTGCATGGGGCCAAATTATAAAATATGTTTGTTTTGAATTCCAAATGCTCTTAACCTCTTGAGACCCTGTGGCCCCACACGAGGACATTACATTTTTTCCTCTTAGCACCATGATTTTCAATTATTTTAAACTTTCACCTGTAATCAACTAAAAACCTCTACAGCAGCTCCCGAAAGTAAAAAAAAAACTGCCTGGTAAAGTTTAGATGCAAAATTTATGAATAAAACCAATGTATTTATGTACAATAATGTCTCTTCATTTGGCATTAAAATTTGACCCATTTTATTGCCCACAGCAGACGAGAGCATCAGGAAATGTCCTCGTTTGAAGACATTGGGACTGTGTTATATTATTGATTGCACATGTTGTTAGGTAAACTTGGGAATATTTAGATGAGTTTACAGTTATAAATTGCTGGACGTTTCTGCTGCTATAGGGAAACTGCTGCCTGTCTCCACTTTTTGCACCTCTACTTTTTTTTGTAACGATTGAAAACCAGAAAAAATTAAAACTGTGGACCACATTTTCAGGCCTTTTTGTGTGTTTTTAACCTCACTCACTGAACCCCAACCCGCTCACGGTCGACCTACGTCACATTTGGCAGGTTTAGGGCTTGAAATAAACAGCTAATTGCTGTTTGTTTGTTTTTTGTAATTTATTTATACATTTTAATGTTTTTACATTTTTTAACCAATGGTGTCATACAGAAGACTGACTTAGTAGGTCCTACTTATCCCAAATAGCAAGAAGAAATGAAAAATGCACCAGACAAAAGCTCGGGTCTCAGGAGGTTAAACAGGCCGCTCAGAGTCGACCAAAGCTGCTCAGGTCTGATCACTTATATTGGTTCCAGTGTTGACATTGGCCAATATTGATATATTATATATATTGCCGATATCGATACCGATATTCAGTGCTGTGTTTCTTTTCTTTTTTTTTCACTGCCCCATTTGCTGTGTCCTTTTAGAACAGATTATTGAACAAGATCACATGAGATTACACAAGATCACATGAGATCACAGGAGATCACATGAGATCACAGGAGATCACAGGAGATCACATGAGATCACAGGAGATTACACAAGATCACATGAGATGATGATTCAGGCAGAAAACATTTCCCAAAAGTCCAGATCTCTCACATAATCTCCGACAGTTTTTTTTTTTTTTTTTATTCTTTTATTTTACCAGGTAAAAAAACTCTGTGTGACTTTTGTTCAAGGACAGTGGAAATAAGACTCTGATTCCTCTGATTCTGATGGTGAATTTGTCTTTTGTTTTACAGTAAATATTATGAGAAGGAGGCTCTGATGCACGACCCGGTGTACGGCCCCATCCTCGCCGCTCTGCTCGGTCAGTCACACACACAGGAAGTATAACCCTGATTTCACCTGATTTCACCTGACTTCACCTGATTTCACCTGATTTATTCTGATTTCTCCTGATTTGTTCATGTTCATGTGTTTTTCTTTGGTCAGTGTTTAACTCATTACAGTTTACATACATTATATTCAGTCTGATGCCCATAAAATAAAACATATTCAGTAGAACAATCAAATCAAACACTGACGCTTTTCTCCACCTGCAGGACTTTAATGGACATTCATCTACAAAATTAATACGACATTAATGCATCATTTTACGACATAATAAAAAAAAACAACAATTATTGTAATTATAACAAAACTTTCTGTGCTGTCATTGTTCTTTCAAATATTTTTCCATTTCTATTCTCTTAAACGTTATTTTGAACTGAAAAAGAGTTGCCTGATTTCGTCTGATTTCACTCGGTTTCACTTGATTTCACCTGATTTCACCTGATTTCTCCTGATTTCTCATTATTTCACTTGATTTCACCTGATTTCTCCTGATTTCTCCTGATTTCACCGTGTCCTGAGTGATTCTCTGGCCTGTGCTCTCCTCTGTCGCTCAGTGGGCCCCTGTGCGCTGGAATACACCAAACTCAAAACCTCGGATCACTTCTGGACCGACCCCTCAGCCAACGAGCTGGTCCAGAGACACCGCATCCACGGGGCCCATCGCAGCCAGGAGTCCACCCCAGGGAGGAGGCCTGCGCTGGGGGTAAGAGAGAGGAGAGAGGGGGTAAGGACTGAGACAGAGGAGAGGAGAGAGGAGAGAGGGGGTAAGGACTGAGACAGAGGAGAGGAGAGAGGGGGTAAGGACTGAGACAGAGGAGAGAGGAGAGAGGGGGTAAGGACTGAGACAGAGGAGAGGAGAGAGGGGGTAAAGACCAATGTTCCCTCTAAGCTGCGCAATTGCACACTGCTCGCACACTCAGCGCACAAGAAAACCTATGTAGCGCACTGCAAATGAATTAGATATATAACATTTTTTTTCCTGTATCATTTTGCTGTGTAAGTCAGTGAGTGACAGGTGTCCAGCCAATCATACGATACGATGCGATTACGCTACGCAGCCAATCACGGCATTGACAGTACGTGCACACGTGCTCTGCCCATACGCGCTATATAACAACAAGGGGCAGAGTTAAGTGACGCTAATGCTAATCCCTTACCATGGCGAAACGAACGGGCAGTGAATGTGATTCGTCCACTCACCAAACCAAAGTAAAGTGGCTGTCACACCTTGACGATTTAGCCAGCGTATTGCCGACGTATGAAAAGTTTAGGTGAGTTTTGTATAAGTTATGAGCAGCACACTGGCGTACGTCCACATACGGCAAGGTCGCTGAAAAAACATGTTCTCGACGTATGTCAGCGTGTCCTCATACGTCCTCATACGTCCTGCATACGTGTGCCATATGTTGTAGGTAAGTCCAAATACATTGAGATCATGTCTAGCATACGTGACTTATAATGTGCTTTGAACCTGTGTGTAACTTATACCGAATTTATCTCCAGCGCTTATTGACGTATGTAGACGTATTTGACATGTTCCAGATGACCACAGAACTTACTGAATGTGTTTCTAACTAAAACTTCTGAACGTGTTTCTAACTAAAACTTCTGAACGTGTTTCTAACTAAAACTTACTGAAGTGTTTCTAACTAAAACTTACTGAAGTGTTTCTAACTAGCTAAAGTATAATAACGTATTAGCAGCATTTAGGGGAATTGTAAATTGCATCTGCGGAGAACGCTACATACCAATCAACCAATCAATTCACTGCGCCAGCTCAATGAAAAGACTTCATTACTCACCCTCATTATCCATAGAATTTCTCCTCCCCAAATAATGACATCCAGTCCACAAAACCGTGATATTAATCCCATTTGAGGCGTTCTTTAAAAGTAAAACGGCGAGAATAGCACGTGTGTTTGTTTACATCTTGTATAATTTAAAAACATGTATCTGAAGTATTGCACCACATTTCACAAATAATAATAACACAGTTTTGTCTTGTATCAAAACTGGAAGTGCAGAGTTCTGATCTTTGAACACTTGAGTCTCAAATCGAGTCTCAAATGAGTCTCAAATCGAGACACAACTTTACAGCCTGTGGTCTGCAGCCAGATCCCGCTGCTCTGTACCAACCTACGTATTGATCGATCTGCTGCATTCAGCACCATAGACAGCGAGAGACGTAAAATATGACGCGTAGGAATAGCGTTAGTTGGTGTAAGTTAGCTATAAGTTATCAAAACGTTCTGTGTAAGTTACTATTACGTTATGTATAGGTCCAACTCGTGAATACGCTATGTATATGCCCCAAAATAAAAAAATAAATAATAAAAAAACATTGAAAGTTCAGCGTTTTAGGGAAATTCTGGTACATTGGCATACACAGGCTCAATCGTCAAGGTGTGACAGGGCCCTAAAAAAGAAATACGGTTCTTTTAAGATGGAATGGCTGTCGGAATATGTGCAAATAGAAGAACAAGCGGTGAAACTGGGTGACTAATGGAAATTGCTAATGGAAATTAATGTTAATTGTTATTAATGTTAATTAATGTTAATTGTTAACTAATGAAAATTTCTGTTGTAATTTGATTCTTTTAATAAGCCATGAAACTTGCTATGATCCCAGGTGTGATACTGGTGTGTGGCCACAGCGTGCACATCTGATGTTGCTCACAGTGGTCCTCAGTGTGCTCAGGGAGGTTGTTTGTATGCTCAGACATATGAAAAATTAGAGGGAACATTGGTAAGGACTGAGACAGAGGAGAGGAGAGAGTCTACTCCAGGAAGTGGCAGGGGAGTAAGGGTGAAGGGAGAGAGCCTGAACTGGGGGTAAGAGAGAGAGGAGAGAGATGCCACGTTTACATGTGAGCTTTAAATTTGAATAAAAGTAATTTTATTCTGAATAAAAATGAATTCTGCTTTGAAAAGTCCATGTAAACACTTAAATTCTAATGAAAATGATTATTCGGAGTTAAACCCCTGAAGACCTGAGGGCAGTTTTAGTACATTTCTCGTTGCCTGGATTTTGTTTCTTAATTTCACTTTTAAAACTGCCCCTTTTACCCCTAATGAAGTGTTCTACCTCCTTTTGTTCAGTCCAACCTGTTATTTCACAATCTGCTGCTGTAGTTGTGTCATGAGGCTGTGAGAAAAGCTACAGGACCAGAAATAGAGATGGAAAAAAAACAGAAAATAAAATTCACTCTTTTATACAAAACAAATGCTTAATTTAGGGCCTGAGCTACAAAAGTGCAAAATCTCAAGTCTGTAAGTAAATTAAAAATCTCCTTATTGCCCTAAAAACAAAAAAAGTGCAGTGGCTCCATGACTTTCCTGGTCCAGTCCTGGAAACAGCTCCTGTCAGGTCCAGGGCCAGAGCCACAGCACTTCTGCATTTCCAGGGTGGAAATTACATTTGGATTTGTTCATTTGGACTGAAATAAACCTTTAAATAAAAATAGAAAGAGATGCACAATTACACACACCAAGATGTGTCATTTTCCATGTGTGTGAGAATTAACTCCACTTAGAGCGACTTTTTCCCTCGTTATAAACACACACAGTCAGAGGAGTCGACCATCTTGACTCACTTCACTCTTTGGCAAAGTTTGGCTCCATCAAAATGGACGGAGCGCATGAGTTTGGGGAAAACAAAGTTCCTGTTGGACACTCGTTTTGCTCACGTCATCACACAGCGTGAGTGTGACGTAGGATAAAGCCGCAGAAATGTACAGAAACCTCTATGTCTGCACTTTCAGAGGGGAAAAGGACGTTTCTGTCTTTTACACTTACAAAGTTCTGTGGTTATAGAAACATGTTCCTCTGTGTCGTGTACGATGTCGTAGGTCTTTGAGGGTTAATCCTGAAGTCAGTGGGTTTATTCTGATTTTAAAGCTGAATGAATTTCTTCCTGGATCATGTAAACGTTTCTTTTTCTTCAAAATAATCCCGGTGGTTGGTGCTCGTTGGCTCGTCCTTCGATCCGGCTCCTCCAGTCGTCTCTTGGGACTTTCCTCCACGTCTCTTTGGATTTGTGAGCGGGATGTGGGAGTGGGCTGAGGTGTGGCAGCCTCAGACTCAGTTTGTCTTCTTCCTCCTTCTCCCACACTCTTCCCTTCTCCTCCTCAGCTCACAGACGTAAAGCGTGAGGACAGAATTCTCCAGCTGCTGCTTCATTATCATCACGGAAAAAGTTTGGATCGTGTTTGTGTCGGCGGCGAAACGACAAACCGAGATGACAGAAAAGCCGGGAGCAGCTGAAGTGTGGGTTTTCTTCCCAAAGACAGAAATACGTTTGTGTCGCTGTCCAATCAGCACCTTCCCCACCCCCAGACGCTGAGGACGATTAAATAAAGACCATTTAACCTGTTTTTATTATTATTATTATTATTTCCAAACTATTTAATTCAGAGCAATTAATTTGGATTTTAAAAACATGTAAACGTGGCCAGAGGGAGGAGGATCGAGGAGAGAGTGGAACCCATCTCGGTCTGGTCTTGGTCAGGAATATCTCAGCTGGAGGGTTTTGTTTTTTTTGGGTTTGTGGGGAAACTGGACACAGGCAGAACGTGCAAACTCCGGAATGTTCTGCCTGTGGAGCGTCCCCTGCTCATTTGTCCAGTGTTCTGTGAGGTGAGAATGTGCGAGTTTAAAGTGTGACGTGGGTTTATGTAACTGCGCTGGCGGCTCCGGCTCTGTGGGAGGATCTGGACCCAAAGTGAGAAAAGTTCCTGCTCCAGTTTGAAGTTTGAGATTTTTAAAGAGACAGAATCTGATATGAGGCGATTCTTCATCCAAAATATCTGCACCGCTTGGTTACATGTGGTTCAGTCCTGGTCCAGTCCTGGTTTAGTCCTGGTTTAGTCCTGGTTCAGTCCTGGTCCAGTCCTGGTTTAGACCTGGTTCAGTCCTGGTCCAGTCCTGGTTTAGACCTGGTTCAGTCCTGGTCCAGTCCTGGTTTAGTCCTGGTTCAGTCCTGGTCCAGTCCTGGCTCAGTCCTGGTCCAGTCCTGGTCCAGTCCTGGCTCAGTCCTGGTCCAGTCCTGGTCCAGTCCTGGCTCAGTCCTGGTTGTGTTTCAGATCCGGAAGCGTCAGTCCAGTGGGAGTATGTCTGACGACCGTTTCGCCGCTTCAGCTCGAGAATATGTGGAGTCTCTGCACCAGAACTCGAGGACTCACCTGCTCTACGGCAAGAACAACGTCCTGGTGCAACCGGTGAGAGGCAGGAGCAGGCAGGAGCAGACAGGAGCAGGCAGGAGCAGACAGGAGCAGGCAGGAGCCGACAGGAGCAGACGGGAGCAGGCAGGAGCAGACAGGAGCAGGCGGGAGCAGACGGGAGCAGGCGGGAGCAGACAGGAGCAGGTGGGAGCAGACGGGAGCAGGCGGGAGCAGACAGGAGCAGACGGGAGCAGACAGGAGCAGACAGGAGCAGGCAGGAGCAGACAGGAGCAGGCGGGAGCAGACAGGAGCAGGCGGGAGCAGACAGGAGCAGACGGGAGCAGACAGGAGCAGACGGGAGCAGGTGGGAGCAGGTGGGAGCAGACGGGAGCAGGCGGGAGCAGACAGGAGCAGACGGGAGCAGACAGGAGCAGACGGGAGCAGGTGGGAGCAGACGGGAGCAGACGGGAGCAGGTGGGAGCAGGTGGGAGCAGACGGGAGCAGGCGGGAGCAGACAGGAGCAGACGGGAGCAGGTGGGAGCAGGTGGGAGCAGACGGGAGCAGGCGGGAGCAGACAGGATGAAATGAAAGTTGGTTAAAAATAAAACATAAACCAATTATCTTTTGAAAACCGCTCATCTGCTCCTGGACGTTGTGTTTGTTTCTCATTAAACCTGTTCATGGGCGTCGTGTGCAGACAGGAGAAGGTCAACACGCTGTCAAAGAAACCAGAGAAACCAGAGAAAAACTGTTCTTCTGTTTCCTTTTAACTTTAAAACTCAAACAACATAAGTTATTTGTGTTTCAGAAGAAGGAGATGGAGATGTTCTGGTTTGAGTTTCAGAAGAAGGACATGGAGATGTTCTGGTTTGAGTTTCAGAAGAAGGAGATGGAGATGTTCTGGTTTGTGTTTCAGTAGAAGAAGATGGAGATGTTCTGGTTTGAGTTTCAGTAGAAGGAGATGGAGATGTTCTGGTTTGAGTTTCAGAAGAAGGAGATGGAGATGTTCTGGTTTGAGTTTCAGAAGAAGGATATGGAGATGTTCTGGTTTGAGTTTCAGAAGAAGGAGATGGAGATGTTCTGGTTTGTGTTTCAGTAGAAGAAGATGGAGATGTTCTGGTTTGAGTTTCAGAAGAAGGAGATGGAGATGTTCTGGTTTGAGTTTCAGAAGAAGGATATGGAGATGTTCTGGTTTGTGTTTCAGTAGAAGGAGATGGAGATGTTCTGGTTTGTGTTTCAGTAGAAGAAGATGGAGATGTTCTGGTTTGAGTTTCAGTAGAAGGAGATGGAGATGTTCTGGTTTGTGTTTCAGTAGAAGAAGATGGAGATGTTCTGGTTTGAGTTTCAGAAGAAGGAGATGGAGATGTTCTGGTTTGAGTTTCAGAAGAAGGATATGGAGATGTTCTGGTTTGTGTTTCAGAAGAAGGAGATGGAGATGTTCTGGTTTGTGTTTCAGTAGAAGAAGATGGAGATGTTCTGGTTTGTGTTTCAGAAGAAGGAGAAGGAGATGTTCTGGTTTGAGTTTCAGAAGAAGGATATGGAGATGTTCTGGTTTGAGTTTCAGAAGAAGGATATGGAGATGTTCTGGTTTGTGTTTCAGAAGAAGGAGAAGGAGATGTTCTGGTTTGAGTTTCAGTAGAAGGAGATGGAGATGTTCTGGTTTGTGTTTCAGTAGAAGAAGATGGAGATGTTCTGGTTTGAGTTTCAGTAGAAGGAGATGGAGATGTTCTGGTTTGTGTTTCAGTAGAAGAAGATGGAGATGTTCTGGTTTGAGTTTCAGAAGAAGGAGATGGAGATGTTCTGGTTTGAGTTTCAGAAGAAGGATATGGAGATGTTCTGGTTTGTGTTTCAGAAGAAGGAGATGGAGATGTTCTGGTTTGTGTTTCAGAAGAAGGAGATGTTCTGGTTTGTGTTTCAGAAGAAGGAAATGGAGATGTTCTGGTTTGTGTTTCAGAAGAAGGAGATGGAGATGTTCTGGTTTGTGTTTCAGTAGAAGAAGATGGAGATGTTCTGGTTTGAGTTTCAGAAGAAGGAGATGGAGATGTTCTGGTTTGAGTTTCAGAAGAAGGATATGGAGATGTTCTGGTTTGTGTTTCAGAAGAAGGAGATGGAGATGTTCTGGTTTGTGTTTCAGAAGAAGGAGATGTTCTGGTTTGTGTTTCAGAAGAAGGAGATGGAGATGTTCTGGTTTGTGTTTCAGTAGAAGGAAATGGAGATGTTCTGGTTTGTGTTTCAGTAGAAGGAGATGGAGATGTTCTGGTTTGTGTTTCAGAAGAAGGAGATGGAGATGTTCTGGTTTGTGTTTCAGTAGAAGGAGATGGAGATGTTCTGGTTTGAGTTTCAGAAGGAGGAGATGGAGATGTTCTGGTTTGAGTTTCAGTAGAAGGAAATGGAGATGTTCTGGTTTGTGTTTCAGAAGAAGGAGATGTTCTGGTTTGTGTTTCAGTAGAAGGAGATGTTCTGGTTTGTGTTTCAGAAGAAGGAGATGGAGATGTTCTGGTTTTAGTTTCAGTAGAAGGAGATGGAGATGTTCTGGTTTGTGTTTCAGAAGAAGGAGATAGAGATGTTTGGGTTTGAGTTTCAGAAGGAGATTTAGACGTTTTGGTTTGAGTTTCAGAAAAATGAGATGGAGATGTTCTGGTTTGAGTTTCAGAAGAAGGAGATGGAGATGTTCTGGTTTGTGTTTCAGAAGAAGGAGATGTTCTGGTTTGAGTTTCAGAAGAAGGAGATGGAGATGTTCTGGTTTGAGTTTCAGTAGAAGGAGATGGAGATGTTCTGGTTTGTGTTTCAGAAGAAGGAGATGGAGATGTTCTGGTTTGAGTTTCAGAAGAAGGAGATGGAGATGTTCTGGTTTGTGTTTCAGAAGAAGGAGATGGAGATGTTCTGGTTTGAGTTTCAGAAGAAGGAGATGGAGATGTTCTGGTTTGTGTTTCAGAAGAAGGAGATGGAGATGTTCTGGTTTGTGTTTCAGAAGAAGGAGATGGAGATGTTCTGGTTTGAGTTTCAGAAGAAGGAGATGGAGATGTTCTGGTTTGTGTTTCAGAAGAAGGAGATGGAGATGTTCTGGTCTGAGTTTCAGAAGAAGGAGATGGAGATGTTCTGGTTTGTGTTTCAGAAGAAGGAGATGGAGATGTTCTGGTTTGTGTTTCAGAAGAAGGAGATGGAGATGTTCTGGTTTGTGTTTCAGAAGAAGGAGATGTTCTGGTTTGTGTTTCAGAAGAAGGAGATGGAGATGTTCTGGTTTGTGTTTCAGAAGAAGGAGATGGAGGTCCTCAGGGGGTATCTGTCCCTGCATCAGTCTGGGGAGAACCTGACCCTGAAGTGGACCCCGAACCAGCTCATCAACGGGACTCTGGGGGACTGTGACCTGGAGAAGAGGTGAGACTCGCAACATTTCCTCAGGGTGTGATGCTAACTGAAGGCACTGCTCTGTCTGAGGCTCTGTTGGACTTTAATCTGAGTTTTCTAACCATAAAGAACTGAGCTGAATAAAACCGGTGAGCTGTTTAACGATCTGTTAAACGAGTCCGTCTCAAACTGTTTTTCAGTGAGTCGCTCTGAATGCTTGGACTGATCACTGAAAATGTGCTCTTTAAATCACTTTTTGAGTTTTTTCTTCTTCTTATTTTAGCAGTGTTTGCTAATGTTTTCAATGCGTCACCGTGGCAACTGCTGAATGTATCACCATACACGTACAACACCCCCAGTCTGAGCCGCGCAGGTGAAACGGGCCCAAAAGAGGATAGACCGAAGTGTGTGCTGCGAATTTTAGTAACTTTATTTTTTCTTTTTTATTCGTTGAGCAACGTACATGACAAACTTAAGGACATTGTTCATGTTTGGGACCATTTCTGGTGCTCAAAAGGAGTAGGTTGAAGTCCAGTCCTCTGCACCTGACCCCTATGAACCCCTCTGCAGGTGGTGTCCACAGGAGGGTGGTGTCCACACGAGGGTGGTGTCCACAGGAGGGTGGTGTCCACAGGAGGGTGGTGTTCACAGGAGGGTGGTGTCCACAGGAGGGTGGTGTCCACAGGAGGGTGGTGTTCACAGGAGGGTGGTGTCCACAGGAGGGTGGTGTCCACAGGAGGGTGGTGTCCACAGGAGGGTGGACCCAGGTCGTCCCTTCGGGCTGAACCCGGCCGGGCACCGGGCGACGTCCTGGTCCTTGAGTTCGGTTCATAGGGTGTTGCATGTTTTAGGTTGATGGGGGAAACCGGAGTGCCTGGAGTAAACCCACCCAGACAGACAGGGAGAACATGCAAACTCCACACAGAAACACACATATACATATTTTCATTTGTGGTTGTACAGCCTAATAATAACGATAACGAAGGCACAAAAACTCTCTAATGTCAAAAACAGCCTTGTATTTGTGACACAGAGTTCAGTGAATCTGACGTTAAAGGATCTGATCTGATGGACTCTGTGTGGACCAGGAGCCTCAGGAACCTCAGGAACCTCAGGAGCCTCAGGAACCTCAGGAGCCTCAGGAACCTCAGGAGCCTCAGGAGCCTCAGGAACCTCAGGAGCCTCAGGAACCTCAGGAGCCTCAGGAGCCTTGGGAATCTCAGGAGCCTCAGGAACCTCAGGAGCCTCAGGAACCTCAGGAGCCTCAGGAGCCTCAGGAACCTCAGGAACCTCAGGAGCCTCAGGAGCCTCAGGAACCTCAGGAACCTCAGGAGCCTCAGGAACCTCAGGAACCTCAGGAGACACAAACATGACATAAAGAACTGTTTTTATTTGCACATTGGAGATTAAATGAGCGTAACTCTCTCCTCTTTCTTCTCCTCCCTCTCTCCTCTTCTCCTCCCTCTCTCCTCTCTCCTCTCCTCCCTCTCTCCTCTCTCCTCTCTCCTCTTCTCCTCCCTCTCTCCTCTCTCCTCTTCTCCTCCCTCTCTCCTCTCTCCTCTCTTCAGTATTTACTGGGATTACGCTCTGACAGTTCCTCTGCGTCAGATCGTCTGTCTCCACTGTCACCAGAGACGTGAGTCTGTTTTGTTTCTCTTTCTTTTTCTCTCCTTTCCTTTGTGTGGTCGGTCAGGACGAGATACAGCGCCCCCTGGGGCTCTTCTGTTTTCTCTCCTCCTCTTTCTCTTCTTCATCACTCTCTTCTCTTCTCCTGTAGCTGACTGGTGGTGTTCTTCACCCTCTGCTCCTTTCTCTCCTCTTCTGTATCGTTCCTCACTCTCTTCGCTCTCTTCTCTGCTCTCTCTCCTCTCCTCCTTTTTGTATCTTTGTTCATCTCTCTCTTCTCCTCTCTCCTCTCTCTCTTCTCCTCTCTTGTATCTCTGTTGATCTCTCTCTCTCTCCTCCTCTCTCCTCTCTCTTTGTTCCTCTCTCTCTTGTATCTCTGTTCATCTTTTTCTTCTTCTCTCTCTCCTCCTCTCTCCTCTCCTCCTCTCTCCTCTCCTCCTCTCTCCTCTCTCTCTTCTCTCTCTGCCCTGTCTCTCTCTCTCTCGCTCCTTTCTCTCTCTCTTCTCCTCTCTTTCTCTCTCTTCCCCTCTCTCCATCTCTTTCTTTCTTCTCTCTCCTCTCTTCTCCCCCCTCTCTTGTATCTTTGTTCATTTCTCTCTCCTTCTCTTTCTCTCTTTCCTCTCTTTCTCTCCTCTCTTATATCATCATTCCTCTCTCTTTTCTCTCGTATCTCTGTTCATCTCTCCCTTCTCCTTTCTCTTCTCCTCTCTCTCTTCTCCTCCTCTCTCCCTCTTCTCCTCTCTTATATCATTATTTCTCTCTCTCATATCTCTGTTCATCTCTCTCTCCTCCTCTTTCTCTTTTTCCCCTCTCTCTCCTCTCTTATATCTCTTCTCCGTCACTCTCTCATATCTCTGTTCATCTCTCTCTTCTCTCTTGTATCTTTGTTCCTCTCCTCTCTTATATCATTATTCCTCGCTCTCTTCTCTCTTATGTCTCTTCTTCACTCTCTTCTCCTCCTGCAGCTGACTGTGGTGTTATTCTTCACTCTCTCCTCTCTTTCCTCTTCATCTCTCTCTTCTCCTCTGTCTCTCTCCTCTCTTACATCATTATTCCTCGCTCTCTTCCCTCTTACGTCTCTTCTTCACTCTCTTCTCCTCCTGCAGCCGACTGTGGTGTTGCTCCTCACTCTCTTCTCTCCTCTCTTGTATCTCTTCTTCGTCGCTCTCTCTGTGGTCTGTGGTATTGTTCTTCGCTCTCTCCTCTTTCTTCTTCATCGCTCTCTCCTCCTCTCCTCCTCCTGCAGCCGACTGTGGTGTTGCTCCTCACTCTCTTCTCTCCTCTCTTGTATCTCTTCTTCGTCGCTCTCTCTGTGGTCTGTGGTATTGTTCTTCGCTCTCTCCTCTTTCTTCTTCATCGCTCTCTCCTCCTCTCCTCCTCCTGCAGCCGACTGTGGAGGCACTCTGGTCCTGGTGAGTCAGGACGGGATCCAGCGCCCTCCTCTGCTCTTCCCTCCGGGGGGGCACCTCCTGGCGTTCCTCTCGTGCCTGGAGACGGGTCTTCTGCCCCGGGGTCAGCTGGAGCCGCCCCTGTGGTCGCAGAAGGGAAAGGTACAAGTGTGAAAGTCTAACGGCGCTCAGGAAAAGATGCTCTTACATATATAAACTAAATTAATGTACATCTAAGCAGTGGCGGGTCGTGCATTTCACCCCTGGGCCTTCAGCAGTGCTACGTCTGAATCGATCCACTTATCAAGAACTATTTTATGGCTGTAAAAACAGTCTTATTACGCAGAAATGCAGGATAAAGGGCCGTTGCGTCGCAGATGGATAAGGCTTTACTGAAGAAACAAACCCGGGGTGCACAAGTAACACACACGTCCTCGAAATGAAAGTTCCTCCTTGCCCAAAAAAAATAACACAGTCCATCATTCTTTTTAAGATTTCCCTATTTTTCTTCACCTTTTCGTTTCCCTGCGCTCTTGCTCGCTCAGCTGTAGAGCCACTCTGGTTTCCCCAAAAGTTGTGGAAAGCGCCGCTGCTCGTAAGTGTCCGGCGGCGCTTTGGTGTCTCGTCGCTGCCTTAGTTTGGCAAGTCAAATTTACAAACCCAGTGCGGCTCCAAACATGTCGATCAGAGGCAAATAACTCGCGCTCCCAGCAACACAATCTGCTGTGTTCCCCAGAGCCTGTGAGCCAGGAAAAACCTCTCGCAGTTAGTGGACTGAAAGTGACGGACAAATCCTTTTCCCAGTTGTGACTTGCCCGACCTTTCTTAACAATGTCCCCCTTTTCTTGAAAAGTCCGTCTTGAAAATGGCTTTGACAATAAACCTGCAACCAAATCAGTTTCTTCTCCTCCTTCAGCCATTGTGGGTTGAAAAAAACAGCTGTTAAATCAACACAACTATATTTGTGTCCGTGCAGCTACAGATGCAGTTTGCTCCGGCGAGTTCGCTCTCTGACGAGCCAATCAAAGGGTGTGAATACGCTGACGTTGTTGGTGTCGCCAACTCAAAATCTGATTGGCTGAAGCAATAGTTTCATCGACACTTATTTTTTACTAGAGGGTCCACAGAACTGATTGTGAAGGCCTCAGGCAGATTTCTTTGACTCTGCCTGGCGACAAATGGTGGCTGAAATGTGATTGGTTAAACTACATGTCTGGAAGCAGCGCAGCCAGGGTAAAGGCTATGAAGGGAAGGACAGACCATTATTTTATTTATTTAATAAGTATTCATGGACAAAATATAATTGACATCAGTCTGCAACTAAGCAACATTTTTACCTCATTGAACGTCTTAAAATTGAGCTTTAAGTCAGGTTCTAATGTTGTTCCCTCCTCAAAAACACACCTGGAGTTGGGTTTTGTTTCACTCAAAGGTTAAACGTGTGGGGTCTTTAAAGCTGCACTGTGCGACTTTCCGTGTGTTCCAGGGTAAAGTTTTCCCAAAGCTCCGGAAGCGCAGCAGCTCCGCACGGCTCCTGGACCAGGACCGACCCGGAGATGAGGAGACGGCCGCGGATTACGTGTTCCGAATCGTCTACCCCGGATACCGCTACGACGCCAGTGAGTTCAAACTGTCACCCTGAATGTGGCCCAGAACATGCCCAAAGTATGCACCAAATGTACACCAAAATATACCAAATATACACCAAAATATGCCTCAAATATACACCAAAATACACCCAAAATACACCCAAAATACACCCAAAATCTGCCCAAAATATGCACCAAATGTTCACCAAAATATACCAAATATACACCAAAATATGCCTCAAATACACCCAAAATATGCCCACAATATGCACCAAATATACACCAAAATATACCAAAAATACACCCAAAATACACCCAAAATACACCCAAAATATACCCAAAATATGCATCAAATGTGCCCCAAAGATGAGCCAAATGTGAGTAAGAAATGCCCAAGATATACCCCAAATGTGACCAAAATATGCCACAAATTTGCCTCAAATATGCCCAAAATATTCACCAAGAGTCAAATATGAGTCAAATATGTCCCAAATATGCTGTAAAGCTGCTTAAAATATGCCCCAAATATGAGCTAAATATGGGAACAATATGCCCAAGATATGCCTCAAATATGTCCAAAATATGTCTGGAAAATGCCCTCAAGATGAACCGTGTGTGTGGTGGAGTTTGATGTTCGTAATCGGTGATACTCGTAGGATTGGGCAGCGTCGCGTCATCGTTTTGGTCCAAATCTAAAAAATATGGTCTGTTCTATTATGTCCAGCCATCCATAGGAGCGGCCCACAGCCTGGTTTCGTTCTGGTTTGGTCCTGGTTTGGTCCTGGTTTAATCCTGGTTTAGTCCTGGTTTAGTCCTGGTTTAGTCCTTGTTTGGTCCATGCGGCGCTTTGTTGTCGTGACGTTTACGGCCACGTCAGCTCCACTGACACCACAGTTTTCTAATTGCAAAGTCAGCGCCACGTTTACATAATGATGTTTAATTCTGAATTAAATTATTCTGAATTGGATTGGAGTTTCCATAGAAATAATAATTCCAAATTGAGGTTTCTATGGAAACAGGTTAATTGGTCTTTATTTAATAGTTCTCAGTGTCTGGGGGTGGGGAAGGTGCTGATTGGACAGCGACACAAACGTATTTCCGTCTTTGGGAAGAAAACCCACACTTCAGCTGCTCCCGGCTTTTCTGTCATCTCGGTTTTTGTCATTTCGCCGCCAACACAAACACGATCCGAACTTTTTCCGCAGTGGTTCCGATGATAATGAAGCAGCAGCTGGAGAATTCTGTCCTCACGCTTTCCGTCTGTGAGCTGAGGAGGAGAAGGGAAGAGTGTGGGAGGAGGAAGAAGACAAACTGAGTCTGAGGCTGCCACACCTCAGCCCACTCCCACATCCCGCTCACAAATCCACAGAGAATGAACAATGAAAGACAAGAAAATGAAAGAAAAAACAGAAGACAAATGAAAAAATGGAAAAAAATAAAATGAGAAAATGCGAAAAAATGAAAGACAAAATTAAATGAAAAAATGAAAAAAGAAAATAAGATGAAAAAATGTGGAAAAAAATTAAAATGAAAAGACAAAATGAAAGAAAAATGACAAATGAAAAGAAAAAATAAATTTAAAAAATTGGAAAAATGAAAGAAAAATGTAAAATTTTATTTAAAAAATGAAAAAAATAAAATTAAAGCAAAAAATGTAATAACAAAATGAAAGGCATTTGCAAAAAAATAAAATAAACTTTGAAAAAATTTTAAAAAATCCAAAGAGACGAGGAGGAAAGTCCCAAGAGACGACCGGAGGAGCCGGATCGAAGGACGAGCCAACGAGCACCAACCACCGGGATTATTCTGAAGAAGAAGAAACGTTTACATGATCCAGGAAGAAACTCATTCGGCTTTAAAATCAGAATAAACCCACTGACTTCAGGATTAAGTTATTTTTTATCAGGAATTAAGTGTTTACGTGGACTTTTTAAAGAGGAATTCATTTGATTCAGAATTAAATGATCTTTATTTTCTCTGTAACCACTGGGCCTCGACTAAACCAGGACAAACTCTGGGGGACGTCAGATATTCAGATATTTTCTGGACCCTTCGCCATCTGTGTGTTTTTATTTCCTCGGCGTCGCTGTAACTCTTCCTCTGCTTTTGGAGGCCGACGTTTCAAATCACCTCCGGTCAAACTCAAACTGATTTACACTTTTCCAACTGAATTTCCTCCAGAGAACTTTTGTTTTGGCACTTTTCAAACCCGCGGCCGTAAAACAAAAAGATGTTCACGTCCTTTTAAAGAAATAAAGGAGGAAAGTGCAGCCAAGTTTTAGAAGTTTTAAAAGTTTATCCTCAAAGTCTGGAAATATTCAGGGCATCGGGATCAGCAGAGAAACTGGAGGCGTCAGCGACACTCGGGACGGTTTTTTCTCAGTGAAGTAAAGAGTCCGTCGCCTGCGCATTTTAATGGAGATGTTATTGCTGCGTTTGACCAAGTTACAGGTCAGATCTGTGGAGACGAGTGTTTGACGGACACATTAAAAGTTACACAATGCAGCTTTAGATTTTAAAAAAAAGTTTCTCCAGTCACGTCTGACCCAGTGTTTCCAGATCCTTCACCTGCGACAGAGACCTCCGTGAAGTCGCCCCGTCGAACTCAAACCTGCGCGAAAACTACGTCAAATCGTTTGTGCTGCAAAAAGTTTCGTTTGTGCTTCTTTAGTTTGGGAGAAATTAACGATTCTTTTCCAGGTCAAACTGGGGTCAGACCCACAGGAAGAAGAAAAATGCTCGAAAACGCCCAAAATGGAGTCAGTCGTTTGTGCTGCAAAAAGTTTCGTTTGTGCGATTCTGGTTCTTCAGATATTCACAGTTTTATTTTTGGTCGATGACGTCGTCCAGAACCTCAGAATGTGAAACAGCCTCAAAACAGAAGAAAATGATAGAAAACGTTTGTATTTGGAAGAGAAACGACCTGAGGCTGAGGAAAAGTCTGTGTTATTATAAAATCTGAATCAAAAGCAAAAGACTAAAGACTGAAACAGACTTTTCCTCAGCCTCAGGTCGTTTCTCTTCTCTAGTTTTGTGGAGTTTGTCTCCGTCAGCTGAGCAGAAATGACGTCCTGTAATTACCACAGAAATAATAATGAAGAATTTTAGAAATAAACTCACACAAATGAAACTGTCACAGCACAAAACAGCACAAACCAAATACAAACGTTTTCTCTCATTTTCTTCCCGTTTTGAGGCTGTTTCACATTCTGAGGTTCTGGACGACGTCATCGACCAAAATAAAACTGTGAATATCTGAAGAACCAGAATCACACAAACTGAACTTTCCGTACAAACGATTGGCACAGTTTTTGTAGGTTTGCGTTTGATGGGGCGACAGAGACACGTTCAGGTTCTTCTCGTTTTCAGGCCACGTTTTCGTTCTCACTCTTATTCCACGTTTACACGAGTGTTTTGTGGGGGGGTGGGGTGGGGTGGGGGGGGGCAGGTGGCAGCACCGATAAGACCAAACGCTGAGTGTGACCTCCAGCTCCTCTCCTTCCTCTTTTCCAGCTCCTCAGTTCAAAACATCAGGAAGTGTAATAACTGCACCAGCTTCAAGTGGACGGACTTCTCTGAATGACTCTGTGTGATCAGTAAATCAGTCAAACTCGATTTGTGAAGCACTTTTCACACACTGGAGCTGTGGCACAAAGAGTTTCACCTGCAAAATGACAATGATTAAAAACAACAGCCCCCGCCCCAGAGTTTCTCCCACATTTACCACAGTTTAGACAGAAACATAAAACATAACCCTATAAAACATAAAGCTCCTAGAGGTGATAGTAAAAAAAAGGAGAGTGAAAATTAGGTAGAGATGAAGTAAAATAATAATAATGTGATTGAAAACAAATATACTAATAATAAAAATGTTATTTAATTTATAAAACAAGTAAAAATTTCAATTAAAAGCTAAAGGAACGTAAAAAGATCAAACTAAAAGATATGTTTTGAGTTTACTTTTAAAAAGATGAACTTGTAAAGTTTCTGTCTGATGTCGTAAAGTGTTTTGAGTCCTTCCCTGAGCTCCTGATGTGACGCTGTTCACACGACTGGGGCTTTTACAGAACCTATTTGGAAAGGACATCGGAAGTTTATTTTGTCGCCTCGTGTTTATTTCCTGTCTTTGCCCTGGTAAAAAGTCCGGAGACGCTCTGACGCCGGAAAAACTGGAGCTCCAGCCTCATTCGACCGGCGCGTAACCTAACGACGGCCTTTGTGATTCATTTATTTATCATGTTTTTGATATAGTCCATGTGTATCGCAATTTTTAGCTCAGATGAATTCTTTTATTTATGGAACAACCGCTCGGCACTGGAGACACTGCAACACTTTATTTATATGTGTGTTTTTATTGGTGTTTATTGTGCAGAATGTGGATGAATGAAATGTGGGACCAGCCTCTCAAATCTGCAAAGCAAATTTACCCACGGGTACAAATAAAGCCTAACCTAACTAAACCTAACCTAACCTAACTAAACCTAACCTAACCTAACCTAACTAAACCTAACCTAACCTAACCTTTTCACGGCCTATGACACTGCCGCCGTTAAAACAGGAAGCCGAACCTGCTCTGGTGCAAATTGAAGCTTTTAAAAGTCCGAGCGTTTGCAGCTGTGACGCTGAAGCTCCCGGTGCTGATTCCAGGAAACCCTTTTACTGCTGGTGACGTCACAACATCCTGATGGCCAATGATGTTTAATACAAACGGGAAGCAGCTAAAACAAATCCAGTTAAAGTGTAGGTTTTGTTCGGCTCTTCGGGTCGTTTTGTTGCTTTTATTAATTTATGATCAACAACAGTATAAAATTATGCACAAAATTAATTACTAATGTAAAAAAAAACATGTTTTTATTCTATGTTTATTATATAAATCTGCTTTTATTTATTCACTCCACATAAAATTTTAAAAGTCCTCGGTCCTCTGCACCGCTCCACATTTCCTCCTCTCATTCTAGACTTTGAGTAATAATAATAATAATAATAATAATAATAATAATAATAATAATAATAATAATAATAATAATAATAATAATAATAATAATAATAATAGTAGCAGCTTTGGCACATTTGTTTACGTTTTACACAAACCAAACTAAGCTAAACCTCATGGCTCATTTGCATACCGCTCATTTGCATACAGCTGATTTGCATACAGTATAAGCGCTGATAAAAACAGCTCTGTCCACTTTTGTTTTGTGATTTAAAACAGAATTCATCCAGTCAACAGTGAATACGTAAGAAATGTAAAAAGTTTAGCGTTAGACATGAGGCTTTCACACAGGAGCAGCTCTGAGTCTGTGTCGCTGATGCTGCTGGTGATGATTCCAGGAAACACTGTCTTATAACCAGTCCCCAGAAACACCCTCCCGCTCTTTCTCCCGCTCTTTCTCCTTCTCTGGCTCTATGTATTTATGCACCTCTGGAGAAATAACCAGACACCACTGCATTATTTGTCCTGAAGTCGGCGTCTCTACATGTGTGACGGTCGTTTCGCTCCAGCACAAACACACCTCATTCTGCTTCATGAGATCCTGAACCAAACCTGATTTAAGGAGGAAAAAGAGAAAAAAAACACATTATTATTCCACCAAATACTGATTTCTGAGCTCTTCCTAAGTGAAAACATGAGTACTGTGTTGTTTTAAAATGAATATGATCTTGTTTTCTCCACATTATTTGAGCTCTGAAAACATTTCATCTTTTAACCCCTGAAGACCTGAGGGCAATTTTAGTACATTTCTCCTCGTCTGGATTTTTTTCTCAATTTTGCTTTTAAAATTGCCCCTTTTACCCCTAATGAAGTGTTCTACCTCCTTTTGTTCAGTCCAACCTGTTATTTCACAATCTGCTGCTGTAGTTGTGTCATGAGGCTGTGAGAAAAGCTACAGGACCAGAAATAGAGATGGGAAAAAAAAACAGAAAATAAAATTCACTCTTTTGTACAAAACCCACAGCAAACATGTAGAAACAACTTTTTGGACATAAAAATGCTTAATTTAGGGCCTCAGCTACAAAAATGCAAAATCTCAAGTCTGTAAGTAAATTAAAAATCTCCTTATTGCCCTAAAAACAAAAAAAGTGCAGTGGCTCCATGACTTTCCTGGTCCAGTCCTGGAAACAGCTCCTGTCAGGTCCACGGCCAGAGCCACAGCACTTCTGCATTTCCAGGGTGGAAATTACATTTGGATTTGTTCATTTGGACTGAAATAAACCTTTAAATAAAAATAGAAAGAGATGCACAATTACACACACCAAGATGTGTCATTTTCCATGTGTGTGAGAATTAACTCCACTTAGAGCGACTTTTTCCCTCGTTATAAACACACACAGTCAGAGGAGTCGACCATCTTGACTCACTTCACTCTTTGGCAAAGTTTGGCTCGATCAAAATGGACGGAGCGCATGAGTTTGGGGAAAACAAAGTTCCTGTTGGACACTCGTTTTGCTCCCGTCATCACACAGCGTGAGTGTGACGTAGGATAAAGCCGCAGAAATGTACGGAAACCTCTATGTCTGCACTTTCAGAGGGGAAAAGGACGTTTCTGTCTTTTACACTTACAAAGTTCTGCGGTTATAGAAACATGTTCCTCTGTGTCGTGGACGATGTTGTTGGTCTTCGAGGGTTAATGACAATATTTTGATTTGGACTTTGGCAGAAATGTCGTCAGTAGTTTATAGAAATGTTCACACAAACCTGTAAGTAGTAAAATCAGAGGAACTGATCATGTTGCAGTGGAGCTCTTATTGTTTTCCAGAGCTGGATATTTAACCCTCTTTTATAACCACAGCCACCAGAAACCACCTCCTTCTCTTTCTCTTTCTCCTTCTCTCCTTCTCTCCTTCTCTCTGTATATCTCTCGTATATTTAACCCTCTTTTATAACCGCAGTCACCATAAATTACCACCACTCGACGGGCAGCCGGGCTCCGTCTCTGGACGAGGACGAGGAGGAGGAAGATCGACTCCACGCCATGATCTCAATGATCTGCTCCCGGAACCTCACGCACCCAAACGCTGTCAAAGGTTATCCCTCTGTTCATCCCTCCATCCTGTCCTCTACCTCCATCCCTCCATCCTCCTCACGCACCCAAACGCTGTCAAAGGTTATCCCTCCATCCCTCCATCCCTCCATCCTGTCCTCTACCTCCATCCCTCCATCCTCCTCACGCACCCAAACGCTGTCAAAGGTTATCCCTCCATCCCTCTGTTCATCCCTCCATCCTGTCCTCTACCTCCATCCCTCTATCCTCCTCACGCACCCAAACGCTGTCAAAGGTTATCCCTCCATCCCTCCATCCTGTCCTCCATCTGCATCCCTCTATCCTCCTCACGCACCCAAACGCTGTCAAAGGTTATCCCTCTGTTCATCCCTCCATCCCTCCATCCTGTCCTCATCTGCATCCCTCTATCCTCCTCACGCACCCAAACGCTGTCAAAGGTTATCCCTCCATCCCTCTGTTCATCCCTCCATCCTGTCCTCTACCTCCATCCCTCTATCCTCCTCACGCACCCAAACGCTGTCAAAGGTTATCCCTCCATCCCTCTGTTCATCCCTCCATCCTCATCCCTCCATCCTGTCCTCTATCTGCATCCCTCTATCCTCACCCAAATGCTCACAAATGTATCCCTTTCTTCTCATCCCTCCATCCAAGATTATCCCTCTCTCCTCATCTCTCCATCCATCTCTCCATCCCTTTATCTTCCCCTCCAGCTGCATCCAAGCTCTCACAAAGGTTATCCCTCTCTCCATTCCTCTATCCATCCCTCTCTCCTCTCCTCCGTCTGCATCCATCTGTCCTCATCCCTCTATTATCCCCTCCATCCTCCTCGCACCCAAACGCTCACAAAGATTATCCTCCTTTACATCCTCCTCTTCTCCTCTCTTTCTTCTCGATGTCTGCGTTCTTTCATCCATTCTTCTGCTTTTCTCTTTTTTTGCCCAGAGGTGGAAACAGAAACACTCGTTTAAAACTGTTTTTAGCGTCACTTCCTGGTTTGTTTTGTTGCCGTGGACGCAGCTGAACCTTTCCAAACTGAACTTAAAGATCTGAAGTTGAAGCAGACGAGTGAATAAAGAGTTTTCCACCTCCTTCCCTCCCTCCCTCCCTCCCTCCCTCCCTCCCTCCCTCCCTCCTTCCCTCCCTCCTTCCCTCCTTCCCTCCCTCCCTCCCTCTCTCTGTGAGCATGAGCATGTCTGCAGCATGTGTTTGGGCCGTTGTGTTGCATTCTGGGACTTGGAGTCTGGACGATGCTCAGATGTTGTGGGTTTTCTGTTTCCTCTGGTGCTAAACTCACTCTGAACGAACCAAACTCGTCCTCCACAGATCGAGTTTGTACAGAGCTGCACCTGTCTGCACCTGTCTGCACCTGTCTGCACCTGTCTGCTCCTGTCTGCTCCTGTCACTGCTCCTGTCACTGCTCCTGTCTCTGCTCCTGTCACTGCTCCTGTCTCTGCTCCTGTCTCTGCTCCTGTCTCTGCTCCTGTCACTGCTCCTGTCTCTGCTCCTGTCACTGCTCCTGTCTCTGCTCCTGTCACTGCTCCTGTCTCTGCTCCTGTCACTGCTCCTGTCTCTGCTCCTGTCTCTGCTCCTGTCTCTGCTCCTGTCACTGCTCCTGTCTCTGCTCCTGTCTCTGCTCCTGTCTCTGCTCCTGTCTCTGCTCCTGTCACTGCTCCTGTCTCTGCTCCTGTCACTGCTCCTGTCTCTGCTCCTGTCACTGCTCCTGTCTCTGCTCCTGTCTCTGCTCCTGTCACTGCTCCTGTCTCTGCTCCTGTCACTGCTCCTGTCTCTGCTCCTGTCACTGCTCCTGTCTCTGCTCCTGTCACTGCTCCTGTCTCTGCTCCTGTCTCTGCTCCTGTCACTGCTCCTGTCACTGCTCCTGTCACTGCTCCTGTCTCTGCTCCTGTCTCTGCTCCTGTCACTGCTCCTGTCTCTGCTCCTGTCACTGCTCCTGTCTCTGCTCCTGTCACTGCTCCTGTCACTGCTCCTGTCACTGCTCCTGTCTCTGCTCCTGTCACTGCTCCTGTCTCTGCTCCTGTCACTGCTCCTGTCACTGCTCCTGTCTCTGCTCCTGTCACTGCTCCTGTCTCTGCTCCTGTCACTGCTCCTGTCTCTGCTCCTGTCACTGCTCCTGTCACTGCTCCTGTCACTGCTCCTGTCTCTGCTCCTGTCACTGCTCCTGTCTCTGCTCCTGTCTCTGCTCCTGTCACTGCTCCTGTCACTGCTCCTGTCTCTGCTCCTGTCTCTGCTCCTGTCACTGCTCCTGTCACTGCTCCCTTGTCCAGTAAAATGATCTTGCTGCACGGACAGATAATTTCTCTACTTTTAACTCATTTTCTGATAGATTTAAGTGTTTCGTTCTTACATTTTGGCCTGAGGGGGGCGCTAGTGTCCACACCTGTATTTGTCACTAACACAGAAGCTCCTCAGTCTCACATGTGAAGCCTTCAGAGACTCCAGAATCACATTTTAAAGACTCCTTTAAACAGGAGCTGTGTGAAACCCCAGAGGCTGAGGCCAGACCAACAAACGAGAGATTTAAAACTTCAAATTTTCAAAAATGTTTTCACTGGTTTCAAAGATTTATGACATTTCAGGAACCGTTTTGAGCACAGCTTTAGGTCTTGTGGTCATGTGGTCTTTCGTATCATAAGATCAAACTTTATTTGAAAGTGTCAGACGGTCCTTGGTGATGGAGCTTGTTGTGGTTTCGTTCAGAGTCTCAGGGTGCAGCTATTTTGTTCCAGGTTAATTGTGATAGATTTGGTTCATAGCCTGGAGCTTCTGGAGATTCTGGAGTCTCTGGAGCCTCTGGACCTTCTGGAGTCACTGGAGCTTTAGGATCCAATGGACTCTCTGGAGGTTCTGGGGCTCTGGAGCTTCTAGAGCCTCTAGAGCTTCAGGAGCTCTGGAGTTTCAGGAGCCTCTGGAACTCCTGGAGCCTCTGGAGTCTCTAGAGCCTCTGGAGCTTCAGGAGCCTCTGGAACTTCAGGAGCTTCTGGAGTCTCTGAAGTCTCTGGAGCCTCTGGAGCTTCAGTAGTCTCTGGAGCTCCTGAAGCCTCTGGAGCTTATGGAGTCACTAGAGCTTCTGGAGGTTCTGGAACTTCTGGAGTTTCTGGAATCTCTGGAGCTTCAGGAGCCTTTGGAAATTCTGGAGTTTCTGGAGCTTCGGGAGTCTCTGGAGCTTCTGAAGCCTCCGGAGCTTCTAGAGTCTCTGGAGCTTCTGGAGTCTCTGGAGCTTTTAGAGTCTCTGGAGCTTCTAGAGTCTCTGGAGCCTCTGCACTGTCTGCTTCTTCTGCTGTTGCTTTTGTGGCTCTCTCCACATTTCCTTTGGTTCCTCCTCAGTTTCTCCTCAGTTCCTCCTCAGTTCTTCTCGTGGTGTTCCTCCTCCTCTGCTCCTGAAGCTGCTGCATGGACTTCTGCTCCTCTGCTCCATCCTCCACCACTGTCTGTGTTTGTGATGTTGGATTTGAGTTTCCTCTCCTTCCTCCTCTCTCCATCTTTCTCTCTTTCTGTCTCCATTGTGACGCTGTTCCCTCGAACCTCTCCCTCCCTCCACTCTCTCCTCCTTCTCCTCTTTCTCCTCCTTCTCCTCCTTCTCTTCTTTCTTCCTCTCTCTTGTCGTTTGGATGCCGTGGGGTTCCGCAGTAGACGCTCGGATCGGGACAAACTTTTGGAAAATGTTTTAAACTTTTTGGGATCCTGCTTTTTGGTCCGGTCTCTGGTCCGGTCTCTGGTCCGGTCTCTGGTCCGGTCTCTGGTCCGGTTCTTGGTCCGGTCTCTGGTCCGGACTCTGGTCCGGACTCTGGTCTCTGGTCTCAGGTCTCAGACAGGTCCCAGTTCACGAGAGGTTTTGGTTCTTTTGTTGGTTTTCCATCTGTCTCCTCGTGTCCGCCACTTTGTTTTTTTTTTTCTTTTTTTACATTTTGTGTCTCTGCATCTGCACGGCTTCTGCGTCCGCCCCACGACCTCGTCCTCTCCTCTTCCTCTCTTTCTTTTTCCCTCTCTCCTTCTCTTATTCCCTCTCTTCTTCTTCTCTTCTTCCTCCCTCTCTGGAATGAACAGCACCAGCATGGCTTCCTTGCATCTTTTGCTTGTCCCTTAAAACACATTTCTGCTCATCGACCCTCCTCCCTCTCTTCTTCTCTTTCTCTTTTTCCCTCTCTTTCCTTCTCTCTCTTCCTCTGTCCACGTTTTCTCCCATTCTCTCCATCCGTCATCCATCTCTTCTTAAAGGGAGAGTTCAAAGTTTTAAATCAATAAAGAATTTAATCAACGATTTGAAGGTGATTTGAGGCAGAGGGACAGAGCGGAGCTGGAAGAACGAGGGAGGGATGGACAGAGCGGGGGGGAAGAGGAGAAAAAGAAAGAGAGAGGCAGAAAGGTAGAGAAAGGAAAGAGAGATGAGAAAAAGAAAGAAATGGGGAGCGAGGATAGGGAGTAGAAGAAGAAAAAGAAGGGATAGAGAAAAAAGAGGAAAGAAAAGAGCTAGAGGAGAGATGGAGAGAGAGAAGAAAAGAGATAGAAGAATGGACAGAACTTTCCCTTTAAGTTTAAACTTCATCAAACCAACAAAACCTGATCTCTCTGAGCTCCTGTTGCCGCATGAACGAGTGAAGAAGGTATTAACTCATCTGTTCTCTCTCCCTCTCTCCCTCCCTCTTTCTCCTTCCCCCTTTCATCCTCCCTTCCTCCCCCCTCTCCTCTCTCACCTTGATTCTCCCCCCTCCTCTCCTCCTTACGCTCTCTTGCCTCAATGCTTCTTTCTCTGTCTTTCTCTTTGTTTCCTTTCCTCTCTCTCCTCTTCTTTCCCTTCCTCCTCCTCTCCTCCTCTCCTCCTTTCCTCCCTCCCTCTCTCTCTCAGATCTGTCCGAGGGGTCAGAGGTCACAGGTTTGGGGGGGAGTCCGTCATCGTGGCAACAGTCGGAGTCTGAGTGTGTTTCCTGCTCCTCAACGAACTACTGCGGCCACGATACTTCAGACATACACACGTGAGTACTACGAGTACTACGAGTACTACAAATACTACTACTACTACTACTACTACTACTACCAACTACTGCGCCCACGATACTTCAGACATACACACGTGAGTACCACGAGTACTACGAGTACTACAAATACTACTACTACTACTTCTACTACTACTACCAACTACTGCGCCCACGATACTTCAGACATACACACGTGAGTACTACGAGTACTACTACTACTTTTACTACTACTACTACTACTACTACTACTACTACCACTACCAACTACTGCGGCCACGATACTTCAGACATACACACGTGAGTACTACTACCACTACTACTACTACTACTACTACTACTACTACTACTGCTACTACTGCTACTACTACTACTACTACTACTACTACTACTGCTACTACTACTACTACTACTACTACTACTACTACTACTACTACTACTACTGCGGCCACGATACTTCAGACATACACACGTGAGTACTACGAGTACTACGAGTACTACAAATACTACTACTACTACTACTACTACTACTACCAACTACTGCGCCCACGATACTTCAGACATACACACGTGAGTACTACGAGTACTACTACTACTTTTACTACTTTTACTACTACTGCTCCTGTGGTCAGACCTCTTGTCAGACCCGGATCCCCTCAGATCTCAGAGCTTCAGCAGGTTCGGGTCTGGGACAAACTGTGGTCGTGTCGTAAGGCAAAGCACTTCACCCACAGTGCCTGGGGTGAACGTGGAGTGAGTGGTGGAGGTCGGAGCAGATTCTCAGCCTCACTTCAGCCGGTCTGTCCCAGGGCGGCTGTGGCTACAGGAGCTTAACCACCGAGTCTGGAGAGAATAAAGAATAAAGTGAACTTTGAGTGACAGGAAAGTGTCAAACTGATGCCTCCAAGTCCTGATCAGAGGTTTGACTGGACACAGCACCTCTCCTGATCATAGGACTAACTCAGGGTGGGTGCTCCTCATGGTGGGTGCTCCTCAGGGTGGGTGCTCCTCAGGGTGTGTGCTCCTCAGGGTGGGTGCTCCTCAGGGTGGGTGCTCCTCTGGGTGGTGGGTGCTCCTCAGCTCTGATGTTTGTGTTTCTCAGGTTTCCTCTGAAGATGTTGTGCCAAAACATGAAGAGACAGATCGTCTCCAGAGCCTTTTATGGATGTGAGTACAAATACTGCAAATACTGCAAATACTGCAAATACTGCAAATACTGCAAATACTGCAAATACTACGACTATTACGACTACTACTACTACTACTACCACTGCTACTACTACTACTAGTGTGTGTGTGTGTGTGTATATGTGTGTTCTGGTTCAGTCCTGATCCAGTCCTGGTTCAGTGCTGGTTCAGTCCTGGTTCAGTCCTGGTTTAGTCCTGGTTTAGTCCTAGTTCAGTCCTGGTTCAGTCCTGGTTCAGTCCTGGTTTAGACCTGGTTTAGTCCTGGTTTAGACCTGGTTTAGATCTGGTTTAGACCTGATTTAGTCCTGGTTTAGGCCTGGTTTAGACCTGTTTCAATCCTGGTTCAGTCCAGGTTTAGTCCTGGTTCAGGTCAGGTTCAGTCCTGATTCAGTTCTGGTTCAGTCCTGGTTCAGTCCTGGTTCAGTCCTGGTTCAGTTCTGGTTTAGACCTGGTTTAGACCTGGTTCAGTCCTGGTTCAGTCCTGGTTTAGTCCTGGTTCAGTCCTGGTTCAGTTCTGGTTCAGTCCTGGTTCAGTTCTGGTTCAGTCCTGGTTCAGTCCTGGTTCAGTCCTGGTTCAGTCCTGGTTCAGTCCTGGTTCAGTTCTGGTTTAGTCCTGGTTTAGTCCTGGTTCAGTCCTGGTTCAGTCCTGGTTTAGTCCTGGTTCAGTCCTGGTTCAGTTCTGGTTCAGTCCTGGTTCAGTCCTGGTTCAGTCCTGGTTCAGTTCTGGTTTAGTCCTGGTTTAGTCCTGGTTCAGTCCTGGTTTAGTCCTGGTTCAGTCCTGGTTTAGTCCTGGTTTAGTCCTGGTTCAGTCCTGGTTTAGTCCTGGTTCAGTCCTGGTTTAGTCCTGGTTCAGTCCTGGTTCAGTCCTGGTTCAGTCCTGGTTCAGTCCTGGTTCAGTTCTGGTTCAGTCCTGGTTCAGTCCTGGTTCAGTCCTGGTTCAGTCCTGGTTTAGTCCTGGTTCAGTCCTGGTTCAGTCCTGGTTCAGTCCTGGTTTAGTCCTGGTTCAGTCCTGGTTCAGTTCTGGTTCAGTCCTGGTTCAGTCCTGGTTCAGTCCTGGTTCAGTTCTGGTTTAGTCCTGGTTTAGTCCTGGTTCAGTCCTGGTTTAGTCCTGGTTTAGTCCTGGTTCAGTCCTGGTTTAGTCCTGGTTCAGTCCTGGTTCAGTCCTGGTTCAGTCCTGGTTTAGTCCTGGTTCAGTCCTGGTTCAGTCCTGGTTCAGTCCTGGTTCAGTCCTGGTTCAGTCCTGGTTCAGTCCTGGTTCAGTCCTGGTTTAGTCCTGGTTCAGTCCTGGTTCAGTCCTGGTTCAGTCCTGGTTTAGTCCTGGTTTAGTCCTGGTTCAGTCCTGGTTCAGTCCTGGTTCAGTCCTGGTTTAGTCCTGGTTCAGTCCTGGTTCAGTCCTGGTTCAGTCCTGGTTCAGTCCTGGTTTAGTCCTGGTTCAGTCCTGGTTCAGTCCTGGTTCAGTCCTGGTTTAGTCCTGGTTCAGTCCTGGTTTAGTCCTGGTTCAGTCCTGGTTCAGTTCTGGTTCAGTCCTGGTTCAGTCCTGGTTCAGTCCTGGTTCAGTTCTGGTTTAGTCCTGGTTTAGTCCTGGTTCAGTCCTGGTTTAGTCCTGGTTCAGTCCTGGTTTAGTCCTGGTTTAGTCCTGGTTCAGTCCTGGTTCAGTCCTGGTTCAGTCCTGGTTCAGTCCTGGTTTAGTCCTGGTTCAGTCCTGGTTCAGTCCTGGTTTAGTCCTGGTTCAGTCCTGGTTCAGTCCTGGTTCAGTCCTGGTTCAGTCCTGGTTCAGTCCTGGTTTAGTCCTGGTTCAGTCCTGGTTCAGTCCTGGTTCAGTCCTGGTTTAGTCCTGGTTCAGTCCTGGTTCAGTCCTGGTTCAGTCCTGGTTTAGTCCTGGTTTAGTCCTGGTTCAGTCCTGGTTTAGTCCTGGTTTAGTCCTGGTTCAGTCCTGGTTCAGTCCTGGTTTAGTCCTGGTTCAGTCCTGGTTCAGTCCTGGTTTAGTCCTGGTTCAGTCCTGGTTTAGTCCTGGTTCAGTCCTGGTTCAGTCCTGGTTCAGTCCTGGTTCAGTCCTGGTTTAGTCCTGGTTCAGTCCTGGTTCAGTTCTGGTTCAGTCCTGGTTCAGTCCTGGTTCAGTCCTGGTTCAGTTCTGGTTCAGTCCTGGTTTAGTCCTGGTTTAGTCCTGGTTTAGTCCTGGTTCAGTCCTGGTTCAGTCCTGGTTCAGTCCTGGTTCAGTCCTGGTTTAGTCCTGGTTCAGTCCTGGTTCAGTCCTGGTTCAGTCCTGGTTCAGTCCTGGTTCAGTCCTGGTTCAGTCCTGGAGAATAATCCGTTTACAGTCCTCATAAATACTCCCCCCCTCTTCATTAAGTCTCATATTAAACTCTGTGTTTGTGTTTGTAAAATATCATTAAATCTGATTAAGTTTCTGTCAATTCAAAGTTATTATGAAAGTTTGTTTTTAATTTGTAATATACGATTACTCTGGTGAATAATGTGCTCATATCGCTGTATTTGAGTCACGTGCTGCATTTGCACAGAGTCTCTGCGCCCCAATGGAGCAGGTCTGTGGAGCAGATGAAACATTTAGAAAATTTGACGTCATTACGTCGCTTTTGTCCATTAGTTTGTTTTGCAGCCCCTGAAAATCGTCGTAGTGCAGGGTGGGGGCGACTCACATCAACTGATTCTTTAGAAACATTATCACAATTCTGACCTATGAGGATTCAGCTGCTCTGTCCCGCCTCAGCCCAACTGGCTAATGCTAATGCTACAGGCTAATGCTAATGCTACAGGCTAATGCTAAAGCTACAGGCTAATGAATGGAGAACTACAGAGCTGTGCTATGGCCGCTGCTACTTTCGCCTAAACCAAAACAGGAGAGCGGGAGGAGAGTCCTAAAGTGCGGGACACACTGACACAGACCGGGGCCCGGGGCCATCACCGCCGGGACCGTGACAGCCGCTGCCGCCGGCGAGGTTGCCGCTGATATAGTTCAGCAAATAGTGACTAAAATGACTGCCTGTTTCTGGCATTTGTTATAATTTTATAGCCTATAAATAATACATATTTTTATATTACATATTTATAATTTTGACCTATGCGCCCCCCAAAAAATTATACCACCAGCCGCCACTGCTACTACTCCTACTCTTACCCCTGTGTGTCAGATGCCCTCCCTGACCCTCTCCTGTCTTTCAGGGCTGGCGTACTGCCGGCACCTGTCGACGGTGCGCACTCACCTGTCGGCTCTGGTGAATCACAGCATCGTTCCTCCGGATCGACCGTGTGAAGCGTCTGGAGGCCTGAGCAAAGAGGTGTGGAGCAAGTACCAGAAGGACTGCAAGGTACAAGTACTGCCAGTACTGCAAATACTACTACTGTACTACTACAATACTACTTATGCTACTAATACTGCGAATATTACTACAAATACTATGAACACGACTACAATACTACCATTACTACCAGTACTGCAAATACTACTACAACACTACTACAATACTACTACCAATACTACTCATACTACTCATACTACTACAAAACAACCAATACTGCTAATACTGCTAATACTACTGCAATACTACTTATACTACTAATACTGCAAATACTATGAATATTAGTATAATACAACCAATACAACATACACTACTAATACTACAAATATTAATAATACTACTGCAATACTACTAATACTGCAAATGCTACTATAATATAACCAATACTACGAATACGACCCATACTACTACGACCAATATTACTGCAGTACTACTTATACTAGTACTAGTATAGTACTACTAGTACTACTAATACTGCTAATACTATTACAATACAACCAATACTGCCAATAATACCAATGCTACTACTACCCCTACTACTACAGTACTTCTTATACTACTAATACTGAACAACATTTACAGTGAAATA
>CM060668.1:3191367-3228867 GCA_030686955.1 Odontamblyopus rebecca
ACCCTCATGTAAAACATCATTCGCAGATAAAAACTATATACAATAAACACTGTATCAGCAATAAGACCCTTTTACAAAAAAAGAAAGAAAGAAAGAAAAGAAGTTAAATTCCCATTATCATAAATATTTGTCCCACTTCAGGCCACACAAACCCCACTGCACCAACGTTTACTGTGGATTAAATAATCAAACTTTACAATTCCTCAAGATTCTAACAGTATCATCCCAAAGTCCAGCCTCACCCTTATTTCATAGAAGTTATTGTTGAAATGAAGTCGCTTTAACCCATGGGAGAAAGTGCAGGAGTTGGGACGTGTTTTAAGCTCAACCGGTCGTGAGTTCCACTTTTTTGCTGCAGTAAATGAGGAAGAGGATTGTCCCAGTGTGCTGTGTTTAAGGGGGATACAGAGGAGCAGAGGAGCAGAAGGAGCAGAAGGAGCAGAAGGAGCAGAAGGAGCTCTTGTTTTTATGATGTTTTGATGTTTTTCCTGCAGAATTACAAAGAGCTGGAGCTGCTGCGGTTGGTGTATTATGGAGGAGTTCAGCACGAGATCAGGAAGGAGGTGTGGCCTTTCCTCCTGGGACACTACAAGTTTGGGATGAACAAGAAGGACCTGAGCCAGGTACTGCAGTACTACAGGTACTGCCCCCTCATAAGTACTACAGGTACTGCAGTACTACAGGTACTGCCCCCTCATAAGTACTACAGGTACTGCAGTACTACAGGTACTGCCCCCTCATAAGTACTACAGGTACTGCAGTACTACAGGTACTGCCTGTACTGGTACTGCACTACAGGTGCTGCCCTCATAGTACTACAGGTGCTGCAGTACTACAGACTGCCCCCTCATAAATACTAGGCACTGCAGTACTACAGGTACTGCCCCTCATAAGTACTACAGGTGCTGCAGTACTACAGGTACTGCCCCTCATAAGTACTACAGGTGCTGCACTGCACTACAGTACTGCCCTCTCATAAGTACTAGGTGCTGCGGTACTACGGGTACTGCCCCTCATAAGTACTATGGGTGCTGCGGTGCTACAGGTACTGCCCCTCATAAGTACTACAGGATGCTGCGGTACAGGTGCTGCCCCTCATAAGTACTACAGGTACTGCAGTACTACAGGTACTGCCCCCTCATAAGTACTACAGGTACTGCAGTACTACAGGTACTGCCCCCTCATAAGTACTACAGGTACTGCAGTACTACAGGTACTGCCCCCTCATAAGTACTACAGGTACTGCAGTACTACAGGTACTGCCCCCTCATAAGTACTACAGGTACTGCAGTACTACAGGTACTGCCCCCTCATAAATGTGCCCTACTATTCCAGGTCTAAACCAGGTCTAAACCAGGACTAAACCAGATCTATGACAGGACTATTCCAGGTGTAATTCCAGGTCTAAACCAGGACTAAACCAGGTCTTTTACAGAACTAAACCAGGTCTATAACAAGACTATTCCGTGTCTAATCTAGGATTAAACCAGGACTAAACCAGATCTATGACAGGACTATTCCAGGTGTAATTCCAGGTCTAAACCAGGACTAAACCAGGTCTTTTACAGAACTAAACCAGGACTAAACCAGGTCTATGACGGGACCAAACCAGGTCTAAACCAGGTCATAATGGGACTATTCTATGTCTAATCTAGGACTAAACCAGGTCTAAAAGTGGACTACATCATTTCCACTGCATCTGTAAACAGAAAATGATCCTGGAGGACACAAAGTGGATAAAATTAGCTTTAGACAAACCCACAAACCTCAGAGCTCCACCTGAGGGAGCTGGACCACAGTTTGAGAAACACTTCAGTAGAACGTTAATGTCCCACTCCGGCGATGTGCAGATGTGCCAAACTCCTGGACGAGCCTGTGCAGAGCTGCTCGTGTCGCTGAGCGTGAGAATGAACCGTGTCGTTTGTGTTTCTGAGGTGGACGCGCGCGTTTCCGAGCGTTACCAGCAGGTGGTGCGAGAGTGGAAGGCCTGTGAGCTCATCGTGAGGCAGAGGGAGAAGGAGATGCAGTCGGCCATCTTTGCCAAACTGTCGTCGGGAAGCAGCATCGACAGCCACGTCCTGAGGCTGGTGCACCGGGACTCCACGCTCAGCAATGAGGTCCGAACACAGGGAGAACATGCAAATATACAGGATAACACAGGGAGAGCATGTCACTATAAAGAGAACACACATAGAGAACATGCAAATATATGGGATAACACAGGGAGAACATGTAAATATACAGGATAATACAGAGAGAACATGGAAATATACAGGAAAACACAGAGAGAACATGGAAATATACAGGAAAACACAGAGAGAACACACAGGGAGGACACAGCATCGACAGCCACGTCCTGAGAACACACATAGAGAACATGCAAATACAGAGAGCACACAAGAAGCTACAGCCACGTCCTGAGACTGTGCACCGGGACTCTACACTCAGCAATGAGTTACGAACAGAGAGAACATGCAAATACACAGGATAACACAGGGAGAACATGCAGATACGCAGGATAACGCAGCGAGATCATGCAAACACACTGGGTAACACAGAAAGAACATGTAAATATACAGGATAACACAGAGAGAACATGCAAACACAGGATAACACAGGGCGAACATGCAGACACGCAGGATAACACAGCGAGATCATGCAAACACACTGGGTAACACAAAAAGAACATGTAAATATACAGGATAACACAGAGAGAACATGCAAACACAGGATAACACAGGGAGAAGGGGCGTTACCTTTACCAGCCTCGCTCCTGATTGGCTCGTTGGTTGCCATGACACTCGGGGGCAGAATTCCAAACCTGGAGCTTTAAATTCCCCCTGTAGCTGAACCTCGATGAGCTTCATTTGACTCTTTAATCCTCGTCTCTTCACTGGTCTAAACCTCGTGTGTCTCAGGTTTTCATGTCGGTGGACGAGCCCGACGGAGCCCAGAGCCCCCCCAGCACCGAGGACACGCCCCCGCCCACCTCCACCCTGCTGCCCCCGCACGCCCTGCCCCCCGAGGAGCGCCCCCTGCTGGAGTTCGACTCGCCCGACTCAGGCCTGCCCTCCTCCAGGAACTACTCCGTCACCTCCGCCCACTCGCAGATCACCTCCAGCACCGAGGAGGAGCCCGGGGCCAACGAGGAGGCCAACGAGGAGGCTAACGAGGAGGCTAACGAGGAGGCTAACGATGAGGCTAACGAGGAGGCTAACGAGGAGGCTAACGAGGAGACCGGAGACCAAACCGGAGACCAGAGCCAGGACCAGAGCCAGGACCAGAGCCAGGACCAGACCGGGATCGGGACTGAGACCAGGACCAGGGACACGGACAGACTTTGTTCTCAGCTCGACAGACTCGTCACCAGTGGAGAGAAAACAGAGAAGATTTCCCCGTCTCTGTCCTGTTATACGGTAAAAATATAAAGTCTGTTAGATTTATTTACCTTTTTATATTATGTGTATTTACATTTTTTTTTAATTAGATTTATTTACCTGTTTATATAATTATATTTATTTATCTATTTATATTATTAGATTTATTTACCTTTTTATATTATATTTGTTTACCTTTTTATTATATTTACTTACTTTTTATATTATACACTCAACAAAAATATAAACGCAACACTTTTGTTTTTGCTCCCATTTGTCATGAGATGGACTCAAAGATCTAAAATTCATTCCAGATACACAATATTACCATTTCTCTCAAACATTGTTCACAAATCTGTCTAAATGTGTGATAGTGGCACTTTTGCTTTGCTGAGATAATCCATCCCACCTCACAGGTGCCACATCAAGATGCTCATCAGACACCATGATTAGTGCACAGGTGAACCTTAGACTGTCCACAATAAAAGGCCACTCTGAAATGTGCAGTTTTGTCTCACAGCAAAATGCCACAGATGGCGCAAGCATTGAGGGAGCGTGCAATTGGCATGCTGACAGCAGGAATGTCAACCAGATCTGTTGCTCGGGCATTGAATGTTCATTTCTCCACCATAAGCCGTCTCCAAAGGCGTTTCAGAGAATATGGCAGTACATCCAACCGGCCTCACAACCGCAGACCACGTGTAACCACACCAGCCCAGGACCTCCACATCCAGCAGGTTCACCTCCAAGATCGTCTGAGACCAGCTACTCAGACAGCTGCTGAAACAATTGGTTTGCATAACCAAAGAATTTCTGCACAAACTGTCAGAAACCGTCTCAGGGAAGCTCAACTGCTCGTCGTCCTCATCGGGGTCTTAACCTGACTCCAGATCGTCGCCGTAACAGACTTGAGTGGGCAAATGCCCACATTCGATGGCGTCTGGCACGTTGGAGAGGTGTTCTCTTCACGGATGAATCTCGGTTTACATTGTTCAGGGCAGATGGCAGACAGCGTGTGTGGCGTCGTGTGGGTGAGCGCTTTGCTGATGTCAATGTTGTGGATGGAGTGGCCCATGGTGGTGGTGGGGTTATGGTATGGGCAGGCATCTGTTATGGACGAAGAACACAGGTGCATTTTATTGATGGCATTTTGAATGCACAGAGATACCGTGATGAGATCCTGAGGCCCATTGTTGTGCCATACATCCATGAACATCACCTCATGTTTCAGCAAGATAATGCACGGCCCCATGTTGCAAGGATCTGTACACAATTCTTGGAAGCTGAAAATGTCCCAGTTCTTGCATGGCCAGCATACTCACCGGACATGTCACCCATTGAGCATGTTTGGGATGTGCTTGACCGGCGTATACGACAGCGCGTACCAGTTCTCACTAATATCCAGCAACTTCGCACAGCCATTGAAGAGGAGTGGACCAACATTCCACAGGCCACAATTGACAATCTGATAAACTCTATGCGAAGAAGATGTGCTGCACTGCATGAGGCAAATGGTGGTCACACCAGATACTGACTGGTTCTGAGTCCCCAGACCCCCAATAAAGCAACAACTGCACATTTCAGGGTGGCCTTTTATTGTGGACAGTCTAAGGTTCACCTGTGCACTAATCATGGTGTCTGATGAGCATCTTGATGTGGCACACCTGTGAGGTTGTGTCATGAGGCTGTGATAAAAGCTACAGGACCAGAAATAGAGATGAAAACCCACAGCAAACATGTAGAAACAACTCTTTTTGGACATAAAAAATGCTTAATTTAGGGCCTCAGCTACAAAAATGCAAAATTTCAAGTCTGTAAGTAAATTAAAAATCTCCTTATTGCCCTAAAAACACAAAAAGTGCAGTGGCTCCATGACTTTCCTGGTCCAGTCCTGGAAACAGCTCCTGTCAGGTCCAGGGCCAGAGCCACAGCACTTCTGCATTTCCAGGGTGGAAATTACATTTGGATTTGTTCATTTGGACTGAAATAAACCTTTAAATAAAAATAGAAAGAGATGCACAATTACACACACCAAGATGTGTCATTTTCCATGTGTGTGAGAATTAACTCCACTTAGAGCGACTTTTTCCCTCGTTATAAACACACACAGTCAGAGGAGTCGACCATCTTGACTCACTTCACTCTTTGGCAAAGTTTGGCTCCATCAAAATGGACGGAGCGCATGAGTTTGGGGAAAACAAAGTTCCTGTTGGACACTCGTTTTGCTCCCGTCATCACACAGCGTGAGTGTGACGTAGGATAAAGCCGCAGAAATGTACGGAAACCTCTATGTCTGCACTTTCAGAGGGGAAAAGGACGTTTCTGTCTGTTACCGTTACAAAGTTCTGATGCCGTAGGTCTTCAGGGGTGAACCGCGGGCGCAGGTTCCGCAGTGCAGCTTTAACCACAGCTGTGTTCACAGATGGAGCTGCTGGACACTGTGGCCCTGAACCTGCACAGAATCGACAAAGACGTCCAGAGGTGCGACCGCAACTACCACTACTTCACCACGGCCAATTTAGAGAAGCTCCGCAACATCATGTGCAGGTACTGAGCCAGATGCCCTCCCACTGTGTCACATGCCCTCCCACTGAGCCAGATGCCCTCCCACTGAGCCAGATGCCCTCCCACTGTGTCACATGCCCTCCCACTGTGTCAGATGCCCTCCCACTGTGTCACATGCCCTCCCACTGTGTCAGATGCCCTCCCGTGTTAAAGTGTGTGAACTATGACCTGATTTCAGATTTTTCCTGTGTTTTTCCTGCTCTTCCTCAGTTATGTTTGGGAGCATCTGGAGACCGGATACGTCCAGGGAATGTGTGACCTCCTCGCTCCTCTGATGGTCATTCTGGACGACGGTAACAATCCTCCTGCTCCTCCTGCTCCTCCTGCTCCTCCTCTGCTCCTCCTGCTCCTCCTCTGCTCCTCCTCTGCTCCTCCTCTGCTCCTCCTGCTCCTCCTCTGCTCCTCCTCTGCTCTTCCTGCTCCTCCTCTGCTCCTCCTGCTCCTCCTCTGCTCCTCCTCTGCTCCTCCTCTGCTCCTCCTGCTCCTCCTCTGCTCCTCCTCTGCTCCTCCTCTGCTCCTCCTCTGCTCCTCCTGCTCCTCCTCTGCTCCTCCTGCTCCTCCTCTGCTCCTCCTCTGCTCCTCCTCTGCTCCTCCTCTGCTCCTCCTGCTCCTCCTCTGCTCCTCCTGCTCCTCCTGCTCCATCCACCTGCTCCATCCTCCCCTCACCGAGAACAAGACCCCGACATACTGAACTGCTCCACCTGAGGCAGAGACTCCCCACCACCTGCACAGGGCGCCACCTTTTCTCACCACTTCTCTTCCTCGAAGATTTCTTGTTTAATTTGTTTATATTTCTCGTATATTTCTCGTGTGTTTCTCACATATTTCTCATATATTTCTCATATATTTCTGGTGTATTTCTGGTGTATTTCTCATATATTTCTCATATATTTCTCATATATTTCTCATATATTTCTGGTGTATTTCTGGTGTATTTCTCATATATTTCTCATATATTTCTCATATATTTCTCATATATTTCTCATATATTTCTCATATATTTCTCATATATTCCTCATATATTCCTCACATATTTCTCGTGTATTTGGCTCGTATATTCCAGAGTGTTTGGCGTACAGTTGTTTCTCTCAGCTGATGAAGAGGATGAGTCAGAACTTTCCAAACGGAGGAGCGATGGACTCACACTTCGCCAACATGAGGTCTCTCATCCAGGTAAACTCTCCCTCTGTCTGTCTCTCTTTCCATCTCTCTTTCCATCTCTCTTTCCATCCCTCTTTCCATCTCTCTTACGGTGGATTCTGCTCATGGAAATGTGATCATTCCGCTCTAATGTGTCTCACCCCTCCTCTCTTTAATCCCCGTCTTTCTCTCTCACTCCTTTCTGTCTCTTCTCTCTCTTCTTTACTTCTCTTTTTTCTCCTTTCTCTCCTCCCACTTCTTCCTGTTTATTCCCTCTACTTCTTTTCCTTTCTCTCTTTCCGTTCTGTCTCCCTCCACTCTCTTCTTTTCCCTGTCCTCTCTTTCTGTATTTTCTCTCTCTTTTTATTTCACTCCCTTTCCTCTTTTCTTCTCCTCTTCTCTTTACCTTCCCTCTCTCTCTTCTCCTCTCTCTTTCCATTCTCTCTCCCTCCCTCTATACTCTCTCCTTTCCTGTCCTCTCTCTCACTCTTCACTCTTTTTATTTCACTCTTTTCCTCTCTCTCTCTCCCTTTATCTTACCTTTCCGTCCCTCCTTCCCCATTTTGTTTCTCCCTCTCTTTTTTCTCTCTGCCTCCCTCCCTTTCCATCCCTCTCTCCCTTTCTCTTCCACATCCTTCTTTTTCTCTCTGTCCCTCACTACTCTCTTCCTCTCTCTATACTCTCCTTGTTTTCGCTCTGTCTCTTCTCTCTCTTTTTATTTCACCCCCTCTTGTCCCTCTTTTCCACTCTCCTCTCTCCTCTCCTCTCTCCTCTCTCCTCTCCTCTCTCCTCTCTCTCCTCTCCTCTCTCCTCTCTCTTTCCTCTCCTCTCCTCTCTCCTCTCCTCTCTCCTCTTTCCTCTCCTCTCCTCTCTCCTCTCTCCCTCTCTCTCCTCTCTCCTCTCTCCTCTCTCCTCTCTCTTGTCCTCTCTCCTCTCTCCTCTCCTCTCTCCTCTCTCTTTCCTCTCCTCTCTTCTCTCTTTCCTCTCCTCTCTCCTCTCTCTTTCCTCTCCTCTCTCCTCTCTCCTCTCTCTTTTCCTCTCCTCTCTCCTCTCTCTCTCCTCTCTCTCTCCTCTCTCCCCTCTCTCTCCTCTCTCTCCTCTCCCTCCTCTCTCTCCTCTCTCTCCTCTCTCTCTCCTCTCTTTCCCCTCTCTCTCCTCTCTCCTCTCTCTCCTCTCCTCTCTTCTCTCCCTCTCCTCTCTCTTCTCTCCTCTCTTCTCTCCTCTCCTCTCTCCTCTCTGTTTTCCTCTCTCCTCTCTCCTCTCCTCTCTTCTCTCCCCTCCTCTCTCTTCTCTCCTTTCTCTTTCCTCTCCTCTCTCCTCTCTCTTCCCTCACTCCTCTCCTCTCCTCTCTCCTCTCTCTTTCCTCTCCTCTCCTCTCTCCTCTCCTCTCTCCTCTCTCCTCTCTCCTCTCCTCTCTCCTCTCTCTCTTCTCTCCTCTCTCCTCTCCTCTCTTCTCTCTCTCCTCTCTCTTCTTTCCTCTATCCTCTCTCCTCTCTTTCCTCTCCTCTCTCCTCTCTCTTCTCTCTTTTCTCTCTTCTCTCTCTCCTCTCCTCTCTCTTCTCTCCTCTTTTCTCTCTCCTCTCCCCTCTCTCTTCTCTCTCTCTCTCTCCTCTCTCCTCTCTCCTCTTTCCTCTCCTCTCCTCTCTCCTCTCCTCTCTCCTCTCTCCTCTCCTCTCTCCTCTCTCCTCTCCTCTCCTCTCTCCTCTCTCTCTCCTCTCCTCTCTCCTCAGATCCTGGACTCGGAGCTGTTCGAGTTGATGCAGCAGAACGGAGACTACACTCACTTTTACTTCTGCTACCGTTGGTTCCTCCTGGACTTCAAGCGAGGTTCAACTTTTCATTCTTTCATTTCCCGGATTAAACACGTTTTCCGCTTTTTTGGTTTGAGATTTGAGATTGGATGATGTGCGTCTCCTCCTCAGAGCTGCTGTACGAGGACGTGTTCTCGGTGTGGGAGGTCATCTGGGTTTCTCCTCGCGTCTCCTCCCAGCACTTCGTCCTCTTCATGGCCCTGGCCCTGGTCACGGTCTACAGGGAGATCATCATCCACAACAACATGGACTTCACCGACATCATCAAGTTCTTCAACGGTGAGGAACAGAGGAGGAGAGGAGGAGGAGCTGAGGAGGAGGTCAGAGGAGCTGAGGAGGAGAGGAGGAGGAGCTGAGGAGAAGGTCAGAGGAGCTGAGGAGGAGAGGAGGAGGAGGTGCTGAGGAGGAGAGGAGGAGAGTAGTTGAGCTGAGGAGGAGGAGAGGAGGAGCTGAGGAGGAGGTCAGAGGAGCTGAGGAGGAGGTCAGAGGAGCAGAGGAGGAGAGGAGGAGGAGCTGAGGAGGTCAGAGGAGGAGGAGTTGAGGAGGAGAGGAGTAGGAGTTGAGGAGGTGAGGAGGAGGAGCTGAGGAGGAGAGGAGGAGGAGCTGAGGAGGAGGTCAGAGGAGCTGAGGAGGAGGTCAGAGGAGCTGAGGAGGAGGTTAAAGGAGCAGAGGAGGAGAGGAGGAGGAGCTGAGGAGGAAGTCAGAGGAGCTGAGGAGGAGAGGAGGAGGAGCTGAGGAGGAGGTCAGAGGAGCTGAGGAGGAGGAGCTGAGGAGGAGGTCAGAGGAGCTGAGGAGGAGGAGAGCAGAGGAGGTCAGAGGAGGAGGTTAAAGGAGCAGAGGAGGAGGTCAGAGGAGCTGAGGAGGAGGTTAAAGGAGCAGAGGAGGAGGTCAGAGGAGCTGAGGAGGAGGTTAAAGGAGCAGAGGAGGAGGTTAAAGGAGCAGAGGAGGAGGTCAGAGGAGCTGAGGAGGAGGTTAAAGGAGCAGAGGAGGAGGTCAGAGGAGGAGGTTAAAGGAGCTGAGGAGGAGGTTATAGGAGCAGAGGAGGAGGTTAAAGGAGCAGAGGAGGAGGTCAGAGGAGCTGAGGAGGAGGTTAAAGGAGCAGAGGAGGAGGTCAGAGGAGCAGAGGAGGAGGAGAGCAGAGGAGGTCAGAGGAGGAGGTTAAATGAGCAGAGGAGGAGAGCAGAGGAGGAGCTGAGGAGGAGGTCAGAGGAGCTGAGGAGGAGAGGAGGAGGAGCTGAGGAGAAGGTCAGAGAAGAAGAGGAGAAGGTCAGAGAAGCTGAGGAGGAGGAGGAGAGCAGAGGAGGAGGTCAGAGGAGGAGGTTAAAGGAGCAGAGGAGGAGGTCAGAGGAGCTGAGGAGGACGTTAAAGGAGCAGAGGAGGAGGTCAGAGGAGCTGAGGAGGAGGAGCTGAGGAGGTCAGAGGAGGAGGTTAAAGGAGCAGAGGAGGAGGTCAGAGGAGCTGAGGAGGAGGTTAAAGGAGCAGAGGAGGAGGTTAAAGGAGCAGAGGAGGAGGTCAGAGGTCTGCATCAGAACTGTTCATTTAAGCAAAGAGACTTGGGATTCGATATATTGTGATGCTCCACGATATTATTGTGAGACCTTTGACGATACGACATCAGCAGATTTACGATATTGTTCCATCTCTAAATTAAACAAAGGCGTTTTAAATCCTGTAGAGAATCGGTGCAGTGCCTCAGATTTTAGTGGTGAAACTTTTCCCAAATTCTCCAGTGAAATGAATGTGATTCTCGTTTAACCTGAAGTTCCACCACAAAGAGAGGAACAGTTTAGAGGAACGAGGAGGAGCCTCAGTCCACTTCATTCTGAGCTTTACCCCGAGGCTCTGGACCACGGGTCAAACCCACGGGTCAAACCCACGGGTCAAACCCACAGGTCAAACCCACAGGTCAAACCCACAGGTCAAACCCACGGGTCAAACCCACGGGTCAAAACCACGGGTCAAACCCACGGGTCAAACCCACGGGTCAAATGAACGGGACTTTTTGATTAAATGTTTCTGTTTTATTGTTTGTTTTTTCAGAGATGGCCGAGCGTCACGACGTCCAGAACATCCTGAAAATCGCTCGAGAACTCGTCCATAAAGTCCAGTCTCTGATGGACCCCAAGTGATCCAGACCAGACCAGGGTCTAGACCAGGTCTATGCCAAGGTCCAGAGTCCAGACCAGGTTTAACCCAGAGACCAGACCAGAGATAAGAGTCTAGACCAGGATTTAACTAGAGACCAGAGACCAGGTCCAGAATCCAGACCAGTCTAGACCCAGGTCCGAAGTCCAGTCTCTGATGGATTCCAAGTGATTGATAACCAGACCACGGTCTAGACCAGAGGCCAGACCAGAGATCAAGTCTAGGCCAGAGTCCAGACCAGGTCTAAACTAGAGACCAGAGAAGAGATGGGAGTCTAGACCAGAGACCGAAGCTAGACCAGGTTTAGACCAAGTCTAAACCAGGTCTAAACCAGAGACCGAAGCGAGACCAGGTTTAGACCAAGTCTAAACCAGAGACCAGATCAGTGAAAAGAGTTTAGACCAGAGTCCAGACCAGGTTTAAACCAGAGAACAGGTCCAGGGATCTAGGCTAGACCAGGTCCGGACCAGAGTCAAGACCCAGGTCCAAAGTCCACTCTCTGAAGGATCCCAAGTGGTCCATAACCAGACCAGGGTCTAGACCAGGACTAAACCAGAGACGAGACTAGAGACAAGAGTCTAGGCCAGAGTCCAGGAATCTAAGCTTGACCAGGTCCAGACCAGGTCCAGACCAGGGTTCAGACCAGGTCCAGACCAGGTCCAGACCAGGGTTCAGACCAGGTCCAGACCAGGTCCAGACCAGGATTCAGACCAGGGTCCAGACCAGGGTTCAGACCAGGTTCAGACCAGGTCCAGACCAGGGTCCAGACCAGGGTCCAGACCAGGGTCCAGACCAGGTCCAGACCAGGTCCAGACCAGGTCCAGACCAGGGTTCAGACCAGGTCCAGACCAGGTCCAGACCAGGATTCAGACCAGGGTCCAGACCAGGGTTCAGACCAGGTTCAGACCAGGTCCAGACCAGGGTCCAGACCAGGGTCCAGACTCCTCTTCCTCCCCTGCCCCTCCTGTCGTTGGAGGGACACAGCGCCCCCTTTAGGCCCTCCCTGTTGCTGCAGTGTCGATGTTTACACAGACGTTGGTTCCTTGGGTCCTTGGTTCCTTGGTTCCTCCGTTGGTTCCTCCGTTGGTTCCTTTGTCGGTTCGTGTTGGTCGTGTGCATGCTCTGCTCCCACACTGTGAACTCTCCTGGACGCTTGGATTCAAAACTCAACTTTTTAAATATTTTTGGAGTATTTCTTCAGAGACGGCACCAGATTTGCCACGAAACGATTCCTGTGACCAAAAACGACTGTGCCAACGACCGCCGTGTTTACGACTCGCATGCGCGTCCTGCCCAGCCCCAACCGCCCGGTCTGGAGGTGTTTGAGTTTTATTTTTGTACGTTTCTCATGTTGCCTTTAAGCGTGACGGGAGTCTGGAGTCGCCGCAATTTTTGTTTTTGCAACGGTTCTGATGAAGACCTGGACCGGACCAGAGCCGAGGAGCCGGAGCGAAACAGGAAGCAGGAAACAGGAAGTCCGTCTGCAACCAACTTCTCACAGCAACACGTGACAGTCTGGGGTCAGAAGTACTCGAGTAAAAAGCGCCGGTACTTCAAAATGATGTTACTCGAGTAGAAGTACAAAGTAGTGGTCCAAGAAAGTACTCTTTAGATGAAAAAGTATTTGGGAAAAGTGAAAAAGCAGCTTAAAGACGGGGTATTCTGGAGCGTCCTCCCATGTTTGAACGTTATTTTCTCATCGCAAACATGTCTGAAGAGGTTTTAGATCGATCCATGCGTGTTTGAGTCATCTAGAGATCTCTCCAGGGCCCTATTCAAACCCTCCTTACGTTTAGCAGTACGAGGCTCCGCCCACGAGCTCCCGCGCGACAATTCTCCATAAATACGCGAGTGATTTAGCGCGGAGAGCAAAGTGAGAGCGACAAAAACAAAAGGGAAACTGATCAATCATGTTAAAGGTTGTATGGAGGATTTTTTTGTTTGTTTCAGATTTGTCAACGAAAGTTCAAAAATTTGCGTTAAAGAGACGCAGCAGTAATTATGAAAGAAAAGAATGAAAATCCATCGACTGTGGACATGGTGGAGCCAGAGAAACATCAGCTAATAGATTAATAAACCAAACGTTATTCGTAGAACGCTTTTCATACAAAAAAGGCAACACAAAGCAGTTTCCATCACACCGCTCTGTTTGTCCACTGGTCTCACAGTCATTTCTATGCAGAGCTCCAAGTTTCCTCCAGATTTTATCCAAAAATTGCGATTTAGAGCCTCCCTGTCCGAGCAGGTCCATCAGGCCCCGGCCCAGAGTCACACAGTTCGAGTACTCGAAGCTCTTCCCCTCACTCCAGTTTCCGGGCTTTGAAATCTGCCTGAATTTTCCGAAAAATCAGGTCCAAGTTCCACAATACTAATAAAACACACACTAAATACAATCAATCAATTAAATACTGTTCGTGTATGTTTTAAATCACAGTTAATTGACCTTGAGTGTCCAGAAAGGCGCCTAATAAATAAAATGTATTATTATTATTATTATTCTGAATCGTGGTTGTGAATAGGCAGATATCCTCCACGAAAGAACGCGCAGCTTCGCCTGGTCCTGTTTGTCTCGTTGAGGAAAGTGTCAATGTCGTTAAGAGACTAATTTATCGAATCCAGAGTTAATTTAGTTTTGGAGAGCGGAGCGGAGAGTCTCTCGAGGAATAAGACGTATCAGACCAGACGAGACGGAAAAGCAAAGCAGGAAAGATCAGGGGAGGAGGGAAAGAGCGGCAGGAAGGTTCCAGGTTCGATCCCCGGGTCGCTGGAGCTCCTTTGTGTGTGGAGTTTGCATGTTCTCCCCGTGTCTGGATGGGTTTCCTCTGGGCACTCCGGTTTCCCCTCCATCAGCCCAAAACCTGCTCCACAGTGGGGAAGTGGTGGGGTGACCAGACGTCCTGAGAAATTTGGGACAGTCCTGGAATTTGAGATGTTGTCCCGAATCCAGAATCCCGGAATCTGGCCTTAAATTTCCCCAAAAATGACACTCAAATAGAGTTGTTTTGTGATAAACATTAAAACTGCTGGTAGAGAGGTTGAGTCGCCTTCGTCGACCTCCTACGACAGGGAAGAGCGTCTGACTGAAGGCGTAAACGGGAAGCAGCGGTCGGCGAGTTTGGAGAGTGGAGGGAAGTCGGGGAGGTGCAGGTTTTTCCCTGTACGACGTTCAGCCGCTCGTCTTTAGTGCGGACGCTCCGGGTGCAAAACCTCCACTTATCAGAGACGTTTTGAGTTCTTTATTTCTTCCGTTTTCAGTAGTTTACACCACCGGGTCTGGAGTGAGTGAAGAAGAATCTGTTCATAACGCTCCGTAAAGCGTCTTTAGGGACACGTGTCTATAGAAATAAATAAAACACTTTACGTTCGCCTCTTACACATTCCACATTCACGAGACGCCGTTTACTCGACCGACGCAGCGATTCTGAGCGGCTTTTACGTTACTAAATACTAATAAAATACAACACTAAATACAATACTAGACACAATCAATTAAACACCGTTCCACTTTAACTGTATGTTTTAACCGTACTTAATTTGTTTATGTTGTTGTAAGGAGACCTTGAGTGTCCAGAAAGGCGCCGGACAAATAAAAGTTATTATGATGTCACTGTTTACACGTTAATCGTGACTAGATTAATGTAATATCCAGAATGCAGTATTTTTTTAAATCGGGATTAGAGTTCCCCAGTCTTTTGTCCCTTCTAAAAACATGTGTGTTTGTTTTTACTTGAGGTTAGAGTTCACCGACTTTTCGTCTCTCGCTGTTTCCCTTTCGAACTTCGGAGCGTCGGGTTTCAGTAAACTCGCCGCCGCGATGGAGAAACAGACGCTTCTGGACTTTTGAACGGTTTATTTGACTTTAAAAAAACTTCCAGACGCCACAATTTACAAGTCCGGAGTTAAATGCCGCCTGTGTCGAGCAGAGTTTCAGTTCCACCGAAGTTCGTCTAGTCTGAGTTAGCAGCTGAATGGAGACGACTTGCTTTACATTACGGCTTTAAAACGGTCTTGGAAGACAAAACAACACACGGTAACACAGAAATTGTCGCCATGGAGCCTCGGCGACCAGTTCACCGCAAAAGAAAGTCCGTTTTCGAGGTTAGTGAAAGAAGAGGAAACTAAAGTGATACTCGGAGGTTCCTTCCAGCGATGGCGCGACTGAAGCAGGCGAAGGGTCTAAAGACGGACGTGATGGTCGATAAATAAATAAACTTCTGGACAGGAAACGTCAACGGTGATTCCGTAAACGAGCGTGATTTCCGGAGTGAGGAGGAGGCGGGAGGAGGAGCTTCTACAGAGGACAAACAGTCGCTGGATTTCTCTTTCCTCGGAAAATCCTCCGTACGACCTTAAATATGTCGTTTTGGGTGAATATAACATCTTTAAAACAATAAAAAAAAGTCAAATACCCCCGTCTTTAATGCCCCAGAGGAGTGAAATACCCCCGTCTTTATAGTCTGGCCTCGTTCACACCCTCAGAGCCGTTGCGCCCTCTGCTGGTGAACCCTCAGACTGTCACTGTTGTGTTTTTATTCCAGAGCACAAGGAAACCCGAAGCACAGCCATTTTGTGAGAAGTACAATCCGAGTCCTCAGATCCTCACGGTGTATTTTTGAAGCCTTTGCCAAATGTTTGTAAAGACGTTTGTATCTTTATATAGAAAAGAAAAGTTTCTCCCTGTTTTTAAAACGGTGCCAAACGAGAAGTTGGTTGCAGATTTTTTTTGTTTTGTGGAATTCTGCCTCAAAAGTCCCGGAAAAACGGCGGATTTAAGGAAAAGATTTAAGGTTTTGGAAAAGTAGATGAGACACTAAACCAGGACTAAACCAGGACTAAACCAGGACTAAACCAGGACTAAACCAGGACTAAACCAGGACTAAACCAGAACTAATCCAGGACTAAACCAGGACTAAACCAGAACTAAACCAGGACTGAACCAGGACTGAACCAGAACTGAACCAGGACTGAACCAGGACTAAACCAGGACTAAACCAGAACTGAACCAAGACTAAACCAGGACTAAACCAGGACTGAACCAGGACTAAACCAGAACTGAACCAGGACTAAACCAGGACTAAACCAGGACTGAACCAGGACTAAACCAGGACTAAACCAGAACTGAACCAGGACTAAACCAGGACTGAACCAGAATTGAACCAGGACTAAACCAGGACTGAACCAGGACTACACCAGAACTGAACCAGGACTGAACCAGGACAAAACCAGGACCGAACCAGGACTAAACCAGAACTGAACCAGGACTGAACCAGGACTAAACCAGGACTGAACCAGGACTAAACCAGAACTGAACCAGGACTAAACCAGGACTAAATCAGGTCTAAACCAGGTCTAAACCAGGACTAAAGCAGGGCTAAAACAGGTCTAAACCAGGACTAAACCTGGACTAAACCAGGACTAAAGTAGGACTAAAGCAGGACTAAAACAAGGAATAAACCAGGCCTTACAGGGACTAAACCAAGGACTAGACCTGAGACTAAACTAGAGACTAAATCAGGGATCAAACCAGGTCTGAAAAAGGAACCAAAGGAGAACTACATCAGGGACTAAACCTGGACTAGACTAGAACTGAACCAGGACTAAGCCAGGTCTAAAATGGGACTAAAACAGGACTAAACCTGGGCCTAGACCAGGAGCTAACCCAGATTGAATCCAGGAAAAAAACAGGACTAAAACAGGAAATAAACCAGGCCTAGACCAGGACTGAGGCAGGTCTGAGATAGGAGCTAAATCAGGACAGAACAGGGACAAAACCAGGACTAAGCCTGGGACTAAACCAGGACTAAACCTGGGACCGAACCGTGGTCTAAGACGGACTAGAACTAAACTAGGCATTCATCTAGTCCTGGTTTAGTCCCTGAAAATGTAGACCTGCCGGCTCCTGTCCGTAACCCCAAACTTTCCTCACTTTTACCGACTGTCTGGAGAAAAAAAAAGCTCCAAAATCTTGATATAACATCAAAATTCCAACCGGACTTTTCCTTATTTCCCGTTTTTCCCGGGGCCGTCGTCAGCTGCTTTACACCGGAGTATTACGCCGCAGTATTCAGTCTGTCCGTTTACCTGACCCCGCCCACGCCCCCAACGGCTGCATCCGATTGGTCCCTCAGCCTCCTCGCTCCAAATGGTTGAATCTGATTGGTCGTTTAGCCTGTCTGTCTGAAACGGCCGAATCCGATTGGTTGGACCTCCGCCTGTGATCCAAGAGTCTTCCCCCTGGTCCAGCACAAACCAAGAATTCCGTAATCCTCTGAAGTTTATTTTTTATTTTAAACTGCAAGCTCAAAAACGCGAAGTCGAAACTCAAAAATATTTTACATTTTTGTTGAATCAGCGTCGCAAACAGACCTCCTTCCAATACGCTCACCGGAAGAGGTTTGGAAACCTGCGGATGACGACTTCCGGTGTAGTTTCGACACTGGGAATGTGATAAAACAGCGGAAATCCGGGTATTTTTTCCGTTTTTTCCAGATTTTGTCAAAGTTTCTATCGCCAAAGGAAGTTGTCGTCATCCGCAGGTTTCCAAACGTCTTCCGGTTTTGCGACATAAGCGTGAATGAAGTGCATTTCCAAACTTGTCCTGTGGGTTTCAGGGTGCAGAAGAGTGAGCAGCGTTGCCGTAGCGATTAAAAATTCTAAACTAATATATGTTAAATAATATATGTCCTGAAATCATCATTACAATTAAAAGGTGCATTTTTGTGGCGTAATTTCAGCTCAAAAAGTCCAGAAAATCCACAGTTTTAAATAAAAAATGGAGAAGAAAAGTGCAAAAATACAGGAAGCAGCTCTGATAGTTTACGCAGAAGGACTTTTTCTGACACTTTAAACTTTCTTTAGTCCAGAGGTGGAAGGTGCTGTGCTTAAGGACAATTTTCAGGTATTTGTACTTTACTTAAGTACATTTAACAGTGAGTACTTTTACTTTTACTTCATCTTTAATGTCTTCTTTCTACCAGGTAAAGCTTCAGGCTTTGAGCAAACACCAAGAAATCCACAAAATCCACGAGAAAACTACGACTAAAAAAGGTTTAAATCAGGACTAAAACAGGTCTAAAACAGGGACTAAAACAGGACTAAAACAGGTCTAAATCAGGGAGTAAATCAGGACTAAAAAAGGTCTAAAACAGGGACTAAACCAGGTTTAAACCAGAAACTAGTCAAATGGTCACATTTTTATTTAGCACTTTTCCACCTTCAATGCCCTTGAAGTGCAAAACTAAACCAGGGCTAAAACAGGTCTAATGCAGGGACTAAACCAAAACAGGACTAAACCAAAACAGGACTAAACCAAAACAAGACTAAACCAAAACAGGACTAAACCAAAACAGGACTAAACCAAAACAGGACTAAACCAAAACAGGACTAAACCAAAACAGGACTAAACCAAAACAGGACTAAACCAAAACAGGACTAAACCAGTGACTAAACCAAAACAGGACTAAACCAAAACAGGACTAAACCAAAACAGGACTAAACCAGGGACTAAACCAAAACAGGACTAAACCAGGGACTAAACCAAAACAGGACTAAACCAAAACAGGACTAAACCAGGGACTAAACCAAAACAGGACTAAACCAGGGACTAAACCAAAACAGGACTAAACCAGGGACTAAACCAAAACAGGACTAAACCAAAACAGGACTAAACCAGGGACTAAACCAAAACAGGACTAAACCAAAACAGGACTAAACCAGGATTAAACCAGAACTACACAAAATCCATGATAAAAATAAGAACATGTATTGCGTCTCCTTTTTGAATCGGTCTCTCTACATTTGAACAAATTAACACTTGAAATCCGGGACATACTTTTACTTTTTTAACTCTTTAAAGTATTTCAGACAGATACTCAAGTACTTTTACTTAGGTGATACTTTTACTTTTACTCGAGTCACTTTTGACCTCTTTTAATTATAACCTTCACCAAAACGACAAAACTCGAAAAGCCCTGGTGAGATCTGCCACAGGCACTTTAACCACAGCAAAGACAAACCCCAGTTTTGCTTTAAAGATTCACTGCGTAACTTTCCCGGTGCTTTTCTCTGTGGAGATGTTATTGCTTTGCCTGGAATGTTTCACAGTGTGGCATTAAAATAGAACAGAAAAGCCTTATCGTGCACATCTCCACGGATTTCAGAGCGATGGCAAAGTAGCACAGTTGCCATAGCGATTAACAATTTATATATATTAAAAACAACAACAACTGAATAGTCAAATTATTTTATCTTCTGAATGAACAAAAAGTCCTCAAAATTTACTTTAAAGCTGCATTTTGTAACTTTTTGGTTGGAAGTTTCCGTCGCCTGCTTGTTTCTATGGATACGCTATTGCTCTGCTCGGAATGTTCCGCAGTGTGACATTAAACAGCTCCATTTTATTCCATTTATTTTGGTTTTATAACTCAAAAAAACCTAGAAAAACAACAAAAACAGAGATTCTGACTCCCTCCGTGACGATGGAAAGCTTTAATGCCGCACTGCGGGACATTCCAGACCGTAACAAAGCGACAGACATGTCCCCAGAGAGTCCAGACTCCAGAAAAGTTCCAGGGCGCAGCTTTAGATGGTGGAAATCCTGGGTTTCTGCTGGACCCCATCGTGTACTGTAACCTTCGGCTCTTGACGTGCTCCTCCGTCCCTCTCCAAAAAAACACAAACGAGAAAAAAAAAAAAAACTAAAACGCAAAACTGAAACTCACCTTTTCGTAGCAGAACCTCTCCTCCTTCTTCTTCTCTTCCAATCAGGACGAACCGTGTGTGTACCAAAGCCTTCAAACAGCCCCCTCTTGTGGCATGACAGTGCAATTTCCTACTGCATCTTTAAGACTGTTTCGATGAATATTACCGATTCAATGTTGTACCATATTTTCGGGGGGAATCGCGCGTCTCCGTCGCCCGCCGAGCGCCGCCGCCGAAGCGAAGATGTAAATACGACGGACAGATTTGTAAGCGGGAGGCGTCTAAATGAATCTATTTTTTGTGGCGGCGGCGGGGGGGAGACGGCGCCCCCTGTTGGACTGTTAGTGGTTTTGTCGTGCACTGATTCTCTGCTCAAACATGTATTGGAAAAACAAACGGATGTATCATTTGCCTTGAATGTAATGTATTATTATTATTATTATTATTATTATTATTATTAAAAGAGTTTGTAAAAGATTTGGTTTGTTTAAATGTGACTGGACCACCCTCCTGTGGCCTCACTGTGCTGCGGGTGGCTCGCAGTGGGGTTCAGAGGGGTTCACAGGGGACTGGGTGACTTGGATAAAGCAGAAGAAGATGGATGGAAAAATAGCAACCAGAGAACTAAATCAGGGACTAAGACTAAACCAGGACAGATAGATATAGATATAGATATAGATAGAGATATAGATACACCTCCTCGAACCGCCACCTTAACGTGGTGGAGGGGTTTGAGTACCCGAATGATCCCAGGAGCTATGTTGTCGGGGGCTTTATGCCCCTGGTAGGGTCACCCAAGGCAAACAGGTCCGGGGGGACGGGTCAGACGAAGAGCGGTTCAGAAACCCCTATGATGATCACCACCAAAAGGCCAGTGACGTTGTCCGGAAAGGCGGTACCGGGGCCCCACCCTAGAGCCAGGCCTGGGGTGGGTGAACGCCGGCGAGTGCCTGGTGGCTGGGCCTTTCCCCACGGGGCCCGGCCGGGCACAGCCCGAAGGAGCGACATGGGACCGCCCTCTGGTGGGCCCACCACCCACGGGAGGAGCCATAGGGGTTGGGTGCGGAGAGATCTGGGCGGCAGTCGAAGGCGGGGGCCTCGGCGACCAGATCTCCGGACATTGAGATTAGCTCTGGGGACATGGAATGTCACCTCGCTGGGGGGGGAAGGAGCCTGAGCTTGTGCGGGAGGTTGAGTGTTACCGGCTAGATATAGTCGGCCTCACCTCCACGCACAGCTTGGGCTCTGGAACCCAACTCCTTGAGAGGGGTTGGACTCTCCATTTCTCTGGCGTTGGCCGCGGGGAGCGGCGGCGAGCTGGTGTGGGCTCATCACCCCACAGGTCAGCCGCTGTGTGTTGGAGTTCACCCCGGTGAACGAGAGGGTCGTGTCCCTGCGCCTTCGGGTCGGGGACAGGTCTCTCACTGTGGTGTCGGCCTACGGTCCGAGCAGCAGTGCAGAGTACCCGGCCTTCTTGGAGTCCCTGGGAGGGGTACTGGACAGTGCACCGACCGGGGACTCCGTTGTTCTACTGGGGACTTCAACACCCACGTGGGCAACGACAGTGACACTTGGAAAGGGGTGATTGGGAGGAACGGCCTCCCTGATCTGAACCCGAGCGGTGTTCTGTTATTGGACTTCTGTGCTAGTCACAGTTTGTCCATAACGAACACCATGTTCGAGCACAAGGGGGTCCATCGGTGCACGTGGCACCAGGACTCCCGAGGCCGGAGGTCGATGATCGACTTTGTTGTCGTGTCATCTGACCTCCGGCCGTGTGTCTTGGACACTCGGGTGAAGAGAGGGGCAGAGCTCTCAACTGATCACCACCTGGTGGTGAGTTGGGTCCGCTGGCGGAGGAGGAAGCCGGAAAGACCTGGCAGGCCTAAGCGTATCGTGAGGGTCTGCTGGGAACGTCTGGCGGAACCTTCTGTCAGTGTGGCCTTCAACTCACACCTCCGGGAGAGCTTCTCCCGGACCCCGGGGGAGGCTGGGGACATGGAGCCTGAGTGGGCTTCATTCTCGGCCTCTGTTGTCGATGCGGCCGTTCGTAGCTGTGGCCGTAAGGTCTGTGGTGCCTGTCGCGGCGGCAATCCCCGAACCCGGTGGTGGACACTGGAAGTAAGGGATGCCGTCAAGCTGAAGGAGTCCTACCGGGCCTTGCTGGCTCGGGGGACTCCTGAGGCAGCTGACGGGTACCGTCGGGCCAAGCGTGCTGCAGCCCGGGCGGTTGCAGAGGCAAAAACTCGGGTCTGGGAGGAGTTCGGGGAGGCCATGGAGGAGGACTATCGGACGGCCCCAAGGAACCGTCTGGCAAACCGTCCGGCGCCTCAGGAGGGGGAAGCGGTCCTTCACCAACACTGTTTACAGTGCGGGGGGAGAGCTGCTGACCTCGACTGGGGATGTTGTCGGGCGGTGGAAGGAAAACTTTGGGGATCTCCTCAATCCCACCGTCACATCCTCTGAAGAGGAGGCCGAGGCTGGGGACCCAGAGGCGGACTCATCCATCACCCTGGCCGAAGTCACTGAGGTGGTCGGAAAGCTCCTCGGTGGCAAGGCTCCGGGGGTGGATGAGATCCGTCCTGAGTACCTTAAGTCTCTGGGTGTTGTGGGGCTGTCTTGGTTGACACGTCTCTACAACATCGCGTGGCGGTCGGGAACAGTACCTTTGGACTGGCAGACCGGGGTGGTGGTCCCTCTGTATAAAAAGGGGGACCGGAGGGTGTGTTCCAACTACAGGGGAATCACACTCCTCAGCCTCCCCGGTAAAGTCTATGCCAGGGTGCTGGAGAGGAGAGTTCGGCCGATAGTCGAACCTCGGATTCAAGAGGAGCAGTGTGGTTTTCGGCCTGGTCGTGGAACACTGGACCAGCTCTACACCCTCCATCGGGTGCTCGAGGGTTCATGGGAGTTTGCCCAACCAGTCCACATGTGTTTTGTGGACTTGGAGAAGGCATTCGACCGTGTCCCTCGTGGTGCCCTGTGGGGGGTGCTCCGGGAGAATGGGGTCCGGGGCCCTTTGCTAAGGGCTGTCCGGTCCCTGTATGACCGGAGCAGGAGCTGTGTTCATTGCCGGCAGTAAGTCAGACCTGTTCCCGGTGCATGTTGGACTCCAGGGCTGCCCTTTGTCACCGGTTCTGTTCATTGTATTTATGGACAGAATTTCTAGCCGCAGCCAGGGGCCGGAGGGGGTCCAGTTCGGGGACCACAGGATCTCATCTCTGCTTTTTGTGGATGATGTTGTCCTGTTGGCTTCATCGAACCAGGACCTGCAGCACTGGGGCGGTTTGCAGCCGAGTGTGAAGCGGCTGGGATGAGGATCAGCTGCTCCAAATCCGAGGCCATGGTTCTCGACCGGAAAAAGGTGGTTTGCCCTCTCCGGGTGGGTGGGGAGTCTCTGCCTCAAGTGGAGGAGTTCAAGTATCTCGGGGTCTTGTTCACGAGTGAGGGGAGGATGGAGCGTGAGATTGACAGGCGGATCGGTGCGGCGTCGGCAGTGATGCAGTCGCTGTATCGGACCGTTGTGGTGAAGAGGGAGCTGAGCCGAAAGGCAAAGCTTTCGATTTACCGGTCAATCTACGTTCCTACCCCCACCTATGGTCATGAGCTCTGGGGAATGACCGAAAGAACGAGATCGGATACAAGCGGCTGAAATGAGTTTCCTCCGCAGAGTGGCCGGGCGCTCCCTTAGAGATAGGGTGAGGAGCTCGGTCACACGGGAGGAGCTCGGAGTAGAGTCGCTGCTCCTCCACGTCGAGAGGAGCCAGCTGAGGCTCGGGCATCTGGTCCAGATGCCTCCTGGACGTCTCCCTCGGGAGGTGTTCTGGGCATGTCCCACCGGTAGGAGGCCCCGGGCAAGACCCAGGACACGCTGGAGGGACTATGTCTCTGGGCCTGGGAACGCCTCTGTGTCCAGGAGGAGCTGGAGGAAGTGGCTGGGGAGAAGGAAGCTTGGGAGCCCCTGCTTAGACTGCTGCCCCCACGACCCGGCCCCGGATAAGCGGAAGAAGATGGATGGATGGATATAAATATAGATATAGATATAGATATAGATATAGATATGACTTTATTGTCCCCAGAGGGTGTTTGTGTTTGTTTCCACAGTCGTCATGAGGTGGTTGTGAACATTCACACCATAAACACACACAGGACAGTTCACCAACAACATGACAAACATTAGACTTGGCAAGTGTCAGAGGGAGAGTTTGTTCAGAATGGAGTTGGCAGATGGAACAGAGCTCCTGTTGAATCTTCTCCGTTTCAGTGTCCGGTTCCTGCGTCCTGAAGGCAGCAGCTGGAGGGAAGGATGGAGATGCTCAGTGTCCGTAGTGACTGTGTTGGACAATCAGGCTGTTGCTCTGTCGTTGAGTTCTGACATGTTTTTGGTGTTGGGGAGTGAAGTATTTTAGCTGCTGTTTGTGTGATCTTGAGAAGTTTGTTTGTGTTGGAGACTGACAGCAGGTGTAGAAACACCAGGACTAAAGAGAAAACCAAAAACTAAACCAAAACAGGACTAAACCAGGTCTGCATCAAGACCAAACCAGGACTAAATCAGGGATTAAACCAGGTCTAAAATAGGAGTAGTAGCAGCAGCAGTAGTAGTAGTAGCAGTAGTAGTAGTAGTAGTAGTAGTAGTGGTGGTGGTGCTCCAACAAAGAGTAACATAAAGAGTGTGTGGCCATTCCATGTTTATCATTTGAAGTGAATGTAATTTGACAAAACATGAAATAAGTCACGAAATTTTCTGTTTTCAAACAAACACAAAAATGAGACAAACTAAATGAGACCTGAAGGAGCTGCAAGAAACACAAACGTTCAAATCATTTCATATTGTCAGAAAAACGTAATAGTACTGCAATAGTACTCAAGTACGAGTAAAGTCTGGGGTCTGAAAACTACTCTGAGAAGTACAATTTAAAGCTACATTATGTCACTTTCTGCAGATGATTCCATACAAATAGAAAGTTAAATCCAGACTTCAGAACATTCTCCATGGAAATCTATGTTTTATGTCATGTTTTCAGTGACAGAAACAGAAAAGTCAAATCAATTTTATTTGTAGAACACCTTTCATCCACACAGACAATTCAAAATGCTTTAAATTAAACTCAGAATCATCAGAAAAAACGTATAATGTTCACATAGTTTACACATGATCAATAAAAAACATCATGACGGTTAAAAACGTGATGTTAATAAACACATGAATAAATAGATTTCTTTTTCATTAATTATTCATAATTTATGCTTATTTCAAAACACAACCAAAATAAATAAAACACTTTTATTTGAGTCTGTTTTGGCCAAAAAGTTACATAGAAGTAAATAGGGAAACTTTTATTTATTTATTGACAGTAAAATGTTTGCTTTAGTTCCCTTGACAACGGGAGGAGACTGGCGCTCAGAGATGATTTTACCATGAGAGATACTAACATTTGGTTCAAATACAAATATGTGTGTCTTTAATAAGAAAATATTACGTATTAACCGACGCTTGTGCTTTAATTCTGTATCTTCCGCTTTTTCTACGCCCGTTGTGTAAGACGGGACGTATTATGGTATGGCGCTGTCCGTCCGTCTGTCCGTCCGTCTGTCCGTCCGTCCGTCTGTCCGTCTGTGGACACTTCAAAGCTTTGAAGTCTTTGAAGCTTTGTCTTCATGAAAGATCTGAACTCTCTTCTCAAATGTTCTGCTGCTGAAAGCGAGAACAACCCACATTCTCTGCTTCTTTGAGCTTTGACACATTAAAGCTTTGTAGTGTCTTTAAGTTCTGTTGCTGTGATCTGATTGGTGGAATTCCGATTCTAGACGTCTATATACAATAATTCAAAGTACGGGCGTATTTTGCCCCGCTGGCGGAGCTCTTGTTGAAAATAAAAATAGTGGATCATTCCAGCTAAATATTAAATACATTTGTAGAAAAAAACAACTAAAAGAAACCACATGACGAATGCGGAAGTAGAATGAATAGTGTAATCTCTCCTGTACAGGATCTCTGGAGTCACCGCTGCCACATCACAACAAAACACGGACCAAACTTCACATTTCTGGCCATTTCTGCCATCGGACGCCTTTTTCCTCTGGTATTTTTCACTCTTTCACTAAATCCCAGTTTAATTGATGAGACAGAAACCAGAACTAGTCACGATTTCATTTAAAACAGCGGTAAACCTGCAGGATGCTATGTTTACGGTGCAAAGCTAGCGGCTAAACGCTAACCTGTTAAGCTCAAATAGTTCACTGTGTTTATCTGTGATCTTATATTAAACCGCAACAAATATTAGATCTGTACTTGTGTTAGACGTTTACATTTTATTTAGATGAACTTAAATGCAAAAATATGAGTTTTTGTATTAATATTTGTGATGCTCATAGTGTTGTCAAAAAGCAAAGTTAGTGACCATATGGAAGAGTGGAACTTCAGAATGTAAAATATGCACCAAATATGTGACCAGATGTCTCTGTTTACTCGGGACAGTCTCAGTTTTGAGTCCTGTGTCCCCTGTTCCAGCAGATTTATACAAAACCAGTGATTTGTCCCAGTTTTGTACCAGAAATGTCCCAGCGTCCCTATTTTTGACCAATTTGATCTAAACTAGGACTAAACTAGGACTATTTCAGGTCTAAACTAGGGCTAAACCAGGACTATATCAGGTCTATTTCAGGTTTAAACCAGGCCTCAACTAGGTCTAAATTAGGGCTAAACCAGGTCAATTTCAGGTCTAAACCAGGTCTAAACCAGGACTAAACCAGGACTAAACCAGGACTAAACCAGGACTAAACCAGGACTCCTAAACCAGGACTCCTAAACCAGGACTAAACTTGGGCTAAACCAGGTTTAAACCAGGACTAAACTTGGGCTAAACCAGGTCTATTTCAGATCTAAACCAGAACTAAACCAGGTCTATTTCAGGTCTAAACTAGGACTAAACCAGGACTATATCAGATCTATTTCAAACCAGGACTAAACTTGGGCTAAAATAGGACTATTTCAGTTCTAAACTAGGTCTAAACCAGAGGATCATACATTCCATTTGTTTGTTTCAGGGTTTGTGTGTTGTCCCTCTCGTCTCTCTTTTCTCTCTTTTTTCTGTTTGACAGAAGAACTCGACCTAAATCTGCAGGGTTTGTGTGCTAAACATGTGTGAATAAAAAACAAGAGCTCCGCCAGCGGGGCAAAATACGCCCGTACTTTGAATTATTGTATATAGAATTAAGTTAGAATTTGTCAAACCCAGTTATATATATATCGGCGCATGCCCCACATGTTTTGCCTCTTCATGAAGACAAAGCTTCAAAGACTTCAAAGGTGACACACAGTTCCAGCTGCAGCGGTCGCTAGGCAACGGGAGAGAATTTGTCAAACCTAGTTAAAGATGAATTGTTGGTGCAGTTTGGAAGTTTGACATTCCTAGGTGAGACGGTTGTCGAGTTCAAAGCTTTGAAGTGTCCACAGACAGACGGACGGACGGACGGACAGACGGACGGACGGACAGACGGACGGACAGACGGACGGACAGACGGACGGACGGACAGACGGACGGACAGCGCCATACCATAATATGTCCCGTCTTATTACAACGGGCGTATAAAAACCACACACAACTCCAGGTTTGTTTGTGACAAGAATACGACATTAGAACAGTGCGACGTTCCGGTTTGTGTGAGTGTCTCTGGTGTTGACACAGACTGTGAGTTGGTGATAGGACATTCTCTGCTCTCTGGAGATAAAGCTCCGTGTGTAGATACTCGGCGACCTCTGCCCTGCTGCTGCTGCTGCTGTTTAACTCCTTCATGTCAAACATTTGTGAAGCAGGAGATTTACAGAATCACAAATCGTGTTTACAAAGAGACCCGCGGGAGCTTCTGTGGACGCTTGTGTATCACCCTGTGGATAATGTTAGAAGGATGTTTTTATAAAGAGCCCTTTTCTTTCTCAGCGGTGGACGATGGCGAAGGATCCTTTGGCAGATGCGGGTTTTTATTTCGATGATCTGAACAAACTGAGGGTCCTGGAGCCGGAGGTGAGCCACAGCACCAGCGAACTCAAGGAGGAGTGCAAGGAGTTTGTGGACAGTAAGTACGCACACATATATACACACACAGACACATACATATATACACACACAGACACATACATATATACACACACAGACACATACATATATACACACACAGACACATACATATATACACACACAGACACATACATATATACACACACAAAAACACCGGGCTGAGCAGTAAGTACACAGCGCTGGTGTTTTTATCTTTTCCAAAGGTTAGTCTAAAGCAGACTTGGACAGACTTCTGCATTTGTTTGTCTCCAGTAGGTTCAGCCTCTCAGTGTGAGAGCTGCACAACATCCAGAACGCTGCAGCTCGGGTCCTGACTCCAACCAGGAAGTACGAGCACATAAGTCCTGTGCTCAGGTCTCTGGTCTCTGCACTGCCCCCTGTGGCTCAGAGACTTTAAAGCGGCTCTGCTTGTGCACAGTGACCGAGCACCAAAGTCCATCTGTGACATAAGTGAAGTGAAGAGGCAGAGCGCTTCACTGGGTCACAGAACAGTCAGAAATAGCAGTGCAGGTGCTTTATGAGGGTTAACATGAAATCTAAACAAGAAATAGCCCTTACTAAAAAATGCTGTCATGTCTTATAATAGTATTTAAGTACACCTGTGGGTCCTGTGGATCTTGCTGGTGGAAACGCGCTGGACTTTTAATATATTCAGTCGGTGTGTCCTGAGTTAGTACCTCGCCCATTTTCACACTTTTTAGTATGAGTTATTTCTTGTTTAGGTTACATCTCTGACCTGTTGGTTACATATGAACCATCTGCACTCTGAGGACCTCAGGGACCAACCTCCTGCTGTAGTCTTGATGTAGTCCTGGTTCAGTCCTGGTTTAGTCCCCAGAGTCAGGTCTTAACTCGGGTTTCATATTCATGAAGCTAAAACCTGGAACAGTCTGAACATGTGACACAGGCCTCACTTCTGTTCAGCTGCGTTTGACTGAATCATTCAAACCTCACACACACCTCAAGGACCCAAAGTCAGAGTGAAGTGGCTCGAGTTGGATCCTTTAGTTCCACAAACTGTCATTGAATTGGTTCAGACTCACAATATTTCTGTTTAATATTTCCTCATGATTGGGACTTTGTTCATGTTCATGTTTGGTTTGTTTTTCAGAAATCGGTCACTTCCAGAAGACGGTGGGCGGCCTCATCGATCTGGTCGACGAACTCGCCAAAGAGGCAGAGACGGAAAAGATGAAGGTAACACGTGTTTACCTGTGAATGAGATCTGTGTGTGATATGTTTGTGGTGTGTTCAAAGACGGTAGGAGCTTCTTCATGTTTCCTTATACCTTTTATATCATTTTTATTTGTGGTGCGTTCAAAAACAATTGGAGTCTAAGTCTTCCTTAGGTTTGCTTATACTTTTATATCTTTTTTTTGTTTGTGGTGCATTCAAGACCTTTTTATCTCATGTAAACGTGTGGTGTGTTTAAACACAATAGGAGCTTCTGCTTTTTTCTGTATACCTTTTATATAATTTTTTTGTCTGTGTTCAAAGACCTTTTTTCTCATGTAAACTTGTGTTGTTGTGGTGCGTTCAAACACCTTTCATCTCTTGTAAACTTGTGTTGTTGTGGTGCGTTCAAACACCTTTCATCTCTTGTAAACTTGTGTTGTTGTGGTGCGTTCAAACACCTTTCATCTCTTGTAAACTTGTGTTGTTGTGGTGCGTTCAAACACCTTTCATCTCTTGTAAACTTGTTGTGGTGCGTTCAAACACCTTTCATCTCTTGTAAACTTGTGGTGCGTTCAAACACCTTTCATCTCTTGTAAACTTGTGTTGTTGTGGTGCGTTCAAACACCTTTCATCTCTTGTAAACTTTTGTTGTGGTGCGTTCAAACACCTTTCATCTCTTGTAAACTTGTGTTGTTGTGGTGCGTTCAAACACCTTTCATCTCTTGTAAACTTGTGTTGTTGTGGTGCGTTCAAACACCTTTCATCTCTTGTAAACTTGTGTTGTTGTGGTGCGTTCAAACACCTTTCATCTCTTGTAAACTTGTGTTGTTGTGGTGCGTTCAAACACCTTTCATCTCTTGTAAACTTGTGTTCTTGTGGTGCATTCAAACACCTTTCATCTCTTGTAAACTTGTGTTGTTGTGGTGCGTTCAAACACCTTTCATCTCTTGTAAACTTGTGTTGTGGTGCGTTCAAACACCTTTCATCTCTTGTAAACTTGTGTTGTTGTGGTGCGTTCAAACACCTTTCATCTCTTGTAAACTTGTGTTGTTGTGGTGCGTTCAAACGCCATAAGAGCTTCTTCATCTTTCCTTATACCTTTTATATATACGTTTTATATCATTTTATATTTACAGAACCAAGATGGCGCCGCAGACGGTCGCCCTGGTGCTTCGGAGCGTCGTCCTTGTCTTGTTTTTGTGTGTAGTTAGTGTTTTTGGCCACTCTTCTGGGTTCACCTACACCAGAGAAGAGCTTCTAAACTACAGGACTACAACACCTGTGGACTTCCAGTTTTTGTCGCATCCGCGGCGGATTTACTACATACTCTGTTGAGGAGAGTGAGAAGACGTAGGAGAGGAAAGCGCGCTGGTTCACTGGTGCGCCTAAGGAGGCGCGGTCTACGCACGGCCTTACCTGGGATATTCCTTTCCAATGTTCGCTCACTCCGGAACAAAATGGACGAGCTGGCCCTGATGAGAAGCATCAACAGAGACTTGTCCTCATCCTGTGTCTTGTGTTTTACGGAATCGTGGCTTGGTGAGGACATCCCGGACTGCGAGCGGTTTCATCTCTACCGCGCTGACCGACAAGCGGCTCCTCTCTCCGGCAAGACCACAGGTGGAGGCGTCTGTTTCTTCATCAACTGCGGCTGGTGTACAGATGTGACGGTGATTGCGCAGCGCTGCTCTCCCTCTCTGGAATATCTTTTCATTCACTGCAAACCGTTTTACTCTCCGCGGGAGTTCGCTTCATTCATTCTATGATTCTATGACGCTATGAGGGCTGCCTCTGACAGTTTGGATGAGTCCACGGACACTGTCACCTCGTACATCCACTTCTGCGAGCAGCACTGTGCCGTCACCACCAGGGGGAGTTACAACAATGACAAACCCTGGTTTACTCCCAAACTCAAATGGTTGTGGCTAGAAAAAAGTGAGGCTTTCAGAAGTGGAGATAAAGACCTCTACCTCGACCTGACGCCAGGTACAGGTTTATCAGGGAAGTGGGCACTGTTAGACACCAGTTCTCTCAGAATATACAGCAGCAGATTTCAGAGGACGACTCGGCTTCTGTGTGGAGGAGTTTTAGGAAAATCACCAACTACAAACCTCAAACTCCACACTCCACGGATGACCTGCCCCTAGCCAACAGTCTTAACGACTTCTACTGTCGTTTTGATGAGCATCAAGCAGCTCTCACACCTCCAACCGTCCCAACAATAGAGACGACCCGGACACTCACCCCCACCTCCCCCTCACCAGAGCCATCTCCACCCTTTCACATTCATGAGGCAGATGTGAAGAAGCAGTTCAAAAGGATGAATGTCCGAAAAGCCCCTGGCCCAGACGGTGTCTCCCCTGCCACCCTGAGACACTGTGCTAACGAGCTGCCCCAGTGTCAACTCTTCACTGCAGGTTTGTCATGTGCTTCAAAACCTCCACCATTGTTCCTGTCCCCAAGAAGCCAAGGATCACCGGACTCAACGAGTCCAGACCTGTGGCTCTGACATCTGTGGTCATGAAGTCATTGGAGCGCCTGGTTCTGCCCCACCTCAGGACCCTCACGGCCCCCCTCCTGGACCCCCTGCAGTTTGCCTACAGAGCCACAGGTCTGTAGACGATGCCATCAACATGGCTCTACACTTCACCCTGCGGCATCTGGACTCCCCGGGAACCTACGCCAGGGTCCTGTTTGTGGACTTCAGCTCTGCCTTCAACACCATCTGCCCAGACCTCCTCCAAGGCGCTGTCCCAGATGAACGTGCCTGATCCTCTCTGCAGGTGGATTGCTGACTTCCTGACGGACAGGAAGCAGTACGTGAGGCTGGGGAAGAATGTCTCTGACTCCCGGACCATCAGCACCGGCTTCCCCAAGGCTGTGTTCTTTCTCCTCTGCTCTTCTCCCTGTACACCACCTGCTGCACCTCCTCCCATCAGTCTGTCAAGCTCATCAAGTTTGCAGACGACACCACGGTCATCGGACTCATCTCGGACAGGGATGAGTCTGCCTACAGGACGGAGGTCGATCGTCTGGTGTCCTGGTGCAGCCAGAACAACCTGGTGCTTAATGCCCAGAAGACAGTGGAGATGATTGTGGACTTTAGGAAGCACACAGCCCCACTCCCCTCCATCATCCTGACCCACACCCCCATCACCACTGTGGACTCATTCCGCTTCCTGGGGATCACCATCACCCAGGACCTCAAATGGGAGCCACCATCACCTCCATCATAAAGAAGGCCCAGCAGAGGATGTACTTCCTGAGGCAGCTGAAGAAAACCTGCAGCACGGACAATGGTGCAGTTCTACACTGCCATCATCGAGTCCATCCTCACCTCCTCCATCACCGTGTGGTGCTGGAGCCACCACCAGGGACAAACAGAGACTGCAGCGTGTTAGTGCTCTGCTGAGAAGGTGATTGGTTGCAGCCTTCCATCTCTTCAGGACCTGTACACTTCCAGGACTCGGACACGTGCAGGTCGAATTGCAGCTGATCCTTCTCACCCTGGACATGGACTTTTTGACCTGCTCCCCTCAGGCAGGAGGCTATGGTCCATTCGGACCAGAACCTTTCGCCACAAAAACAGTTTCTTCCCCTCTGCTGTTGGACTCATAAATAATAACACTAGGACTGGTCCCACCCCCCACTCTGCTTCTGTCACATGACCCTGTGTTCTCACACCTGCCTGTTTTGCACTGATCATTACCTGCACTGTTATACTCTTATACTCTATATTATTATATTCCTGTAAATTTGTAAATTTTGTTGTTACATTATAGTTTGTTGTTTTTTTCTACTTTATTTTATTCTATTTTATTTGTTGCATGTCAGTGTTTGTCTACATCCTGCTCCAAGTACCGCAGCAATTTCCTAATGTTGTGAACCTGTTCACTCATATGGCAATAAAAAACATTCTGATTCTGATTCTGATTCTGATTTGTGGTGTGTTCAAAGACAATAGGAGTCTAAGTCTTCCTTATGTTTCTTTATACTTATATCTTTATGTGTCTGCGGTGCGTTCAAAGACCTTTTTTCTCATGTAAACCTGTGTTGTTGTGGTGCGTTCAAAGGCCATAGGAGCTCGTAACCTCCTGAAGTCTGTGGCCAAACAGCGCGAGGCTCAACAGCAGCAGCTCCAGGCCCTGATCACAGAGAAGAAGATGCAGCTGGAGAGGTCAGATAATACTCCCTACGACCGGATAATACTCCCTACGACCAGATAATACTTCCTACGACCAGATAATACTCCCTACGACCAGATAATACTCCCTACGACCGGATAATACTCCCTACGACCAGATAATACTCCCTACGATCAGATAATACTCCCTACGACCAGATAATACTCCCTACGACCATATAATACTCCCTACGACCGGATAATACTCCCTATGACCGGATAATACTCCCTACGACCGGATAATACTCCCTACGACCATATAATACTCCCTACGACCGGATAATACTCCCTACGACCTGATAATACTCCCTACGACCGGATAATACTCCCTACGACTGGATAATACTCCCTACGACCGGATAATACTCCCTACGACCAGATAATACTTCCTACGACCAGATAATACTCCCTACGACCAGATAATACTCCCTACGACCGGATAATACTCCTTACAACTGTACAACTCACCCTTATGGAACAGATAACTACAACTGGTTTAGGTCCTGGTTTAGTCCCTGGTTTAGTCCTGGTTTAGTCCCTGGTTTAGTCTTGGTTTAGTCCCGGTTTAGTCCCTGGTCCACTCCTGGTTTAGTCCCTGGTTTAGTCTTGGTTTAGTCTTGGTTTAGTCCCGGTTTAGTCCCTGGTCCACTCCTGGTTTAGTCCCTGGTTTAGTCTTGGTTTAGTCCTGGTTTAGTCCCTGATTAACCTTAGTCTTCGTCTCTTTCTTGCAGATCCCGGATCGAGTACGAGGCCTTGTCCAAAGTCGAGTCGGAGCAGAACGAGTTCATAGATCAGTTCATTTTACAGAAATAACCAGAACTTTACCAAACCAAAAGACGAGTGCCTCCAGACCCGAGAACCTGCTGCAGACTCCTCCTCCAGACCCGAGAACCTTCTGCAGACTCCTCCTCCAGACCCGAGAACCTGCTGCAGACTCCTCCTCCAGACCCGAGAACCTGCTGCAGACTCCTCCTCCAGACCCGAGAACCTGCGGCAGACTCCTCCAGACCCGAGAACCTGCTGCAGACTCCTCCTCCAGACCTGAGAACCTGCTGCAGACTCCTCCAGACCTGAGAACCTGCTGCAGACTCCTCCTCCAGACCCGAGAACCTGCTGCAGACTCCTCCTCCAGACCTGAGAACCTGCTGCAGACTCCTCCAGACCCGAGAACCTGCTGCAGACTCCTCCAGACCCGAGAACCTGCTGCAGACTCCTCCAGACCTGAGAACCTGCTGCAGACTCCTCCAGACCTGAGAACCTGCTGCAGACTCCTCCAGACCTGAGAACCTGCTGCAGACTCCTCCAGACCCGAGAACCTGCTGCAGACTCCTCCAGACCTGAGAACCTGCTGCAGACTCCTCCTCCAGACCCGAGAACCTGCGGCAGACTCCTCCAGACCCGAGAACCTGCTGCAGACTCCTCCTCCAGACCTGAGAACCTGCTGCAGACTCCTCCAGACCCGAGAACCTGCTGCAGACTCCTCCTCCAGACCCGAGAACCTGCGGCAGACTCCTCCAGACCCGAGAACCTGCTGCAGACTCCTCCAGACCTGAGAACCTGCTGCAGACTCCTCCAGACCTGAGAACCTGCTGCAGACTCCTCCAGACCCGAGAACCTGCTGCAGACTCCTCCAGACCTGAGAACCTGCTGCAGACTCCTCCAGACCCGAGAACCTGCTGCAGACTCCTCCAGACCTGAGAACCTGCTGCAGACTCCTCCTCCAGACCTGAGAACCTGCTGCAGACTCCTCCAGACCTGAGAACCTGCTGCAGACTCCTCCTCCAGACCTGAGAACCTGCTGCAGACTCCTCCAGACCTGAGAACCTGCTGCAGACTCCTCCAGACCTGAGAACCTGCTGCAGACTCCTCCAGACCTGAGAACCTGCTGCAGACTCCTCCAGACCCAGACTCCTCAAAGCTCCTGAACATTCCACAGCTTCACTTCAGTGTTTTTGCTTCAGAGAACTGTAGAAGTTTGGACTGGATTTTAACATTTGTTTACTACTACGCTATAAACTATTCCAAAGAGACTGAACAGGAACTGAACCAGGCTTAAACTAAGACTAAACTAGGACTAGACCAGGATTGGAACTGGACTGAACCAGGACTAAATCAGTCCTTGATTCTGTCTGGTTTAGTCCTGGGTTAGACTTGGTTTAGTCTAGGTTCAGTCCTGGTTTAGTCTCAGCTTAAACCTGGGCTGGTCCTGGTTCAGTCCTGATTAAACCCCTGTTTAGTCTCTGGTTTAGGTCAGGTTTAGTCCTGGTTTAGTCCTGGTTTAGTCCTTGGTTTAGCCTTGGTTCAGTCTTGGTTTAGTCCTGGTCAAGCCCTGGTTTGGTTCCAAGTTTAGTCCTGGTTTAGTTCTGCTTAGACCTAGACTGGTCCTGGTTCAGTCCTGGTTCAGTCTTTGTTTAATCCCTGGTTAAATCCCTGGTTCAGCCTTGGTTTAGCCTTAGTTCAGTCTTGGTTTAGTCCTGGCCGAGCCCTTGTTTAGTCCTGGTTTAGTCTCTGGCTTAGACCTAGGCTGGACCTGGTTTAGCCCCTGGTGTAGTCCTGGTTTATAAAAATTCTGTGTTTTTTTTTTTCAGAAACTTTACTTGTTCCTCATCTGGAGAATCATTGGAGATATTTCTGTAAAATATATTTATAACATTATTTATACGACAGTCGTGTGGGACGGGGCGGGTTAGAGTCAGGGTGGGTTTGGTTTAGGGTAGATTAGGGTGGGGTTGGGGTGGGGTGGGGTAGGTTAGGGCGGGTTCTGACTTTGGCCTCTTTGAATCCTGCATGTCCACGTCTCTGTAAATACAAATCTGCATTCAAAAAACACAGAAAAAACTTGACTTTTTTCCTTTTTTGTGTAATTCTTCTTAATTCAGATGTTATAAAGTGTATTTTGTCTAAAGTGTTAAAATGTCCAGGTACAAGTCGGACAGAAATACTTGAATAATAAAACGTCAAAGCACGTGTGTGTGTCTGTGTGCGTGTGCGTGTATGTATGTATGTCTGTATGCGTGTATGTATGTGTGTGTATGTATGTCTGTATGCGTGTATGTATGTATGTATGTATGCGTGTATGTATGTGTGTATGTGTATGTATGTATGTGTGTATGTATGTATGTATGTATGTGTGTATTTGTAGGGATGTATGTATGTGTGTAAGTATGCATGTATGTGTGTATGTATGTATGTGTGCATGTATGTCTGTATGTATGTGTGTATGTATGTGTATGTATGTATGTGAGTGTATGTATGTATGTGTATGTATGTGTGTATATATGTATGTATGCATGTATGTATGTGTGTATGTATATGTATCTATGTGTGTTTCTATGCATGTATGTGTGTGTATGCATGTATGAATGTCTGTATGTATGTATGCATGCATGTATGAATGTATGTATGTGTCTGTATGTATGTATGTATGTATGTATGCATGTATATGTGTATGTATGTGTGTGTATGTATGCATGTATGTAAGTATGTGTGTTTCTATGCATGTATGTGTGTATGCATGTATGTATATATGTATGTATGCATGTATGTGTGTATGTATGTGTGTATGTATGTATGTATGTGTGTGTTTGTATGCATGTATGTATGTGTATGTATGCATGTATGTGTGTATGTGTATGTCTGTGTTTATGTATGTATGCATGTATATATGTATGTATGTATGTGTGTGTGTATGTCTGTATATATGTATGTATGTATGTATGTGTGTATGTGTATGTATGTGTGTATGTATGTGTGTGTGTGTATGTATGTCTGTATGTATGTATGTATGTGTGTATGTGTATGTATGTGTGTATGTATGTGTGTGTGTGTATGTATGCACGCATGTATGTATGTGTATGAATGTATGCATGTATATATGTATGTATGTGTGTATGTCTGTATGTATGTATGTATGTATGTATACATGTATGTATGCATGTATGTATGTATATGTGTATGTATGCACGGATGTATGTATGTGTATGAATGTATGCATGTATATATGTATGTATGTGTGTATGTCTGTATATATGTATGTATGTGTATGTATGTATGTATGCATGTATGTATGTATGTGTGTGTATGTATGCACGCATGTATGTATGTGTATGAATGTATGCATATATATATGTATGTATGTATGTGTATGTATGTATGTATGCATGTATGTATGTATGTGTGTGTATGTATGTATGTATGTATGTGTGTATGTATGCACGGATGTATGTATGTGTATGAATGTATACATGTATACATGTATGTATGTGTGTATGTCTGTATATATGTATGTATGTGTATGTATGTATGTATGCATGTATGTATGTGTG
>CM060668.1:3236367-3443867 GCA_030686955.1 Odontamblyopus rebecca
CAGGTGTGGGGGGGGCGGGGATAGGTGTCTTCAGGTATGAGTAGATGTCCGGCGACTGAAGTTTGAGACGTTTCTTATCGTTGTTTACGCACTCACCATTTACAGGGTTCCTGCTCTTTTTCACTGACAAAATTTCTAAACTTTTCCATGACTTTTTCATGACCTAAAGTGAATTTTCCAGGACTTCCAGGACAGCACCTGCACGTGTAGAATTTCTCCAATGTTTCAGACTTTTAGGACCAAATATAAACTCGCCTTATGGTTTCGTCTGGTTTAAATCCTGTCAGTGCATTTGTCTCTTTTAAACTAAACACCTGCCTGTGTTTGTCCTGCTGGAGCAACTGCACAGAAACAATCACAACAGCCTCAGGAGAACTTCACCCATTTACGTCTTATCACCACAGAGTTTTGGAAGAATTTTGATTTTGTTTATGAAAACCTAAATGTCTCGGCCTCTGAAGCACAAAAAAAACACTGAAATACAGTGCATTTAAAAAGACTCTCAGCTTTTATTAAATTATGTTCTGACATTTGATGAAATGGAAAACAAAATGAAATTTGCGGCATGAAAATGAAGACAAATCAAGTGCCTTAAGAGTCCGGAAATTATGGTATATTCCTAAATCCACCTTAAAATCAGCTGCTCCCACCTCCTCAGAGAAACCCCAGAACCTGAGCTGATCCTCTGCAGCTGACGTCAACATGGGGGCCTGACGCTAACTGTAGGCACTGCTCTGTTTTATCACAGTCTGACCAGAAAGAACGGATTCAGGTGAGCTGATGTGTTCAACTAGAGTGAGCAGGTGTTCAGTCCCCCTATACTAGTGTGTGCATTATGTCACCATGGTAACCGCTGAACATTCCAGCTTAGAGAGACACGTAGAACACCCCCAGTGTGACGTCACTGCAAAGTATCAACAGGTCAAATACATTTTAAAAAGAAAATACAAGAAAAACGTGATATTTGTAGTGTGGATCCTTAGAATGAACAGCTGAATTACTGTTTGTTTGGACGAGTCCCTTAAAAATCTGAGTAATAAAGTTGAAACTCAGAAAAACAGTGAGTCCGTTTATTCACATGAGGGCGCTGCCAGCTCCACAGAGAAATCCAGGACTAAACCCGAGTTAAACCAGGACTAATCCAGGTCTCAACCGGGTCTAGAGCAGGGCTAGACCGGGTCCGGGCCCCTCCTCCTCCTCACTGTGGGAGCCGCAGGGGTTATAGCGCCTCCGTGTGGCCTCCAGCAGAGTGTGGTCGGGCAGAGGAAACGTCTCGTACAGCAGCGTATTCAGGGTCTCCTCGTAAATACGAGCTTCAGGAAACTCCACCTGAAACACATTCAAGACCTCATCAGTACCGCGCGTTTGACCCGTCCTCACGTTTGACCCGTCCTCACGTTTGACCCGTCCTCACGTTTGACCCGTCCTCACGTTTGACCCGTCCTCACGTTTGACCCGACCTCACGTTTGACCCGACCTCACGTTTGACCCGACCTCACGTTTGACCCGACCTCACGTTTGACCCGACCTCACGTTTGACCCGACCTCACGTTTGACCCGTCCTCACGTTTGACCCGTCCTCACGTTTGACCCGTCCTCACGTTTGACCCGACCTCACGTTTGACCCGACCTCACGTTTGACCCGACCTCACGTTTGACCCGTCCTCACGTTTGACCCGTCCTCACGTTTGACCCGACCTCATGTTTGACCCGTCCTCACGTTTGACCCGACCTCACGTTTGACCCGTCCTCACGTTTGACCCGTCCTCACGTTTGACCCGACCTCACGTTTGACCTGACCTCATGTTTGACCCGACCTCACGTTTGGCCCGTCCTCACGTTTGACCCGACCTCACGGGTCGTCTGTGTTTGACCCCGAGTATTTCACCACCACCAAGTGTGGAGTAAATGTAGAATTGGAGTTTCCATGGAAATAATAATTGTGAATTGAGGTTTCCATGGAAACAGGTTAATTGGTCTTTATTTAATAGTTCTCAGCGTCTGGGGGTGGGGAAGGTTCTGATTGGACAGCGACACAAACGTATTTCCGTCTTTGGGAAGAAAACCCACACTTCAGCTGCTCCCGGCTTTTCTGTCGTCTCGGTTTTTGTCGTTTCGCCGCCGACACAAACACGATCAGAACTTTTTCCGCAGTGGTTCCGATGATAATGAAGCAGCAGCTGGAGAATTCTGTCCTCACGCTTTCCGTCTGTGAGCTGAGGAGGAGAAGGGAAGAGTGTGGGAGAAGGAGGAAGAAGACAAACTGAGTGTGAGGCTGCCACACCTCAGCCCACTCCCACATCCCGCTCACAAATCCAAAGAGACGTGGAGGAAAGTCCCAAGAGACGACTGGAGGAGCCGGATCGAAGGACGAGCCAACGAGCACCAACCACCGGGATTATTTTGAAGAAGAAGAAACGTTTACATGATCCAGGAAGAAATTCATTCGGCTTTAAAATCAGAATAAACCCACTGACTTCAGGATTAAGTCAATTCAGAATAATCATTTTCATTAGAATGAAGTGTTTACATGGACTTTTTAAAGTGGAATTCAGAATGAAACTATTTTTGTTCAGAATTTAAGCTCATGTAAACGTGGCAAATGAGAACTAAACCAGGATTAAAGCAGGACTAAACAAAGTCTAAACTCAGTCTAAACCCGGTCTGGACCTGGTCTGGACCCGGTCTGGACCCGGTCTGGACCCAGACTTGCCTTGGTGTGCTTCTTCTCGGTGGAGTAGACCATGGAGGTGCAGCAGACCTCGCTCAGTTTGCGTCCTTGTCCGTAGAAGGACCAGCAGCAGATCTCGTCCCCGATCACGTTTCGGACGAACTGAACTCTGGAGCTGAAGCTCAGACACAAACGCTCGAACAGCTCGATGTTCTTCAGAAGGTTATCGTCCGAGGAACTGTGGAGACAACCAGAACTAGACCAGGTCTAAACCAGGACTAAACCAGGTCTAAACCAGGTCTAAACCAGGTCTAAACCAGGTCTAAACCAGGTCTAAACCAGGTCTAAACCAGGTCTAAACCAGGTCTAAACCAGGTCTAAACCAGGTCTAAACCAGGACTAAACCAGGTCTAAACCAGGTCTAAACCAGGTCTAAACCAGGTCTAAACCAGGACTAAACCAGGTCTAAAACCAGGTCTAAACCAGGTCTAAACCAGGTCTAAACCAGGACTAAACCAGGTCTAAACCAGGTCTAAACCAGGACTAAACCAGGACTAAACCAGGACTAAACCAGGTCTAAACCAGGTCTAAACCCAGGTCTAAACCAGGTCTAAACCAGGTCTAAACCAGGTCTAAACCAGGTCTAAACCAGGTCTAAACCAGGTCTAAACCCAGGTCTAAACCAGGTCTAAACCAGGTCTAAACCAGGTCTAAACCAGGTCTAAACCCAGGTCTAAACCAGGTCTAAACCAGGTCTAAACCAGGTCTAAACCAGGTCTAAACCAGGTCTAAACCCAGGTCTAAACCAGGTCTAAACCAGGTCTAAACCAGGTCTAAACCAGGACTAAACCAGGTCTAAACCAGGTCTAAACCAGGTCTAAACTAGGTCTAAACCAGGTCTAAACCAGGTCTAAACCAGGTCTAAACCAGGTCTAAACCAGGACTAAACCAGGTCTAAACCAGGTCTAAACCAGGACTAAACCAGGTCTAAACCAGGTCTAAACCAGGACTAAACCAGGTCTAAACCAGGTCTAAACCAGGTCTTACCTGGTGTAGGAGTACTTATTGTTGCTTCGGTTGTAAACCAACTTCACCACCGGCTGAAAAACACAAAAATAAGTGTTTAAACGTGCCAGGAGGTGTGAGGAGGTGTGAGGAGGTATCAGGAGGTATCAGGAGGTGTGAGGAGGTGTGAGGAGGTGTGTGGAGGTGTGAGGAGGTGTGAGGAGGTGTGTGGAGGTGTGAGGAGGTGTGAGGAGGTGTGTGGAGGTGTGAGGAGGTGTGAGGAGGTGTGAGGAGGTGTGAGGAGGTGTGAGGAGGTATCAGGAGGTATCAGGAGGTGTGAGGAGGTGTGTGGAGGTGTGAGGAGGTGTGAGGAGGTGTGAGGAGGTGTGTGGAGGTGTGTGGAGGTGTCAGGAGGTGTGAGGAGGTGTGAGGAGGTGTCAGGAGATATCAGGAGGTGTGAGGAGGTGTCAGGGGGTGTCAGGAGGTGTGTGGAGGTGTGTGGAGGTGTGAGGAGGTATCAGGAGGTGTCAGGAGGTGTGAGGAGGTGTGTGGAGGTGTGAGGAGGTGTGAGAAGGTGTGAGGTGGTGTGAAGAGGTGTGAGGAGGTGTGAGGTGGTGTGAGGTGGTGTGAGGTGGTTGGAGGAGGTGTGAGGTGGTGTGTGGAGGTGTGAGGAGGTGTGTGGAGGTGTGAGGAGGTGTGAGGAGGTGTGAGAAGGTGTGAGGAGGTGTGAGGAGGTGTGAGGAGGTGTGAGGAGGTGTGTGGAGGTGTGAGGAGGTGTGTGGAGGTGTGTGGAGGTGTGTGGAGGTGTGAGGAGGTGTGAGGAGGTGTGTGGAGGTGTGAGGAGGTGTGAGGTGGTGTGAGGAGGTGTCAGGAGGTATCAGGAGGTGGAGGAGGTGTGAGGAGGAGTACCTTGGAGGAGGACCTGATGACCATGTCCTCCTCTTTCCTGGAGGTGACCACAGGGATCACACACTGAGGCAGCTCCTCTCGCCCCTTCTGCTCCCAACACAAACACAAACATCGTTAGGGGCGTGGTCTGTCCTTTTATGGTGGAGAGGGGGCGCGGTCTGTCCTTTTATGGTGTGGAGGGGGCGCGGTCTGTCCTTTTATGGTGTGGAGGGGGCGCAGTCTGTCCTTTTATGGTGTGGAGGGGGTGTGGTCTGTCCTTTTATGGTGTGGAGGGGCGTAGTCTGTCCTTTTATGGTGTGAAGGGGGCGTGGTCTGTCCTTTTATGATGAGGTGGAAGTGTGGAGGGGCATGGTCTGTCCTTTTATGGTGAAGTGGAGGTGTGGAGGGGGTGTGGTCTGTCCTTTTATGGTGAAGTGAAGGTGTAGAGGGGGCATGGTCTGTCCTTTTATGGTGTGGAGGGGCATAGTCTGTCCTTTTATGGTGTGAAGGGGGCGTGGTCTGTCCTTTTATGATGAGGTGGAAGTGTGGAGGGGCATGGTCTGTCCTTTTATGGTGAAGTGGAGGTGTGGAGGGGGTGTGGTCTGTCCTTTTATGGTGTGGAGGAACGTGGCCTGTCCTTTTATGGTGAAGTGAAGGTGTGGAGGGGCATGGTCTGTCCTTTTATGATGAGGTGGAAGTGTGGAGGGGCGTGGTCTGTCCTTTTATGGTGTGAAGGGGGTGTGGTCTGTCCTTTTATGGTGAAGTGAAGGTGTGGAGGGGCATGGTCTGTCCTTTTATGATGAGGTAGAAGTGTGGAGGGGCGTGGTCTGTCCTTTTATGGTGTGAAGGGGGTGTGGTCTGTCCTTTTATGATGAGGTGGAAGTGTGGAGGGGCGTGGTCTGTCCTTTTATGGTGTGAAGGGGGCGTGGTCTGTCCTTTTATGGTAAAGTGAAGGTGTGGAGGGGGCGTGGTCTGTCCTTTTATGGTGTGAAGGGGGCGTGGTCTGTCCTTTTATGGTGAAGTGGAAGTGTGGGGGCGTGGTCTGTCCTTTTATGGTGTGAAGGGGCGTGGTCTGTCCTTTTATGGTGAAGTGGAAGTGTGGAGAGGGCGTGGTCTGTCCTTTTATGGTGTCAAGGGGGCGTGGTCTGTCCTTTTATGATGAGGTGGAAGTGTGGGGGCGTGGTCTGTTCTTTTCTGGTGTGAAGGGGGCGTGGTCTGTCCTTTTATGATGAGGTGGAAGTGTGGAGGGGCGTGGTCTGTCCTTTTGTGGTGAAGTGGAAGTGTGGAGAGGGCGTGGTCTGTCCTTTTATGGTGTGAAGGGGCGTGGTCTGTCCTTTTATGGTGTGAAGGGGGCGTGGTCTGTCCTTTTATGGTGTGAAGGGGGCATGGTCTGTCCTTTTATGATGAGGTGGAAGTGTGGAGGGGCGTGGTCTGTCCTTTTGTGGTGAAGTGGAAGTGTGGAGAGGGCGTGGTCTGTCCTTTCATGGTGTGAAGGGGGCGTGGTCTGTCCTTTTATGGTGTGGAGGGGCGTGGTCTGACAGTGCAGTACTCTCCTGTAGAGTACTCTGACAGTGCAGTACTCACCTGTAGAGTACTCTGACAGTGCAGTACTAGTCCGTGTAGTCCGTAGTACTGGGCCTCCTTCAGGACCTCCTGGATCTGGACCCTGGACTTGGGCAGGACCAGGGACCCGTCTCTCAGGAAGTTCAGGACGGATCCAAAGTGTTTCCCACTGCGGTCGATCAGAACCCAACCTGAGAGAAACAGGACTGAACCAGGACTGAACCGGGACTGAACCAGGACTGGACCGGGACTGGACCGGGACTGGACCGGGACTGGACCGGGACTGGACCGGGACTGGACCGGAACTAAACCGGGACTGAACCGGGATTGGACCAGGACTGGACCAGGACTGAACCAGGACTGGACCAGGACTGAACCAGGACTGAACCAGGACTGAACCAGGACTGAACCAGGACTGAATCAGGGCTAAGTTAATAAATGTACGATAAATCTATGGTAGAGCTGTTTAATGTAACGTATCCATAGAAACAAGCAGCAAAAAGTTCCGCAGTGCAGCTTTAGGCGCACGTTTTGGCTGGTCTGGTCCCGGTTTAGTCCCAGACTGAGGTAAATAAAAGTTCGTACCTTCTCTGTCGATCATCACTTCGGTCTTTCCCCTGAACATGTCCCTGAGCCGAGACTCGCGCCGCGTCAGGACCCGGAGCGGGCACAGGAACAGAGCGCCCCCTACGTTCAGACGCACGTACTGCCCCCCCGCGGCGCCACCTGCAGCCTGTCCGCGCGCACCGCAGACGGCGCCACCTGCAGCCTGTCCGCGCGCACCGCAGACGGCGCCACCTGCAGCCTGTCCGCGCGCACTGCAGACGGCGCCACCTGCAGCCTGTCCGTGCGCACTGCAGACGGCGCCTCCTGCAGCGCCGCCGTGTGGGGAAGGAGGTGAACTGCAACAGGAGGCGGCGCTGTCCGAAGACACTGGGACCTAGAAAAGAGATTTAAGTTTTAATTTCTTTGTATAAGTTTGTAATAAATACTAATACTTAAAGTCCAATGTGTAACCTTTCTTCTTTTTTTTTAAACTTCATTTGTTAACATTTTCAGTATAGATTCGACAACAAAAAAAAGGAAAAAAACGGACATGGACAAGCTCATTGTTGGTGCCAAATAATCATTAAAATTCACTGTAAGCATCACATACAACAAAAAATAAATATAAATTAAATAAACAAAAATTAATCAATAAATTTAAATTCAAATTATATATGAGCTACATAACAAAAATATATGTAAATAAAGTATCCATCCATCCATCCATCCATCTTCTCCCGCTTAATCCAGCTGGGTCGCGGGGGCAGCGTGCTGCCCAATACTCATAGCACCTGACCCCCCCCCTATGAACCCCTCTGCAGGTGGTGAGCCCACAGGAGGATAAAATAATAAAGTAAATAAAGTAATTCAATAATAATAAAAATAAATAAAATATAAAATAAATACAAATTAAAAGTCTGTTAGACCCAATCGACAGAGGCTCTATAGGCGAGTTTCCGCTGACATCGTTGTTATTAAATGCGCCTGTTGCATGATGGGAAATATTGAGGCCAGCGGCAGAAAAAGAAACACAGTGCATGATTTTGCGTCTCTCAGTTTTTCAGCAATAACGGTGAATTGCACAAATAGAAGGAAGGAAGAAGGAAAAGGTCTTTTCTGTATTCCGAGTCAAAAAAAACACCAACGTCGGATAAAACGACTTTCAAACATCCACAGAGCGAATACTGACGAACCGAGGAAACCGTGGAACCCAACGAGAACGCGTATGTTGGGCCCATTTCTTGATAGTTTTGTGTATTTCTTTAAAATTAATGATTTTATGAATTATGATTTATGATTTTGAGTTTTGGAGTTTCTAACAAGTAATTGTGGACATCGCCGAAGTGGATGTTCGGACACGTAGTTGGTGATTCATACAGAAATCTGCTTTCGTCCAGACTTTGTTGGGGTTGAAAAGGGTGATTTTGCCCCTTCGATGCTCATGACCAATTTCTGGTCAAATCATCTTCGGTCCTCTGCAGTTAGAGCGGATAAATAACCCAGATCAGCAGCCACCAATATCCAAAGATGAAAATAATATGACAGATCCTCCAACAGAAAAGTTACACAATACACCTTTACATTTTTTTTTTTTTACTACCTAAAAACTTACTGTGATAAATCCTGACCCGAGGTGCTACCCACCAAACCAAGTCAGAACTACAGACCTATCTGAACCTGTGGCGCACCTGCAGCTCCGGAGGGGGGGGCGGGCCGGCGCTCTCCTCCCAGGGACAGTGGCTCTCGTCGGGGCAACTGTGGCCGGACATGTCCCTCTGGAGGTAGATGACCACCCGGCACACAGAGCGCAGACGCCCCGCCGTGATGACAGGAGCGGTGACGGGGGCAGAGGCAGGGGCAGGAGCAGGGGCAGGAGCAGGGGCAGGGGCAGGAGCTAGGGGGCGCTGTGGAGACGCAGCATCAGACTGGGCTCAAGCACTAAAGGAACAAGGAAACAAAAGGAGTGAAAATATTTGGAAAACATTTGGTATTTTTTGATATTTCTCTGTAAAAAAAAAAAAAAGTCACATTAAACTCATGATTCACAATTTTTTCAGTCCTGGTTCAGTCCTGGTCCAGTCCAGTCTAGATTCAGTCCTGGTCCTGTCCAGTCTAGATTCAGTCCTGGTCCAGTCCAGTCTAGATTCAGTCCTGGTCCTGTCCAGTCTAGATTCAGTCCTGGTCCAGTCCAGTCTAGATTCAGTCCTGGTCGAGTCCTGGTCCAGTCTAGATTCAGTCCTGGTCCTCACTTCTTTCTCCTTGATCCTCCATTTTTCAGCTGTTTCAACTGTGAAAAATGTTGTATTAAATGTCTGTTTAGTAGAACTGTTTAATGTCAGACTGTGGAACATTCCAGACAGAGCAATGACGTATCCGTAGAAACAAACATGTGACAGAGCCCTAATCTAAAAGTTACACAGTGCAGCTTTATGATACTTTTAAATATATATAATAATACTAACAACAGGGACATCTGCTGGTCACTAAAGAGAACTACAACAAAAGATGAATTACGCGTTTTGAGGAGAGGATTTTTTAAAACGGAGTTTGTTTAAATTAGGGATGTAATAATAACCAAAATATCTTGAAAATGAGGACTAAACCAGGCCTAAACAGGACTAAACAGGACTAAACCAGGGCTAAACCAGGGCTAAACCAGGGCTAAACCAGGGCTAATCATTATAAAAGGTATTAAATCAGTGTAACCCAGTACTAAAACAGTTCTAAACAAGCATTAAACCTGGACTAAACTAGTACTAACCCAGGTCTACACAAAGATTTAACTTAACCCGGACTAAACCAGGTCTTTACTAAACAGGGACGAGACCAGAACTATAGAGTTAGGTCAGAAACTAATGAACTAAACCAGGAACTAAACCAGGTCTGAAGCTAGACTTAACCAGGTCTAAACTGGAACTAAACCGGGGCTAAACCGGGGCTAAAACGTGTTTAAATCTGGCACTGAACCAGGTCTAGAATAGTACTAAACCAGGACTAATCCAGGTCTAAACTGGCACTAAACCAGGACTAAAGGGATTCAGAATTTCCTGTTTAAAATTAGCCGCAGAAGCACAAACTTTAGCCAACATTTTTCACTTTATATTATCAGAATATAATCATTTTAAACCACTTTTACATTCCTAATCTCTTCTTATAACACACACGGAGCTGTCATGTCTTTATTTTCATCCTAAAATGTTAAAATAAACCTGTTTTTGTTTGTGTTTTGGTCCTTTAGCTTTGTGGAGTTTCCGCTCAGATTCCTGGTTTTTCACTCACCTTTCTGTGTCCGCGGACATTTCTTCTTTTCCACGAGTCCGTGTTAATCCCAAAGTGAATCTTGCTGAAATTATAAGTATAATCAAAGTAAAATAAAGTTTAAATGGTAAAACTTTCCTAAAACAGAGAAATGTCGCCGCGTTTTGGAGGAAGTTTGGCACAAGCGTCACTGATGCGCCACTGCCGTCTGCAGGCCGGGACACGCAATTACACCCCGGAAAATAAAATAAAAATAAAAATAAATAAAAATATAAATTATAACTGTCTTTATTTTTTATATTTAAATACAGATATATTTTTTGCACTATTTTAACATTTGATTTTTTTTTTTTTTTACAATTTTTCTTTTACGTTAAAATACAGGGTGTCCCAAAACATTAGACATCATTTCGCAGGCCAATAATTTTGGTTGAAATAACCTCAAATTTTCACAGAACGTATAAAAACAGATCAGGATTTTATGTTTAATGTTTTACCGTTGTTCTGTTTTCAGGTTGAGCCACTCACTCCCAAAGAGAAGTCATTTTGTGTCGTAGAATCTGCTCCACACTCAGCCGAGACTGTGCAGCTTCACCAACTGCAAACAAAGTCCCGTAATAAACCCATTTTCACTGAGCGAGACTTAATAGTTTAGATTAATAGTTATAGACAATCGCTTATAAAATGATGTTAAATGTTTTGGGACACCCTGTACAATGGATTTTTAGACATTCAATGTGCAGTGTGTAACTTCTCTGGTGCAGAGTCTGTTAAAAAGCTTTTCTCAATTCAGAAGTTATTCCTTTGTCTGGAATGTTCCACAGTCTGGCATTAAATCTTTCTATCTTCATGAAGACCGAACCAGACAAAGTTCCAGGTCAGATCTGTGGAGAGGCGCCCCCGCTCACAGTCAGAACGCCTGTGTTTCAAGGTACTTTTGAGCTATAAAACCTCCTGTAATTGAATAAATGTAAGTTAGAGCTGTTTAATGTCACACTGTGGGATATTTCGGGCAGAGCCATGACATCTCCATAGAAACAAGCAGGTGATGGACCGTCAACCAAAAGCTGTGGTTACAGATGTCAGTGGCTCCAAGTTCAAAACGGTTTTGTTCAGCTGCATTTGACCAAAAAGTTTTTATTCCGCACTCGTTTCTTTTCTCTTTTAGTGGTAATTTTATGATGTTTTGATTTGTTTGTATTGTGATTTTAATGATTTTTCAGGACCAACTAGAACTAAATCAGGATTAAATTAAGTCGAAAAAGGACTAAAGATTTTTCTTTTTTTTAAAGGTATTAAATCCGTTATAATCCAGGACAAAACTGGTCCTAAACCAGGTCTAAACTAGTATTAAACCTGGACAGAGACCAGGTCAGAAACTATTTTACTAAACTAGGTTTAAATATGACACTAAATCAGGATTAAACCAGGTCTAATCTGGGACTAATCTGGGACTAAAACATCTTTAAATCTGATACTCAACTAGGTTTTCTGTAGAACAATCGTGCTATACAAATAAACTCACCTTTACCTGACTGACTGATTAAAGTCCACCAACCAGGTCTGAACAGGACTAAACCAGGTCCAAACCAGGTCTAAATGGGACTAAACCAGGTCTAAACAAGACTAAACAGGACTAAAGACAATAAAAAAAAGTATTAAATCAATTATAATCCAGTTCCTGTTTAGTGTCCACCAGCAAGGCCAGGACATGTGCTCGTTGTGCCCTTGGGCAAGACACTTCAGCCCCATCACAAGGGCGGACTGGATTCATTAGAACAGAAAATAGTGCAGAAATCTAAATCTTACACCCAGTTCCTTAAAGTGTTGCTGTTTCCGTGAACATGTGACTGAAATAAGGACACAGAGGCGGTGTTTTTTTATAAAAGCGTCGGTTTATCACGGCCGAAACTCCACGTGACTCGTACCATGACACAGCACATTACAAAGGCATGAAAAAAAGAAAAGAAACTGAAAACGTCATCGCTCATTCATAAATACACTTCCACAGTAAAGAGTTCATGTCCGTCCGAAAAACCGCGACCATGGAGACGGGAAACATGACACTATGGGACATTCAGAGTTCAGCCGCGTGATTGGTCGAGTCGGGACACGTGATGCAGCGAGGAGGAGGTCAGGTGATCGCGTCCGGGTTCCCTGACGAGAGAAGAACAGGGGCAGGTTTAGTTTCACACATAATCTTAGACTTAAAGTGTAACTCCGGCACATTTGAAGCTAAAGTCGTGTCTAGAGGTGGTGAATTCTGTCAGGAGCCAAAACACGGCACAGATCAGTGTTTCCTCTGTGGAAACTAGTGTAGTGATGGGGGCAAGTTCTGAACTTCCACGTAAAACGACAATTTGCTTCAGACTGAAGAAGCTTAACACCACTTTAACCCATCTGACAACAGCCACGAGTCTAACAAACCAAACGCTCTGCCTGGTTCACTCATTAGTGTCTGGAAACGTTAGAAAACAACTTTATAAGCACCTCACACTTCCCTCTGCTGATTTCCCACTGCACAAAAGCCCAAAAGACTCGATCGCCGATGTCGTTTCTAATCCCATTTATTTACCGGTGAATTATATTTTTTGAAAAACACTAAAAAATACATTCCTGAACCATTTTCTTTCAACAACTTTCAGTTTCTCTTCTTCTCCGTCAGTCGTCGATCTTCACTTGTTGCTTCTGGAGTCGACGATCGAGTCTTTTGGGCTTTGGCCTGTGTTTAGTTTATTTATTACATAAAACGCATGAGCAGAAGAGTTCGGCCTATTGGACTTGTACAGATACATGTAAATAAATACGCCTGATTTAACATGTGTCTCTTGTCTTTTTTGCTTCTCATTTGGCGACTCGCAAAGCTGATATGGTGCGGCCGTACTTCCTGTCACAGTCTGATCCTGTCAGATCCCAGAGGCTCAGCAGGACCTGGTCAGGACTTGGATGGAGACACTGGGAATTCCAGGTGCCACAGGGGGGCGCCAGGTGCCACAGGGGGGCGCCAGTCACAAAAACTGTCATTGTGCCCTTAGCATAGACCTTATAGAGCCTTTTAGGGCAGAAGTGATTAAAAAAAAAAAGCTGAGCGCATTTTGGCAACAGAACTGGCATTGATCCCCGTTCATTCTGCTTCATTCAGACTGAACACGGACAGAAGACGACGGAGATTAAAACATTTCCAGCACCAAAATGTCTGGTTGTTCTGCGTGTGTTTGTCAGAATCAATATTCTACCGGTGGACTAAAGTTTTACAGTTTTACTCTTATCGCACGAGGATCTGACAGTCGGACACCGTGTGTCAAAGTTCAGCTCGTTGAGGAAATGTTCTCGATCTTTTGACGATGATCCTGTCGCTCGACAAACTGCTGAGTTCTGCTGTATTTGTGTTGCAAAAATGTGCAACCGAACCTCATCACTGTTTACGAACAAAGGATTTATATGAATGGACAGAGCTAAAGCGTTAGCCGCCGCGTGCCAAACAGGAAGTGCTCCGGGAGGCTCTTCTGACTCCCATCGAAACTGGGATCTTCGTCTCTCTGGACCTGCTGCTCTGAGCCTCGTCATTTTGGTCTTAAAACGTTCGTATGAACCCGAAACACAGAATCCTGAACTTTTTTTTTTCTTACTATTTTGTCTGTCAAAAATATCCTCTTCATAACACAGAGCCTGGCCCCAGATTCGCTCTTGTAACAGTGAACATCACGAGCCTCATTTGAGGATTTTACTCCACTTTTTTATACAGTCTATGGTCCTGAGGGAAGGTGCTTCACCCACATCGCCTAGAATGACAGTGGTGCGAGTGATGGAGGTCAGAGGGGCTGATGGGGCAGAGTGGAGCCTCACTTCCATCAGTCTGCCCCAGGGCAACTGTGGCCACAACAGTATTTTACACCACCGAGTGTGGAGAGAATGAAGAATGAACTGTTTAGAGTCTTTGAGTGGCCAGAAATGACCATTTATATCTGTTTTTTACCCTTTCTTATTGTATTTTACTGTGAACTGTGAGCTCCTGTGTTCACCTGTTAGTGGTGATGTCGCCGTCGCCGCTCGGGTCCTAACTGGGGTTCGGTCTCTCTGCGGATTTCTGGATCTAAAAACAGAAAAACAAAAAACAGAAAAACTTTAATTCGCTTTAAGCCGATTTCGTCGTCTGAATCTGAGTGGTTCAGTGTCATGATTCAGGGTCAGAGCAGGAGCAAGCAGAGTGTCGCGTCTGTGAGCGAGCACCAGAGGGCAGCAGAGCGCCTCGGACCCACAGGAGGCAACAGAAAGCGCCAAAAGAAGCGAAAATTTGAACGAAAATCAGGTGAATTTGATGAGAAAACTCACAAACTAAAAATCTGAGAGTGATGGTTGGAGACAGGCAGAGAGAGACGTATGTACCTGTGACTGTTCCCTTAGGAAATCTGGGAGCTGAAATTCCCCTTTAAAAACCTGAAACACAAAATACTACGTTTAAATGTGGCGCAAAATTTCACTCGTTTAAGAGCAAATCTGAGGCAAAGTTTAGAATTTCATTTAGTAAATCAAATAAACCAATAAAAACTCGATTCAGGACTAAGGAAAAGACTCATTCCCTCCCCGTGTGTCAGATGCCCTCCCCGTGTGTGTCAGATGCCCTCCCCGTGTGTGTCAGATGCCCTCCCCCCGTGTGTGTCAGATGCCCTCCCCGTGTGTGTCAGATGCCCTCCCCGTGTGTCAGATGCCCTCCCCGTGTGTCAGATGCCCTCCCCGTGTGTGTCAGATGCCCTCCCCCCGTGTCTTTGTGGGATTCCTGGATTCGTTCGGCCGTTCAGATTTCAGTGACATCATCACGTCCAGAATTCCTGCTCAGGAATCACACTCGGAAATTCTGACTCCGGACTTGGCCCCTCACTCCTTCCCTCCTTCTCTCTCTCTCTCTCTCCTTCTCTTTCAATTCTTCCTTCCTTCCCTCCATCTCTCCTTCCTTCCTTGCCTTTCTTCCTTCTCTCTCTCTCCTTCCTTCCCTCCGTCTCTCCTTTCCTTCCTTCTCTCCCTGCCGCTCTCTCCTTCCCTCCCTCTCCTTTCTTCCCTCCGTCTCTCCTTCCTTCCCTCCATCTCTCCTTCCTTCCTTGCCTCCTTCTCTTCTTGCATCCCTCTCCTTCCCTCTCTCCTTCCTTCCTTCCTGCTCTCCTGTTCCCCTCTCTCCTTCCTTTCTCCTCTCTCCTCTCCTTCCCTCTCCCTCCTTCCTTCCTCCTCTCTGCTCTCCTTCCCTCTGTCCTTTCCTCTTCTCACTCTGCATCACTCCTGTCTCTCTCCTTCCATCTCTCTTTCTCCTTCAGTCTCCCTCTCTCCTCCTCTCTCTGTCCCTCCTGCTGCCTCCCTCCTTCCCTCTCTCTCCTTCCCATCCTCCTTCTCTCCTTCCTTCCTTCGCTCTCTCTTTCCCTTTTCTGTTCATGTTTCTCTCTGTTTCTTCTCGTTTGTACAGAACAGACGGGTTTACGATCTTTATCAGTGCAGCCCTGGTAACTCCAATTATTTTTATTTCTCCCCCTCCTCCTTGCTCTCCTCCTCTCTTTCCCTCTATCCCTCCTCTCTCTCTTCTCTCCTCCTCTTCCCTCGTTCTCATATTGCGTCTGTTGCAGATTCAGGGGAATCCGGTGAGTCACCACAGAAACATGTGCGACCCCCTCGAACAGAAACAGAAACATCTGATTATGGACCACAGGGAATCTCCTCCTCCTCCGCTTCATCTACTCCTCCTCCTCCTCTGCTCCTCTACTCCTTCTGCTCCTCTAACACTCTTCTCCTCCTCTACATCCTCTGTTCCTTCTCTGTTCCTCCATCTGCTCCTTTCTTGGGCCTCTCCCCTTCTAACATTCTCCTCCTTTGACCTTCTCCTTTAACCTCCTCCTCTGCTCTTGCTCCTCCATCTGCTCCTGCGTGTCCTCCTCTGCTCCTCCTCTGCATCCTCTTCTGACCCTCTCTTCATCCTCTGCTCCATCTGCTCCTTTCCTGACCTCCTCCTCTTCTAACCTCCTCCTCCTCTAAAGTTCTCTTCCCTCCTCCTCTATCCTTCTCCTCTTAACTTTCTCATCTTCTAACCATCTCCTCCTCTTCCAACTTTCTCCTCTTCTAACCTCCTCCTCCTCCTCCTCTTCTAACGTTCTCCTCTTCTAACATTCTCCTCTTCTAAACTTGTCCTCTTCTAACTTTCTCCTCTTCTAAACTTCTCCTCCTCTTCTAAATGTCTTCTCTTCTAAACTTGTCCTCCTCTTCTAACCTTCTCCTCCTCTTTTAACCTTCTCCTCCTCTTTTAACCTTCTCCTCCTCTGACCTCCTCCTCTTCTAACTTTCTCCTTTTCTAAATTTGTCCTCTTCTTCTAACCTCCTCCTTTCCTAACTTTCTCCTCTTCTAACCTTCTCCTTTGACCTCCTTTTCTAACCTCCTCCTCGTCTAACCGCCTCCTCTAACCCTCTCTTCTGTATCCTTTGCTCCATCTGCTCCTCCTCTCTTCCTTCTCTCCTCCTCTGTTCCTCTCCTCCTTCTCTTCTCGCCTCCTCTCTTCCTCCTCTCCTCCTGGCTTCCTGCCCAGTGGTTTCTGGCTGTGCGGCACGAGTCTCACGGCCGCTCACTTCACCGCAGATTAAACCTCAACGTAAAAGCGATTGTTTGATGAAAAGGAGCAGCTCCATTTCTCCACCGCAAACATCAGAGGAATGTGAGGGACGGAGGAGGAGGAGGAGGAGGAAACTGAGGAGGAGGCGAGGTTCTAAGTCCCGGCTTGAGTCTTTCCATGTGTGTTCCATCACACGGAGCTTACGGGGCTTTGGGGCCGATGGGTCGAACAGCAGCAGCTTCAGGAGTTCAACCCTCAACCCTCCACGGGGCCCGACTATAAACAGCAGTGATTATGTGTCCTTGGGCAAGACACGTTAACCACCAGGTTCAGTTTCAGGCTGCACCTCACGTTTACACAGGAAAAGACTGGAACTCTCCCCCTCACTAACCCTTCCCGTGTCTCTCTGTTCTTCTTTCATGCAGTAATAAACTGACACACACATTTTTAAAACCTAAAATTTCAACTTGGGATTTTTGGTGGCCGCTCTAGCCGTTTTCAGGCCAGAACGGTGCCGGTGTTGGTTCCTTCCCCAGTTCCACGGGGAACCAAAGTTCTCACCGGTGAACGACCCACGTTCAAACCGTTTAAGTGAACCCCTGATACGTCAGACAGAGGCTGAGGATTTGCCACCCAATAAAAACAAGGCCGTACGAAATAACAATCACGGACACAGCGAGAATTTGTTACTCATACAAATCTTTATCTGCACTGAACATCTGCAGCAGCAACGCTGAGTCCAAAGATGGAACCAGGCCAACACGGATATCTGCAGACTTAAAACTACTTTTCTAGTCATACGTGAAGATTGTGCTGGAGACATCAGGAAGTCCTGATGTGTCAACCACGTGTTATTTATTTCTCCGAGTGTGACCTGGATGAACCTGCTGACGTCTTCTGTGTCATCACGGTTCGCTTGGAAAAAACTTTTCGGTTCTTGAACGCTGTGATTTTTGGCGTGAACACTGGAGGAGCTCGGAGTAGAGCCGCTGCTCCTCCAGGTCGAGAGGAGCAGCTGAGGCTCGGGCATCTGGTCCGGATGCCTCCTGGACGCCTCTGTCAGGAGGTGTTCATGTCCCACCGGGAGGAGGCCCCGGGAAAGACCCAGGACACTGGAGGGACTCTGTCTCTGGGCCTGGGAACGACTCAGGGTCCAGGAGGAGCTGGAGGAAGTGTCTGGGGAGGGGGAAGCCTGGGAGCCCCTGCTTAGACTGATGCCCCCGTGACCCGGCCCCAGATAAGAGGAAGAACATGGATGGATGGATGGACACATCAGCTGGTTCTAGAGTAGGTGTGAGGTGTGGGTTCTGCCTCCTGAGGAACAGTGAAACGCTCAGGTATAAAAACTCTTCTGAAGAGTCTGAAAAAGGCCCAACAGCAAAAATGCACCGATACCAGTGTCAACGGGACTCATTTCTTTAAAACACAGTCAACTTAAACCCGTGTAGCGTTCATTCTTTTGTTTTCAATATAAAATCAAAAATAAGAAAAAAATAAAAACCTCTATTTTTCATTATTTGTCTTCAAAACCAAAATTTTCAATTTTGTGGAAAAAACTGATAACGGCCGTTTCCTGACCCGAAGTCCTGGTCCTAATATCCAGTGTGGAGCGTCTGTGTCCACAGGGTCATTAGAGCAGGAGATCCCGGTGCAGATCCAGAGCACGAGCCCCGGAAAACACCACGACAGCCTGGGGTTCACCAAAGATTTTATAGTTCTGTGATTTATATAAACGTCCATGGACACGGCGACAAAAACACAAACAGCCGCAGAGTTTGAGAACTATAAGGAAACAACCAGCACAGGCGAAGTGGGCGGGGCCAAAGCTTCAGACATAAACATGTTTCTGACTCGTGCCGTAAATCAGGTCCAAACCTGCTCCACATCTGCCCGACTTCATCTGTTTCGAATGGACTTTCACACATGGTTTATTTTACAGCCAGACCCGACTGCGCCAGATCAGGAGCCAAACCGGCAACCTGCCCCCACTGCCGCCCCCACCACTGCCCCACAACCTGCCCCCACCGCCGCCCCCACCGCCGCCCCCACAACCTGCCCCCACCGCCGCCCCCACCGCCGCCCCCACAACCTGCCCCCACTGCCGCCCCCACAACCTGCCCCCACCGCCGCCCCCACTGCCGCCCCACAACCTGGCCCCACCGCTGCCCCACAACCTGCCCCCACCGCCGCTGCCCCCACAACCGCCCCCACCGCCGAGAGGAAGCACCAGGGCTTTTCCTGGGTTTATTATTTCCAAAATCTGAAGCTCAAATCTGGTGCGGACCCGGAGCCAAAAACCAGAAGCCGACTGTCTCCACGCGGGTCAGGACAGAGAGTTATGGAGTTCTGGAGCCGAGTTTACCAAGATCAGTTTGTAAATCTGTCAGGAAATATTAAAAGTGTGTTTTTCACGTTAAAGAGGCGGTGGTTTTATTTCTCTGGGGTTTTAGCTGCAAACACGTCACAGATTCAGGTCTACACGTTCCTTTCATTGCTTTGAAAATGCGAGAATCGACAAAAACAACAGAGTATTCGCAGTAGGATTGTGGGCGGAGCCTTGTACAGACTCGTACTTTGAATTTGGCCTGGGAGAGATCGCTAGATTAACAACTCATAGGTCAGATCTGTGGAGCGGTGACCCTACTTACATTAAAAAAAAAAAGCTTTTCAAGAGATTTAAGCAATAAAGTTTAATGTCCCACTGTGGAACACCCCAGATTCCAGATAAAATAACATCTTCATAGAGAAAAGTGTTTGATGGACTCTTCGCCAGAAAAGTTACACAATGCAGCTTTAAGCGACGGTTTGGAAAATAAGAAAAGCACAAAAATACAAGAGGCAAGAGAAAATTCCTCTGTTTATGTCCCCGACATGGAAAACTCCACCGGACAGGTTATTTAGTCTGATCGTAACTATTTATTAACTGTTTTATATATTTATACAGGTTTATTTAGTTAACGGAAGTATTTAGTTTTATTTTTTATTACTGATTTTATTAAAACTTCTTTTTTTTATTTTTCATTTTTCATTTTTATTTGTTTTTATTCGTAGTTTTATTTATTTTATAGTTTTTATTAATTTATTTAATTTATTTTTATTTAAACAGTTTTAATTTGTTTATAGATTTATTTATTTTTGATTGTTTTATTTATTTTATTTAATTTTATTTATACAGTTTTATTTATTTATTTATTTTTTATAATTTATTTTATTAGGAAAGCATTTCGATATACACATCCCAGAAGAAAATTATACATGTCCAGTTTTTTTATACAGTTTTTTATTTTAATACGGTTTTATTTACTTATTATATTCAAAGTTTTATTTATTTTCATTCATACATTTGTATTTATTTATTTTATTTATACAGTTTTATTTATTTTTAATTATACAGTTTTATTTATTTCTTTTATTTATACAAGTTTATTTATTTATTTTAATTTATACAGGTTTATTTATTTTTATTTACTGAGTTTTATTTATTTCTTTTATTTATATAGTTTTAATTATTTATCTCCATGGAGAAAAGCTTTTGATGGACTCTGTGCCAGGAAAGTTACGTAATGCACTTTAATTGTGAAATGTTCTTTTGAGTTTCTCGTAAATCTCGCCTCAAACGGTTTTGTGAAGTTTTGTTTTGCGTTTTCGTCCGTTGTTCCGAGTCTGAGCGGAGCAGCTGTTCCTGATGTGAAGCAACACGAACGTTTACAGCCACACGCGAGCTCGCCAATCCACAAACACGACACGGAACACGACACGGAACACGACACGGAACACGACACGGAACACGACACGGAACACGACACGGAACACGCGAGGAACCGGAAGAGACGCCGGGACACGAGCCAGGAACATAAGGACATCTGGAGACCACGAGGCCGCCGGGAAACAGAAGAGAACGTACGAGACAGAAGAGAACGTACGAGACAGAGGAGAACGTACGAGACAGAGGAGAACGTACGAGACAGAGGAGAACGTACGAGACAGAGGAGAACGTACGAGACAGAGGAGGAGAACGTACGAGACAGAGGAGGAGAACGTACGAGACAGAGGAGGAGAACGTACGAGACAGAGGAGGAGAACGTACGAGACAGAGGAGGAGAACGTACGAGACAGAGGAGGAGAACGTACGAGACAGAGGAGAACGTACGAGACAGAGGAGAACGTACGAGACAGAGGAGAACGTACGAGACAGAGGAGAACGTACGAGACAGAGGAGAACGTACGAGACAGAGGAGAACGTACGAGACAGAGGAGGAGAACGTACGAGACAGAGGAGGAGAACGTACGAGACAGAGGAGGAGAACGTACGAGACAGAGGAGAACGTACGAGACAGAGGAGAACGTACGAGACAGAGGAGGAGAACGTACGAGACAGAGGAGGAGAACGTACGAGACAGAGGAGGAGAACGTACGAGACAGAGGAGAACGTACGAGACAGAGGAGAACGTACGAGACAGAGGAGGAGAACGTCTGAGACAGAGGAGGAGAAACGTACGAGACAGAGGAGGAGAACGTCTGAGACAGAGGAGGAGAACGTCTGAGACAGAGGAGGAGAACGTACGAGACAGAGGAGAATGTACGAGACAGAGGAGAACGTACGAGACAGAGGAGAACGTCTGAGACAGAGGAGGACGTACGAGACAGAGGAGAACGTACGAGACAGAGGAGAACGTACGAGACAGAGGAGAACGTACGAGACAGAGGAGGAGAACGTACGAGACAGAGGAGGAGAACGTACGAGACAGAGGAGAACGTCTGAGACAGAGGAGGAGAACGTACGAGACAGAAGAGGAGAACGTACGAGACAGAGGAGGAGAACGTCTGAGACAGAGGAGAACGTACGAGACAGAGGAGGAGAACGTCTGAGACAGAGGAGGAGAACGTACGAGACAGAGGAGAACGTCTGAGACAGAGGAGAACGTCTGAGACAGAGGAGAACGTACGAGACAGAGGAGAACGTATGAGACAGAGGAGGAGAATGTACGAGACAGAGGAGGAGAACGTACGAGACAGAGGAGAACGTACGAGACAGAGGAGGAGAACGTACGAGACAGAGGAGGAGAACGTACGAGACAGAGGAGAACGTACGAGACAGAGGAGGAGAACGTCTGAGGCAGAGGAGGAGAACGTACGAGGCAGAGGAGGAGAACGTCTGAGACAGAGAGAGGAGAACGTACGAGACAGAGGAGAACGTCTGAGGCAGAGGAGGAGAACGCACGAGACAGAGGAGAACGTACGAGACAGAGGAGGAGAACGTACGAGACAGAGGAGAACGTCTGAGACAGAGGAGAACGTCTGAGACAGAGGAGGAGAACGTACGAGACAGAGGAGAACGTACGAGACAGAGGAGAACGTCTGAGACAGAGGAGAAGAACGTCTGAGACAGAGGAGAACGTACGAGACAGAGGAGGAGAACGTACGAGACAGAAGAGGAGAAACGTACGAGACAGAGGAGGAGAACGTCTGAGACTGAGGAGGACGTACGAGACAGAGGAGAACGAACGAGACAGAGGAGGAGAACGTACGAGACAGAGGAGAACGTACGAGACAGAGGAGGAGAACGTACGAGACAGAGGAGGACGTACGAGACAGAGGAGGACGTACGAGACAGAGGAGGAGAACGTACGAGACAGAGGAGAACGTACGAGACAGAGGAGAACGTACGAGACAGAGGAGAACGTACGAGACAGAGGAGAACGTACGAGACAGAGGAGGACGTACGAGACAGAGGAGGAGAACGTACGAGACAGAGGAGGACGTACGAGACAGAGGAGAACGTATGAGACAGAGGAGAACATACGAGACAGAGGAGAACGTACGAGACAGAGGAGAACGTACGAGACAGAGGAGAACGTACGAGACAGAGGAGGACGTACGAGACAGAGGAGAACGAACGAGACAGAGGAGGAGAACGTACGAGACAGAGGAGGACGTACGAGACAGAGGAGGAGAACGTACGAGACAGAGGAGGAGAACGTACGAGACAGAGGAGAACGTACGAGACAGAGGAGAACGTACGAGACAGAGGAGGAGAACGTACGAGACAGAGGAGGAGAAAGTACGAGACGGAGGAGAACGTACGAGACAGAGGAGAACGTCTGAGACAGAGGAGAACGTCTGAGACAGAGGAGGAGAACGTACGAGACAGAAGAGGAGAACGTACGAGACAGAAGAGGAGAACGTCTGAGACAGAGGAGGAGAACGTCTGAGACAGAGGAGAACGTACGAGACAGAGGAGAACGTCTGAGACAGAGGAGGAGAACGTCTGAGACAGAGGAGGAGAACGTACGAGACAGAGGAGGAGAAACGTACGAGACAGAGGAGGACGTACGAGACAGAGGAGGAGAACGTACGAGACAGAGGAGAACGTCTGAGACAGAGGAGAACGTCTGAGACAGAGGAGGAGAACGTACGAGACAGAGGAGAACGTCTGAGACAGAGGAGGAGAAACGTCTGAGACAGAGGAGGACGTACGAGACAGAGGAGAACGTCTGAGACAGAGGAGAAACGTCTGAGACAGAGGAGGACGTACGAGACAGAGGGGAACGAACGAGACAGAGGAGGAGAACGTCTGAGACAGAGGAGGACGTACGAGACAGAGGAGGAGAAACGTCTGAGACAGAGGAGGAGAACGTCTGAGACAGAGGAGAAACGTCTGAGACAGAGGAGAACGTACGAGACAGAGGAGGAGAACGTCTGAGACAGAGGAGGAGAACGTACGAGACAGAGGAGGAGAAACGTCTGAGACAGAGGAGAACGTCTGAGACAGAGGAGAACGTCTGAGACAGAGGAGGAGAACGTCTGAGACAGAAGAGGAGAACGTCTGAGACAGAAGAGGAGAACGTCTGAGACAGAGGAGGAGAACGTACGAGACAGAGGAGGACGTACGAGACAGAGGAGAACGTATGAGACAGAGGAGAACATACGAGACAGAGGAGAACGTCTGAGACAGAGGAGAAGAACGTACGAGACAGAGGAGAACGTCTGAGACAGAGGAGAACGTACGAGACAGAGGAGAAACGTCTGAGACAGAGGAGAACGTCTGAGACAGAGGAGAACGTACGAGACAGAGGAGAACGTACGAGACAGAGGAGGAGAATGTCTGAGACAGAGGAGAACGTCTGAGACAGAGGAGAACGTACGAGACAGAGGAGGAGAACGTCTGAGACAGAGGAGGAGAACGCACGAGACAGAGGAGAAACGTCTGAGACAGAGGAGAACGTCTGAGACAGAGGAGAACGTCTGAGGCAGAGGAGGAGAAACGTCTGAGGCAGAGGAGGAGAAACGTCTGAGACAGAGGAGAACGTCTGAGACAGAGGAGGAGAACGTCTGACGAGGCAGAGGAGGAGAACGTCTGAGACAGAGGAGGACGTACGAGACAGAGGAGGAGAAACGTCTGAGACAGAGGAGAACGTCTGAGACAGAGGAGAAACGTCTGAGACAGAGGAGAACGTACGAGGCAGAGGAGGAGAACGTCTGAGGCAGAGGAGGAGAACGTCTGAGACAGAGGAGAACGTACGAGGCAGAGGAGGAGAACGTCTGACGAGGCAGATGAAGAGAACGTACGAGACAGAGGAGAACGTACGAGACAGAGGAGAACGTACGAGACAGAGGAGGAGAACGTACGAGACAGAGGAGAACGTACGAGACAGAGGAGAACGTACGAGACAGAGGAGAACGTACGAGACAGAGGAGGAGAACGTACGAGACAGAGGAGAACGTACGAGACAGAGGAGGAGAACGTACGAGACAGAGGAGAACGTACGAGACAGAGGAGAACGTACGAGACAGAGGAGGAGAACGTACGAGACAGAGGAGGAGAACGTACGAGACAGAGGAGGAGAACGTACGAGACAGAGGAGAACGTCTGAGACAGAGGAGGAGAACGTACGAGACAGAGGAGGAGAACGTACGAGACAGAGGAGGAGAACGTACGAGACAGAGGAGAACGTACGAGACAGAGGAGGAGAACGTACGAGACAGAGGAGAACGTACGAGACAGAGGAGGAGAACGTACGAGACAGAGGAGGAGAACGTACGAGACAGAGGAGAACGTACGAGACAGAGGAGGAGAACGTACGAGACAGAGGAGAACGTATGAGACAGAGGAGAACATACGAGACAGAGGAGAACGTACGAGACAGAGGAGAAGAACGTACGAGACAGAGGAGAACGTCTGAGACAGAGGAGGAGAACGTACGAGACAGAGGAGAACGTCTGAGACAGAGGAGAACGTACGAGACAGAGGAGAACGTACGAGACAGAGGAGGACGTACGAGACAGAGGAGAACGAACGAGACAGAGGAGGAGAACGTACGAGACAGAGGAGGAGAACGTACGAGACAGAGGAGAACGTACGAGACAGAGGAGGAGAACGTACGAGACAGAGGAGGAGAACGTACGAGACAGAGGAGAACGTACGAGACAGAGGAGAACGTACAAGACAGAGGAGGAGAACGTACGAGACAGAGGAGGAGAACGTACGAGACAGAGGAGGAGAACGTACGAGACAGAGGAGGAGAACGTACGAGACAGAGGAGAACGTACGAGACAGAGGAGAACGTACGAGACAGAGGAGAACGTACGAGACAGAGGAGGAGAACGTACGAGACAGAGGAGGAGAACGTACGAGACAGAGGAGGAGAACGGGCAAAGATGCCACTTTTGCGCCAAATACAAATGTGCAAACGAGCAGAATATGAAGAGGAAACAGCAAAAAGCAAAACATTTCATCGAGAAAATTTTATTTTGTAGGACAGTGATACTAAATGTGTTCTGAACCCAGACGGACTAAACCAGGACTGAACCAGAACTGAACCAGGACTGAACCAGGACTGAACCAGGACTGAACCAAGACTAAACCAGGACTAAACCAGGACTGAACCAAGACTAAACCAGGACTAAACCAGGACTAAACCAGGACTAAACCAGGACTGAACCAGGTCTAAACCAGGTCTAAACCAGGACTGAACCAGGACTGAACCAGGACTAAACCAGGACTGAACCAGGACTGAACCAAGACTAAACCAGGACTGAACCAGGACTGAACCAGGACTGAACCAGGACTGAACCAGGACTAAACCAGGACTAAACCAGGACTGAACCAGGACTGAACCAGGACTGAACCAGGACTGAACCAGGTCTAAACCAGGACTGAACCAGGACTAAACCAGGACTAGACCAGGACTAAACCAGGACTAAACCAGGACTGAACCAGGACTAAACCAAGACTAGACCAGGACTAAACCAGGACTGAACCAGGACTAAACCAGGACTAAACCAGGAATAAACCAAGACTAGACCAGGACTAAACCAGGTCTAAACCAGGACTAAACCAGGACTGAACAAGGTCTGAACCAGGACTGAACCAGGACTGAACCAGGTCTAAACAAGGACTGAAATAAGACTAAACCAGAACTAAACCAGGACTAAAGAAGAGCTAAACCAGGTCTAAACCAGGACTGAACCAGGACTAAACCAGGACTAAACCAGGACTAAACCAGGTCTAAACCAGGACTGAACCAGGACTAAACCAGGACTAAACCAGGAGATGACAGGTCTGGAGGCGTCTCTGGCTCCTCACATGGTTCTGATCAGGAGCAGCTCCACAAAGTCTCGGCGTCGTGTGAGAAACGAAAACTCAAAACACGAGAAAAAAAGAGGAACATTTTGGGATTTGTTCCGCGGCTCCGGATCTGATCCAGGACTTCACGAACATGAGATCTTTAAGAAGCCGGAGCCAAAAACAAAAACTAATGCAGAAAAAATGTGACGAAGAACAGCTGAAATTATAAAAAGATCTGAAGAAGTAAAAATTAGTGGAATACTTTTGGTTTTAAAGGTTCACTGAGTCACTTTTCTGGTGCAGATGTGCTCCGTTTGGAATGTTCCAACCAGGGACTAAACCAGGACTAAACCAGGACTAAACTAGGACTAAACCAGGACTAAACCAGGACTAAACTAGGCCTAAACCAGGACTAAACCAGGACTAAACCAGGACTAAACCAGGACTAACCAGGACTAAACCAGGACTAAACCAGGACTAGATGACAACCAGGGCTAACCAGGACTAAACCAGGACTAAACCAGGACTAGATGACAACCAGCACTAACCAGGACTAAACCAGGACTAAACCAGGACTAGATGACAACCAGGGCTAACCAGGACTAAACCAGCACTAACCAGGACTAAACCAGGATTAACCAGGACTAAACCAGGACTAAACCAGGACTAAACCAGAACTAGACCAGGACTAAACCAGGACTAAACCAGAAGTAAACCATGACTAAACCAGGACTAAACCAGGACTAAACTAGGACTAAACCAGGACTAAACCAGGACTAAACTAGGCCTAAACCAGGACTAAACCAGAACTAAACTAGGCCTAAACCGGGCCTAAACCAGAACTAAACTAGGCCTAAACCGGGACTAAACCGGGACTAAACCAGAACTAAACTAGGCCTAAACCGGGACTAAAGCAGAACTAAACTAGGCCTAAACCGGGCCTAAACCAGGCCTAAACCAGGCCTAAACCAGGCCTAAACCAGGCCTAAACCAGGCCTAAACCAGGCCTAAACCAGGCCTAAACCGGGACTAAACCGGGACTAAACCGGGACTAAACCGGGGACTGAAGGAACTCGTTCTATGTTTCAGGAAAGGTTCACTTCTGTCCTGTCAATGGGACTTTTTTAGTATCATTTAAGACCCTGGTCCAGTCCTGGTCCAGTCCTGGTCCAGTCCTGGTCCAGTCCTGGTCCAGTCCTGGTCCAGTCCTGGTCCAGTCCTGGTCCAGTCCTGGTCCAGTCCTGGTCCAGTCTAATGGGCTCTGAGCTTCATCCATAAAACAAACGTGTTTCTCAGATTCTTTTACAACATTAAGATCTGAGTTCATCAGAGACAAACACCAGAGAAAGAAGGAGGAAGAGAAAGAGGAGAGGAGAGAGAGAGGAGAGGAGAGAGGAGAGGATAGAGGAGAGGGGAGAGAGGAGGAGAGGGGAGGAGGGGAGGAGGAGAGGAGAGAGGAGAGGAGAGAGAGGAGAGGAGAGAGGAGGAGAGGGGAGGAGGGGAGGAGAGGAGAGAGGAGAGGAGAGGAGGGAGAAGAGGAGGGAGAAGAGGAGGAGAGGAGAGAGGAGAGGAGAAAGACAGAGGAAAGAAAGAAGGATAGAGTACTAGAGCAGAAGGAGACAAAGGAGGGGAAGAATGAAAAGGAGACGTGAGGAAAGTGAGGAAGAAAAGATGGATAGATTATTATGGGAGAAAGAGAGACGGAGAGGAGGAAAAGAGGCGAGAGAAGGAGGGAAGAGGATCAGAATATTTAAGAGAAAGAGAAGGAGGAGGAGAGGGAAAAGAAAAAACGGAGAGAGAGGAAGAGAGGAGAGGGAGAGAAGAATAGAGAGATGGATAGAATATTATGGGAGAGAAAGACAGAAAGGAGGAGAGGGAAAGCAAGATACAAGGAGAAAGAGGGAGTGAGAGGAGAGAGAGAAGAAGAGAGAGATGGGTAGAATAAGTGTTAGAGAGAAGAGAGGTGGGAGAGAGATGGGAGAGGAAAAGAGGGAAAAAACTGACAGAGAAAAAAAGATGGGAAGGGGAGAGGAAAGAGGGAAGACTGGAGGAAAAAAGAGATAGAGAGAGGCCTCGGTTCACCTTGATTTAAAAAACAGACGTTTGAGAACAAGACACGAACAAAAGAGTTTCCAAAAACAAGACACGGACGGAAAAAAGAGAGAAAGAGAGAAGAGAAGGGGGAAGGAAAGAGAGAGCGATGGACTGGGAGTGAGGAGAGAGAGAGAGAAAAGAGGGAGAAGGGCACAGGGGGCAGAGAGAGAGAGAGAGAGGAGAGAAAAATAAAAGTGAAAGGAAGAGGGAAAGGTGAAAAGAGAGAAAAAAGAGGGGGAGAGGGAGCGGGGAACCAGCAGAGCGAAAGAAAGGGAGTGGCAAAAAGAGGAGTAGAAAGAAGGGAGTGTCTGATGGAAAAGTCATGTTAGGAGAAGAAATGTTTGTTCAGCAGGAAAACGGAGAGAGAGAAGGAGAAGAGGGGGAAAGAGTGATAGAGGGAAGAAAATGAGAGAAAGGGAGACAGAGCGAAAGAGAGGGAGGGGAGGACAGAAACAAGAGAGGAGGAAAAGAGGAGGAGAGAGAAAGAGGGAGGGAAGGACAAGTTCAATAACACAGATGTGAAGAGGCATTCCTCAGATCCACTGTAAAAACTGATGATCCAGGACCAGACCAGGGACTAGACCAGGGACTGGACCAGGGACTAGACCAGGGACTGGACCAGGGACTAGACCAGGGACTAGACCAGGGACTAGACCAGGGACTGGACCAGGGACTAGACCAGGGACTAGACCAGGGACTAGACCAGGGACTGGACCAGGGACTAGACCAGGGACTGGACCAGAGACTGGACCAGGGACTGGACCAGAGACTGGACCAGGGACTGGACCAGAGACTGGACCAGGGACTAGACCAGAGACTGGACCAGGGACTAGACCAGGGACTAGACCAGAGACTAGACCAGAGACTGGACCAGGGACTGGACCAGGGACTGGACCAGGGACTGGACCAGGGACTGGACCAGGGACTGGACCAGAGACTGGACCAGAGACTGGACCAGGGACTGGACCAGGGACTGGACCAGGGACTAGACCAGGGACTAGACCAGGGACTAGACCAGAGATTAGACCAGAGACTAGACCAGAGACTGGACCAGAGACTGGACCAGGGACTGGACCAGGAACCAGACCAGAACTTGGACCACACTCAGACCATCTGGTTTCTACTGTTTAATCTTTTTAAGGACTTTCCTAAACCTAAACCGGACCACTGGACCTGGACTAAACCCAGACCCACAACCTCCAGGGCTAACCACTCTGCCACAGACACGGGGCTCCCAGGGGCCCGGAGTACAACCCTCCAGGGCTAACCACTCTGCCACAGACACGGGGCTCCCAGGGGCCCGGAGTACAACCCTCCAGGGCTAACCACTCTGCCACAGACACGGGGCTCCCAGGGGCCCGGAGTACAACCCTCCAGGGCTAACCACTCTGCCACAGCGTTTATGATCGAGCTCTTCTGAGGTTTTACAGTCCGAGGATTCACTCAGACGTTTGAGATTCTGTAAGAGCCCTGGAGAAACAGGAGGGGCCCCGGAGAAACAGGAGGGGCCCCGGAGAAACAGGAGGGGCCCCAGACAAACAGGAGGGGCCCCGGAGAAACAGGAGGGGCCCCGGAGAAACAGCAGAGGTTTGGTCCTCATACAAATGAACATTTCTCAGATAAAATGGAGACAGATTTACAGACGTATTTATGTGAGTCCCACTTTTCCCACATGATCATCATTAAGTCCAAGAACTGTTCCACCGCCACTGATTCTTATAAATAAATGATTTTCATTCTGATATTCTGGTCATTTTATGAGCAGCTCACAGCCGACTGTTCGGGAGTCAAAACTCTTTTTAAATCACATGTTGCAGAGCAGTGGAGTCGCCGCAGTAGTGTTTCCGTTTGCATCATCACATCATATGATGAATGTATAAGTTTATCACTGATGAGCCGTTTCTTTGTGCTCGTTTGTGTTTTATGAATTTTTGTGCACTTGGCGCCTTGACCCGGACTCCCTGGAAGAAGAGACACTGTACCTCAGTGGGACCATCCTGGCTAAATAAAGGTTAAATAAAATAAATGAAAATTATTAAAACACTTTAGAGGCTCCTTAAAGACACAGACTGAAACATTTTTTATAACAGTTATAACTGCACGAATGGACCTGTATTGTATATTTTGTATATTTTGTATTTTAGTTTGTTTCTCGTGTTTCTTTTACCCGTTTCCTCTCCGACTTTCCTCAGTCCAGATGCATCATATAAAAGAGTTCACAAAGCTCCATGAACAAACAAAACAGAAGCGTCGCTGTCGTCTGGACTGATTTAAAACTGAACGACAGGTTTGTGTGAGAATAAACGAGTGAAGCAGGAGGAGGAAACGTCCTGATGTTTCTGCAGGACGTTTACAGAACATTACGATCAGACAAAGAAGAAGATTTTTCTGTTTCAGTTCAATATGAAAAAAGAAATCACTAAAAACGTGTCCCGTCAAGTCCTGGTCCAGTCCTGGTCCAGTCCTGGTCCAGTCCTGTTCCAGTCCTGGTCCAGTCCTGGTTCAGTCCTGGTCCAGTCCTGGTCCAGTCCTGGTCCAGTCCTGGTCCAGTTTTGCTTTAGTTCTGGTCCAGCCTTAGTCTAGCTGTGGTCCAACCCTTGTTCAGTCTTGGTTCAGTCCTATTCCAGTCCCGCTCTAGACCTGGTTCAGTCCTAGTCTCATGTTGGTCCAGTCCTAGTCCAGTCTTGGTTCAGTCCTGCTTTTGTTCTAGTCTCGTCTTAGTCCAGCCCCGGTCCAGCCCCGGTCTAGTCCCGGTCCATCCCCTGCTTTACTCATGGTCCAGTCCTGGTCCAGTCCTGGTTCAGTTCTAGTCCAGTCCTGCTCTAGACCTGGTTCAGTCCTGGTCTTATCTTAGTCCAGTTGTGGTTCAGTCTTGATTAAGTCCTGGTCCCTCCCCGGTCCCGGTCCCGCCCCGGTTCCTCACCCTCCTGGTGTTGTCGAGCACTCGGGCGTCGGGGCGGCCGTAGTTGGGCGGGTTGGCGTGCGGGTCGTAGCCGAGCCGCGACAGCATGGGGGCGATGGCGGCCATGTCCCGCACCACGTCCGCCGGGATTTTACCGACCCACTTCGACAGGGCCTCCACGTTCACCGGCTTTATCACCTGGTCCGTCGACCGCTCCACCCTGCAGGCGGGAAACAGAATTAACGCTCTTTATGACCCAGTGGACTAGTTTTTCTGTGGCCGCTGCTGTAACGTTAGAAAACCTACAGGATCTGGCTGTGAACAGGAAAGAAAAGAGTTTGTATGAAACGGCTGGAGGAGGCGGGCCAAAGCACGGCACATCTGCACCGATGCCCCCGCACGAGGAACACACAAAACAAGCTGCAAAACATACGGCGAATCTGCGACGAGGACCACGGACAGCGATACAAGCCACCGCCCCTCTCTCCCCCGCACGGCCAAGGGATCCACAAACCCACGGAGGAGCGGCGACCCACAACAGGACCCACAGCAGGACCCACCCCCGCCCCACCACGCAACAGACACCACCCGCCTTCCCCCAAAACCGCCAGCTCCGCCGAACGACCCGCAAACAGCACCGCGCAACGACGCCACAGCCTCAGCCTGAGTATGGCCCGGCCCAAAAGTCCCAGTGCGAGTCCGCCCCGGGTACAGCAGACGAACACAGTCGCGCTAACTGCAGATCACTGGACTCCCAGTCATGGGCACATTATTTCACTCATGATTTGACTGAAGACAGAACAGACACTTCACTCACACTGTGACAAAGCACGAAGTCTCACTCACCACTGTTCTGGTTTGCAGTAAAAAAACAAAACAAGAGAATTAAAATGATTCAAGGGACAAAAAAATGTGCGATTAATTTGCGATTAATCGTGAGTTAACTATGACATTCATGAGATTAATCGTGATTAAATATTTGAATCGACTGACAGCAGGAGTAACAGATAATACTCCCTACAACTGTACAACAACTCACCCTTCTGTCCTGTCAATCACTATTTCATCCCCCTGTCTCTCTTTGTCTTTCTCTGTCTCTCTCCTTTTCTCTGTCGCTTTCTCTTTTTATCTCCTTCTCTTTGTCTCTTTCTCGGTCTCTCTGTGTCTCCTTCACTTTTTGTCTCTTTCTGTGTCTCTCTTTCTCTCTTTCTCTCATTGTTTCTTTCTCTCCGTCTCTGTGTCTCCTTCACTTTGTCTCTTTCTCTCATCTCTTTCTCTTCATCTCATTCTTTTGTCTTGTCTCTCTTCATCTCCTTTACGTTTTGTCTCTTTCTGTTTCTCTCTTTGTCTCTGTCTCTTTCTCTCTTCGTCTCTTTATCTTTTCGTCTCTTTCTCTCTTCGTCTTTCTCTTTCTCTCTTCATCTCTTTCTCTCCGTTTCTTTCTCTCTGCCTCTCTTTGTCTCTATCTCTGTCTCTTCATCTCTTTCACTTCATCTCCTCCTCTCTTCGTCTATTTCTCTGTCTGTCTCTTTCTCTCTTCATCTCTTTCTTCCTCTCTTTTTCTCTCGTCTTTCAGCCTTTTTCTCTCTGTCTCTCTCTTCATCTCTTTCTCCCCGTCTTTGTCTTTTTCTTTCAGTCTTCCTGTCTCTTACTCCCTCCGTCTCTTTCTCTCTTGTCTTTCAGTCTTTCTGTCTCTTTCTCTCTCGTCTTTCTGTCTCTTTCTCCCTCTGTCCACTTTTTGTTTTCTGTCGATAAATTATGGATGCTGTCGATGAAATATTAACGCGCAGAATCGTCCAGAGCATTCGCTAGAGGCTATTAGCACAGCGGCTATTAGCTCAGAGGCTATTAGCACAGCGGCTAATGGATAAACATCAGGCTCGATTTACAAAATTTAGATCACCGCGGCAACGGCGAGGGCGGGGCTTAGAGACCCGCAGAGACAAAACAAAACAGACGCTTTGCCCGAGCTCCATCTGGTCAACAACAAGAGCTTTTTACAAACACTGTGATTCGATTTATGTTTTAATAATAGAAGAAGAAGAAGAAATAGTAGAAGTTGTAGAAGAAGAAATAGTTGCAGTAGAAGAAGCAGAAGTACATTTTTAATCAAAATTCTGCATCAATGTCTTGTTTAGTCCCATTTTAGTTGTGAAAATCTGGGCCAGATTGAATAAAAACTTCTTCTCCTTTGTCGGGGGGTTTGTTGTTTTGGGGGTTTGTCGGGGTTTGTTGGTGTTGTTGAGGTTTGTCAGGGCTTAACGAGGTTTATCGAGGTTTGTCAAGTTTGTCAAGTTTGTCGAGGTTTGTCGGGGTTTGTTGTGGTTTGTCGAGTTTGTCGGGGTTTGTGGGAGTTGTCGGGGTTTGTGGGAGTTGTCGGGGTTTGCGGGAGTTGTCGGGGTTTGCGGGAGTTGTCGGGGTTTGCGGGAGTTGTCGGGGTTTGTGGGAGTTGTCGGGGTTTGTGGGAGTTGTCGGGGTTTGCGGGAGTTGTCGGGGTTTGTGGGAGTTGTCGGGGTTTGTGGGAGTTGTCGGGGTTTGTGGGAGTTGTCGGGGTTTGTGGGAGTTGTCGGGGTTTGTCGAGGTTTGTCGGGGTTTGTGGGAGTTGTCGGGGTTTGTGGGGTTGTCGGGGTTTGTGGGAGTTGTCGGGGTTTGTCGGGGTTTGTGGGAGTTGTCGGGGTTTGTGGGAGTTGTCGGGGTTTGGGGGGTTGTCCGGGTTTGTGGGAGGTGTCGGGGTCTGGGGGGTTTGTGGGAGGTGTCGGGGTTTGTGGGAGGTGTCGGGGTTTGTGGGGTTGTCGGGGTTTGTGGGGTTGTCGGGGTTTGCGGGAGTTGTCGGGGTTTGCGGGGTTGTCCGGGTTTGTGGGAGGTGTCGGGGTCTGGGGGGTTTGTGGGAGTTGTCGGGGCTTGTTGAGGTTTATCGAGGTTTGTCGGGGTTTGCGGGAGTTGTCGGGGTTTGCAGGAGTTGTCGGGGTTTGTGGGAGGTGTCGGGGTCTGGGGGGTTTGTGGGAGTTGTCGGGGCTTGTTGAGGTTTATCGAGGTTTGTCGAGGTTTATCGAGGTTTGTCGAGGTTTATCAAGGTTTGTCGGGGTTGTCCGGGTTTGTGGGAGTTGTCGGGGTTTGTGGGAGTTGTCGGGGTTTGTGGGAGTTGTCGGGGTTTGTGGGAGTTGTCGGGGTTTGCGGGAGTTGTCGGGGTTTGCGGGAGTTGTCGGGGTTTGCGGGAGGTGTCGGGGTTTGCGGGAGGTGTCGGGGTTTGCGGGAGGTGTCGGGGTTTGTGGGAGGTGTCGGGGTTTGTGGGAGGTGTCGGGGTTTGTGGGAGGTGTCGGGGTTTGTGGGAGTTGTCGGGGTTTGTGGGAGTTGTCGGGGTTTGTGGGAGTTGTCGGGGTTTGTCGGCATTTGTCAGCGTTTGTTGTGTCTGACTGTGATAGAGTTTGTCGGGTTTTCTCTTGTCTGACTATGATGGAGTTTGTCGGCATTTGTCAAAGTTTGTCGGGTTTCTCAGGGTTTCTCGCCGTTTGTTGAAGTTTGTCAGGGTTTGTCGTGTCTGACTGATGGGGTTTGTCGGACAAGAACAATGAGATTTCCTGCTTTTTATAAAGAAATACTGTTAATATTTTTGCAGAATTGAGTTTTTGGCCCGGCCCTTCAACAATATCTTCAGTTTCTCATGTAGCCCCATGGAAAACATCCCTGCCCGCCCCATGTACAGTATTACATTCACTGTACGACAACTTGGATGAGCCGAAATGTATTTGATCAAAAACCAGTGACAGAATTGAGTTTCTCCTTTGCTATGACTCCTGAAATAAAAAGAGAGACTCAGACTAAAGCTGCAGACTCAGGCTAACGCTCACACACAGGAGTAAAGCTGCGTCTCTGTTCTGAGCTCATTACGGTGAGTGATCCGAGTGTGTAACGCACACAGACAGTTATTGCAGCGCACAGAGCTGTAATCCCAGAGTCAATAAACACTGTGATTCCATCAGCCGAACGTCTCCACAGCTCAGCCTCTGCCAAACATAAAAACAGACCAACGGAGGCTGGAATCGGAGTCTGGAATCAGAATCTGGAATCAGAATCTGGAATCAGAATCTGGAATCAGAATCTGGAATAATAAATTCATAAAAGAAACAAGTGACGCAGCGTCCAGTGAGAGCCGACAATACTGGAAACATCACAACAAAACGCCGCTCTGCTGGTTTAGTCCTGGTTTAGTCCTGGTTTAGTCCTGGTTTAGTCCTGGTTTAGTCCTGGTTTAGTCCTGGTTTAGTCCTGGTTTAGGCCCAGTTTAGACTTGGTTTAGGCCCAGTTTCTCTGTGGTTTCTTCCTGATTTAGTCCACAATTTAGTCCTTGTCTAGTCCTGCTCTAGTCCCCGGTTCAGTCCTGGGTTTTCCCTTGTTTAGTCCTGGTTTAGTCCTTGGTCCAGTCCTGGTTTAGTCCTGGTTCAGTCCCGGTCCAGTCCCGGTCCAGTCCCGGTCCAGTCCCGGTCCAGTCCCGGTCCAGTCCCTGGTCCAGTCCCTGGTCCAGTCCCTGGTCCAGTCCCTGGTCCAGTCCCTGGTCCAGTCCCTGGTTCAGTCCCTGGTTCAGTCCTGGTTCAGTCCCTGGTTCAGTCCCTGGTTCAGTCCCTGGTTCAGTCCCTGGTTCAGTCCCTGGTTCAGTCCTGGTTCAGTCCTGGTTCAGTCCTGGTCCAGTCCTGGTCCAGTCCTGGTTCAGTCCTGGTTTTATTAGTTTAAAGACACATTTTATGAAGTTATTTTGGTCTTGGATTCAGTCCGGGGCTCGTTTAAAAGTCTCAACACAAAATACTGGAAACCGCATCCAGACCTGAATAAAAACTCCTCCTCTGCTCCGAGAAAACGTCTAAGTCGCTCCCCCTTCAGAGCGTCGCACTAATGAAACTCACATCAGGTTTGTGAAGTCGCCGTGTTCAGTTTTCTATTGTGTTTTTATGGTGAACTGTCGTGGGGGAGTGTGGGGTTGTGGGCGGAGCCTCGTACAGACTCGTACTCCTCCTCTTTTATCTGAACCAACTGAGTCCAGAGACCGAGTCCAAGTCCGAGTCCAGAGACCGAGTCCAAGTCCGAGTCCAGAGACCGAGTCCAGAGTCCGAGTCCAGAGACCGAGTCCAAGTCCGAGTCCAGAGACCGAGTCCAAGTCCGAGTCCAGAGACCGAGTCCAGAGTCCGAGTCCAGAGTCCACGTCTGAATCTGTGATGGACAGAAGAGAAAGACCTGAGGGACCTGAGAGAAGCACTAAACCACAACAGGTAATGGACTAATGCAGGATCCCAGAGGAGAAGAGAAGAAGAAAGACGAGAGAGGGAAGGAAGGAGGAGAGGGGGAAGGAGAGGAGGAGAGAGGGAGGAGGAGAAGAGAAATGGAGAGGAGGAGGAAAGAGAAAAGAGGAGAGGAGGAGAGAGAGAAGAACTAAACAACAGGTAATGGACAAATGCAGGATCGGAGAGGAGAGAAAGAGGAGCAGAGGAGAGGAGGAGAAGAGAAGAGAGGAGGAGAGGGAGAGAGGAGAGAAAAGGAGGAGAGGAAGAGAAGAGGAAGGATAAAAAGCGAGAGAGGAAAGGGGAAAGAGAGGGAGGAGAAGAGGATGAGGGAAAGAAGGAGGAGAGAGGTAGAGAGATGAGAGGAAATGGAGGGAGTAGGAGAGAAAGGGTCAGAGAAATGTGTCCTCTGCATTTGACCCTTCAGAGTCTCCGGGTTAAACCATCTGGAAGATTTGACCTGTGCAGGTTTGGGTTGAATACTGACCTCCTCTGACCCCTTCTGACCCTCCTGTCTCCTCTGACCCCTTCTGACCCTCCTCTGTCTCCTCTGACCCCTTCTGACCCTCCTCTATCTCCTCTGACCCCTTCTGACCCTCCTCTGTCTCCTCCTCTGTCTCCTCTGTCCCCTCCTCTGTCTCCTCTGACCCCTCCTGTCTCCTCTGACCCCTCCTCTGTCTCCTCCTGTCTCCTCCTCTGTCTCCTCTGACCCCTCCTGTCTCCTCTGTCCCCTCCTCTGTCTCCTCTGACCCCTCCTGTCTCCTCTGACCCCTCCTCTGTCTCCTCCTGTCTCCTCCTCTGTCTCCTCTGACCCCTCCTGTCTCCTCTGACCCCTCCTCTGTCTCCTCCTCTGTCTCCTCTGACCCCTCCTCTGTCTCCTCTGACCCCTCCTCTGTCTCCTCTGACCCCTTCTGACCCTCCTCTATCTCCTCTGACCCCTTCTGACCCTCCTCTGTCTCCTCCTCTGTCCCCTCCTCTGTCTCCTCCTCTGTCTCCTCTGTCTCCTCTGTCCCCTCCTCTGTCCCCTCCTCTGTCTCCTCTGACCCTCCTGTCTCCTCCTCTGTCTCCTCTGACCCCTCCTCTGTCTCCTCTGACCCCTCCTCTGTCTCCTCTGTCCCCTCCTCTGTCTCCTCCTCTGTCTCCTCTGTCTCCTCCTCTGTCCTCCTCTGTCTCCTCCCCTGTCTCCTCCCTCGGTCGTCTCCTCTGTCTCCTCCTCTGTCTCCTCCTGTCCCCTCCTCTGTCTCCTCTGTCCCCTCCTCTGTCCCCTCCTCTGTCTCCTCTGACCCCTCCTGTCTCCTCCTCTGACCCCTCCTCTGTCTCCTCCTCTGTCTCCTCTGACCCCTCCTCTGTCTCCTCTGACCCCTCCTCTGTCTCCTCTGTCCCTCCTCTGTCTCCTCCTCTGTCTCCTCCTCCGTCTCCTCTGACCCTCCTCCTCTGTCTCCTCCTCTGTCTCCTCTGACCCCTCCTCTGTCTCCTCTGTCCCCTCCTCTGTCCCCTCCTCTGTCTCCTCCTCTGTCTCCTCTGTCTCCTCCTCTGTCAAGGTGCTGTCCAATCAGAGGAGCTGTTTCAGCCACAGACGCTGCTGCTCCACTGAGAGACACAGGGAATCTGCCTGTTAAACTCTGCACTTTAAATCACAAACTCCTGTAACATCTAATTCCTGCTCACACATGTGTATAGATGTAAATATGTCGCTTGATGTAAATAATTTCTGAGAACTATTTTTATCTTTTATCTTATTTTATTTTTGAAAACTTGATTCTAACCACATGCTCTTGGTCGGTTGCATCTGTAACAAAATAAATTTCCCCTCGGGGATGAACAAAAGTGATTCTGACTGATTCTGACTCTGATTCTGACTCTGATTCTGACTCTGATTCTGACTCTGATTCTGACTGATTCTGACTCTGATTCCGACTCCTGATGCTACGTTACACACAGACACCTACATTCGGTTTGTCGATTAACGTGATCGATGAAATTCTTAATGATCAATTATCGATTAATTGACTAATCGTGCCCCTCCCTAATAGCTAAACCCGTTAGCCGCCGCGTGCCAAACAGGAAGTGCTCCAGGAGGCTGTTCCGGCACTGGGATCTTCTGGCTCGTCTCTCTGGACCTGCAGCTGTGGCCTCGTCATTTTGGTCTTAAATGTTCGTATGAACCTCAGACACAGGATTCTGATTTTTTTTTTTTCACCATTTTGTCCGTCAGAAAAACCCTGTTCATAACACAGTCTGGCTCCAGATTCGCTCCTGTAACTGTGAACATCGTTGTGGGTAACGTCACACTCACTTAGTCCACTTTTATATACGTCTATGGTCGGGAGAGAAGTGCCGAGGCTCAAATCTGTCCCTGTGTCTCGGTTCACCACAGAACCACAAACAGAACAGGCCTGTTCTGTTTGGGCTCAGTTTGACTAGTCCCAAGTTCGACAGATTTACTGACAGAATTTTACCCTCATTTTCACATAAACATTCACCTCGACATGTGACACGTATTTGCCGACTTTATTGTACAACAGGCTGTGATTTGCTTCAGTGAGACGGCATCACTTGTGTTCACGTGTCTGACTGAACGAGTCCTGCACCTTCTTAAAGCTTCTGCAGGAAGAAGTTCAGTTTTTAAACCACAACATTTAAAAACTGAACTGAAACCACAAACTAGAACAAAACAACAGGGTCACAGTGTTAGAAAAGTGTTACACCTTAAAGGGAAACTCCGGTATGTCTGAAGCTAAAGTCGTGTCTAGAGGTGGTGAAATTCTGTCAGGAGCCAAAAAACGGCACAGATCAGTGTTTCCTCGGTGGAGATCTCACTGTGGCAGTGAGTCTGTCAAGGCAACAAACTAGTGCAGTGATGGGGGCAAGTTCTGAACTTCCACGTAAAACACCAATTTGCTTCACACTGAAGAAGCTTAACACCACTTTAACCCATCTGACAGCAGCCTGGGGCTGGGCGATACGGACCAAAAAACACATCTCGATATATTTTGCTATATCTCGATATACGATGTATATCTCAATATCTTTACAGGAAAAATACCCCCTCCCCAAACTACTGTAACCAATTTTATCTGATTAATATTCATGTAGTTCTGCACTTAAACCCTCTGAACCCCCTTTTTGGACCCTCACCACAGTTTGAGAACCTCTTCTTTAAGAGAACTTCCACTGGCACTTTACATAAAACTGCTCTGAAGTGAAAAAAAGTGTGTTCGGATTTTTAAACCTGTATTTTCACATTCCAAACTGGAGTTACATTCTTGTTTTACAGTAGTATTCAGCCTCTGCACATTTACCAAACCAAACGCACATTGTGACAAACGGATTTATTTGGCATTTTCTTAGGCAAACTTCAGCCTCCTCTGTGCTGTAGCTCTGCTCTGTGCTGTAGCTCTGCTCTGTGCTGTAGCTCTGCTCTGTGCAACACTGACAGAAAATGAGTTTTTGCTTCGGGTTTCGTCCTGCTCTTCTAATCAGCTCATTGAGGAGGAGCCTCTGTACGATATACGTCCACAGGCTCCAGCGCACAGGCTGCAGAGAGAAGCTCCACACGCCCCCGTGAACGAAAGAAAGTCCTAGAAAGAAAAATTCCTAGAAAGAAAAAGTCCTAGAAAGAAAGAAAGAAAAAGACAGAAAGAAAGTCCTAGAAAGAAAGTAAATAACTCTTTATTATCCGTCTGTCTACATCTCCAGAGCTCTAAACGCTCCGTTCCACTTTGTGATGTCATGAAGTGGTACTTTTTTCAAGTGAACAGCTCCTTTTACCTTCAGTTCAGTCGAGATCGGAAACTCCAGGTCTGAAATTAAACCATCCAGATGATTCTAGTGAAGGTGTGTGGAGTTTAAAAACACGGTGGAGCACTTCCTGTATCACCGCATGACATCACGAGGTGGAACTCAAGAGCTCAACTCCAGGGCTGTTTGTGAGGAGGAAACTGATCTGGGCCCTTGAGCCGAGAGTCCTCCTGAAACGGCCTCAGAAACGCTCCTCGGCTCTGAAGTGGTTTCACTCACGGCCGGTTTCGTTTTCGAGGATTTTGTTTTGGTTTTGTGGAGCTGGAGTGGAATTCTGAACCACGACAGAGTCCGACTTCACTACCGAGGAAAAAGAGCAGTGGAAAAAACAGGACTGAACCGGGACTGAACCGGGACTGAAGCGGGACTGAACCGGGACTGAACCGGGACTGAAGCAGGACTGAAGCAGGACTGAGCCAGGACTGAGCCAGGACTGAGCCAGGACTGAACCAGGACTGAACCAGGACTGAACCAGGACAGAACCAGGACTGAACCGGGACTAAAACGGGACTGAACCAGGACTGAACCAGGTCTAAAACAGGGACTAAACTAGGACTAAACCACGGACTAAAGTAGGGATTAAATTAAGACTAAACCAGGTCTAAACCAGGGAATAAACTTGGACTAAACTAGAACTAAACCAGGTCTAAACCAGGGACTAAACTAGGTCTAAACCAGGGACTCAACTAGGACTAAACCAGGTCTAAATCAGGGACTAAACCAAGACTAAACCAGGTCTAAATCAGGGACTAAACTAGGACTAAACCAGGTTTAAACCAGGGACTAAACTAGGACTAAACCAGGTCTAAATCAGGGACTAAACCAAGACTAAACCAGGTATAAATCAGGGACTAAACCAAGACTAAACCAGGACTGAACCAGGACTGAACCAGGACTAAACCAGGACTAAACCAGGACTAAACCAGGGACTAAACCAGGACTAAACCAGGACTAAACCAGGACTAAACCAGGACTAAACCAGGACATACAGAGATCTAAAAAAAGAACTAAACAAAGCCTAAACCGGGACCAAACCAGGACTCACCCAGATCTAAACCAGGACTACGTGAGGGGAACAGCAGAGGGAGGAAATGGACCATAAAATAAGAAGTAAATCAAAACAGAAGAAGTGAAACAGATTTGGCAAAAGAAACGAGAAAATGAGGAGGAGAAAGAGGAGGAAAGAGGAGGAAAGAGGAGGAAGGGGAGAGAAACGTGGGGAGGTCGGAGTTTTGGGGAGACGTGGCAGAGGAAGAGGGATTAACTTTCCGATGACTTCCAGAAATTTCCAGAAAATTCCTCCTTCAAGAACCAAAACAAAACACAGGCACAGCTGGAGGGACGGAAAGAGAAGGAGGGAGAAGGAGGGAAAAAGAGGGAAAAAGAGGGAGAGGCTTTGATAAACGGCTGAAATGTTTATCCAGTTGTGGTTTTTCGGACAAATAATGATTCAAATCTGATGAAATCTAAATTCTGCTCACAGTTCCTATTTTAAACCAGGACTGGACCAGGACTAGAACAGGGACTAAAATAAGATCTAAACCAGTTCTAGACTATTTTAAACCAACTTACGGCTTAACAAGGTCTAAACCTGGAACAAACCAGGAATAATCAGGTCGAAACCAGATCTAAACCAGGACTAAACCAGGGCCTAAACTAGGGTCTAAACCAGGTCTAAACTAAGTCCTAAACCAGGGCCTAAACCAGGTCTAAACCAAGTGTCAACCAGGACTAAACCAGGGACTAAACTAGGACATAACCAGGTCTAAACTAGGCCTAAACCAGGATTAAATCAGGTCTAAACTAGGACCTAAAACAAGGTCTAAACCAGATCTAAACCAGGGTCTAGACCAGGACTAAACCAGAGTCTAAATCAGGACTAAATTAGGTCTAAACCAGTTCTAAACCAGTTCTAAACCAGGGTTTAAACCAGGACTAAATTAGATCTAAACCGGGATGTAATCAAGGCCAAAACCAGGTCCAAACCAGGTCCAAACCAGGTCCAAACCAGGTCCAAACCAGGTCCAAACCAGGTCTAAACCAGGGTCTAAACCAGGGTCTAAACCAGGGTGTTAAGTAGGATTTAAATCAGGGTCTAAACTATGATCTAAACAAGAACTAAACCAGGTCTAAACCGGGGACTAAACTAGGACTAAATCAGGTCTAAACCAGGAATAATAAGGCCAAAACCAGGTCTTAAACCAGGGTCTAAACTAGGATCTAAACCAGATCTAAACCAATTGTAAATCAGGCCAAAACCAGGTCTAAACTAGGACCTAAAACAGGGTCTAAACCAGGTCTAAACCAGGTCTAAGCCTTTGTTCTCTGCTCGGTTGTAGTTGTCTAGACTTGTTTTACTTCACTCAAGTGTCTGCGGAGAACATGATCCACTCTGTTTACTGCCAGATGCCCTCCCCTCGTGTCAGATGCCCTCCCCTCGTGTCAGATGCCCTCCCCTCATGTCAGATGCCCTCCCCGTGTGTCAGATGCCCTCCCCTCATGTCAGATGCCCTCCCCGTGTGTCAGATGCCCTCCCCGTGTGTCAGATGCCCTCCCCTTGCGCCAGATGCCCTCCCCTCGCGCCAGATGCCCTCCCCACGTGTCAGATGCCCTCCCATCTCGTTTGCGTGTTTCGTTTTGCCGTAACAGAAGGGGCGAAGGCAGAAATCCAAAATAAAAGTTTGACCTAAATGAGGAAATCAAAACCACAAAACCATAATTACAGCAGAACCTCAGATCTGAGCGCGACATCTGCGACGGAACCGTCAAAAAAAAACAAACATCTGCAGCGGAAAACGGACCCAAAGTTCAGGATTTAAAGCCCGGCACAGAAGTTTACCCAGAATGCCCCTCTCTCCAGCTCTGGAGCTGATTAGACACAAAAGAACCGACGGAAAAACAACGAAACCGACAGAGACTCAGACACTCCTACAATCCCACAGTAAATATGTGTGTGTGTGAAGGAGAACTAAACCAGGACTAAACCAGGACTAAAGCAGGACTAAAGCAGGACTAAACCGGGACTAAAGCGGGACTAAAGCAGGACTAAAGCAGGACTAAAGCAGGACTAAAGCAGGACTAAAGCGGGACTAAAGCGGGACTAAAGCGGGACTAAAGCAGGACTAAAGCAGGACTAAAGCAGGACTAAAGCAGGACTAAAGCGGGACTAAAGCGGGACTAAAGCGGGACTAAAGCGGGACTAAAGCAGGACTAAAGCAGGACTAAAGCAGGACTAAAGCAGGACTAAAGCAGGACTAAAGCGGGACTAAAGCGGGACTAAAGCGGGACTAAAGCGGGACTAAAGCGGGACTAAAGCGGGACTAAAGAGGGACTAAAGAGGGACTAAAGAGGGACTAAAGAGGGACTAAAGCAGGACTAAAGCAGGACTAAAGCAGGACTAAAGCAGGACGAAACCAGGGACTAAACAAAGTCTACAACCACAACCAAACGAGGACTAAAACCGGGACTACAACTAAAACGAAATCAAACTAAACCAGGTCTAAACCAGGACTAAACCAGGCCCAAACCAAGACCAAACCAGAACTAAACCAGGACTATAAACTGGACAAAGCCTGGGACTAAAATCAGAACTAAACCAGGTCTGCAACCAGAACTAAATCGAACAAAACCAGGACAAAACCAGGACTGAACCAGAACTATACCAGAACAATACCAGAACTACAACCAGGACAACAAAAAGAACTATACCAGGTTCAAAATAAGATTAAAGCGAGTCGTAAACCAGGCCTAACCCCGGACTAAACCCCGGCCTAAACCCCGGACTCACTTGGACAGGGACACGCCCCCGGCCTTCCCGATGAGCTCCTCGTGGTGCAGAACCGCGTCGTTCCAGGGAATCTCCAGGAACTTGAGCAAAGTCCTCATCCACTTCTCCGGGTGAAGGACGAGCTGCTCGTAATGAACCGGCAAACACTTGTCGGACACGTCCAGGCACTGCGTGTACATCGTCTCTATGGCGCGATTCCACTTGGTCAGACAGTCCCGATAACTCCCCAAGTCGAACCCGGCGATCGTCACTTTCCGGGAGATCATGGAGTGCACGGAGGCCCTGCCGTCGCGGATCATGAGCACGAACTTCGCCTTTGGAAAGATTTTGGCTAAATACGACAACGACTTCAACGCGAACGGATCCTTGTTGCACAGGAAGTTCGCCGGTTCTCCGTGTTTGACGATAATCTCCAGTAAAAACGCTTGCATGGCGGCGTCCAGAACCTCGTCCGTCACGCCCGCTTCGTCCAGCCGCATCTTCTCCCGCCCCGATCGGCTCCACATCTGCTTCATCGCCAGAATCCGCGGGATGACTCGTGTTTCTTCGCCGCAGCGGATCTCGGGGTGCGCGTCCAGCATGGCGCGCATCAACGTGGTCCCGCTCCTCGGCACCCCCCCGATAAACACCAGCGGCATGTCTTTGCTGTAGAGGAACGGCGTGCTGAGGTTCTGGCCCGTCCGTAAGGTGGTGCGCATGCTCCCCCCGACGGCGCCGCCGCTCTGGCCGCGCTCCTCGATCCGGTGGTGGCACTCCATGGCGTGGCGTCCCAGGTAGAAGACGGTGACGGAGCTGATGACCAGGCAGGCGACCAGGAGGTTCTGCTTGAGTTTCCCGATCATGCTGACGGACATTTTACGGAGGAGGCGGAAGAGGGAGAGGGGAGGTCCGGGGTCAGGGGCCGAGGAGGAGGCGGAGGTTCCCAGGAATCAGCGCTCGTGGCCGGGCTGCGGACATGGATCACGCCCCTCGGTGCTCCGGCGGAGGACGGACCACCGCTCCATCGGGTCTGGAGAGAAAGAGAAACAAGAGGTTAGAGCGTTTCTCCATGGAAATGTTATGGCTTTGTCTGGAATGTCCCGCAGTAAGGCTTTAAAACCTTTCTATCTTCAAGTTCCAGGTCAGATTTGGGGAGAATTTATGTTTTTCTAGGGATTTCTGAGCTCTAAAACCACCTGTAATGGAATAAATGTAACTTAGAGCTGCTTAATGTCATACTGCGGGACATTCCGGGCAGAGCAGTGACGTATCCGTAGAAACAAGCAGGTGACGGACCTCCCCATCGGAAAAGTTACACAGTGCAACTTTAGCAATAAATAATCAAACAGGCTTTCGAAAACAAGTTCTAGACGATTCTAAACCAAGACTTAAAGTCTAAACCAGGACTAAACCAGGGTCAAAACTAGGCCTACACCAGGGTCTAAACCAGGGACTAAACTAGGACTAAACTAGGGTCTAACCCAGGTCTAAATCAGGGTCTAAATCAGGTCTACACCAGGGTCTAACCTAGGAGTGAACCAGGTCTAAACCAGGGTCTTAAACAGGTCTAAACTAGGACTAAACCAAGTCCAAACCAGGCCTAAACCAAATATAAACCAGGTCTAAACCAGGTTCTAAACCAGGGTCTAAACCAGGACCTAAACCAGGGACTAAACTAGATCTAAACCGGAGTCTAAACAAGATCTAAACCAGGGTCTACATCAGGGTCTAAACCAGGTCTTGGAAAATCCTTTGGCGCTGTTATAACGCATCATCACATTAGTTTATTTGCAAAGGATCCAGGTCTATGTAGTTCTGTGTGTTTATTTTTTATTTAACCGTTATTTAACCAAAGTCCCGTTGATATTAAAAACCTCTTTTTCAAGGGCGTCCAGACCAAGAGGCAGCAGTAAATTCACACAGTTACAACATTACAGACAAATACAGGAGATAAAAACAAAAGATCATGGAGCTGGTCTCTAGGACTCTTAGATTAGACTTGAAAGCATCAGAGAAATGAAATTAACCAAGTTCCTTCTGCAACATGTTCCAAGATGAAGGCGCAGAGTCGACAAAAGCTTTTTTGTCGACTCTGTTCAGTCCGAGCGTTAATCTGTCGCTGCACCGTCACACGACACGTTCACGTCGCTCGAAACACTTTTTTACAGAATAAGGAGGATTAAAATCTCACGGAAAGTCATTAAAATCCCCGTGAACAGCTCATTTAAACGAAGCCCTGAGGTGAGGAGGAGGTGAGGAGGAGGTGAGGAGGCTGTGGGTTCTCCTGCTGCTGTGGCCTCCAGGGTTTTGGTGGAGGTGGGAGTGGCTGTGGTCGAGGCGTTAAACACAGAAACGTGTGAGAAAAGAGGAGGCGACGTTTCTGCGGCGACAGACGAGCGTCTGAGGGACGTTCAATTACAGCCTTCAAACGACACCAGCCACACAACAGGCTCCTGGGGTTCTCCTCTGACCTCCTCCTCTGACCTCCTCCTCTGCTCCTCTGACCTCCTCCTCTGCTCCTTTAACCTTCTCCTCTCCTCGTCTTCTCCTTTTCTCCTCCTCTGTTCCTTTAACCTTCTCCTCTCCTCATCTCCTTTTCTTCTCCTCCTCATCTATTCTGACTTCGTCTCCTCTGACCTTCCCCTCTCCTCTCTTCTCATCTGCTCCTTTAACCTCCTCCTCGTCTCCTCTGACCTTCTCCTCCTCTGACCTTCTGCTCCTCTGCCCTCCTCGTCTTCTCCTCGTCTCGTCCTTGTCTCCTCTGACCTCCTCCTCCTCTGACCTCCTCCTTTGCTCTTCTGACCTCCTCCTCTCCTCCTTTAACCTTCTCGTCTCCTCTCCTCTTCTGCCTCCTCCTCATCGTCTCCTCCTCTCCTCCTCCTCCTCTGCTCGTTTCTCCATTACTTCACTTGTCTCTGGCTCGGCTCCTGTCCTCACGTAACCTCGAAATATGACGAAACCCAGACTCCCTCAGATCTGAACCCGGACTGAACCAGAACTGAACCAGGATCAAACTCGGACCAAACTCGGACCAAACTCGGACCAAACTCGGACCAAACTCGGACCAAACTCGGACTAAGCCAGGACTAAGCCAGGACTAAGCCAGGACTAAGCCAGGACTAAGCCAGGACTAAGACAGGACTAAGACAGGACTAAGACAGGACTAAGACAGGACTAAGACAGGACTAAGACAGGACTAAGACAGGACTAAGACAGGATTAAGCCAGGATTAAGCCAGGACTAAACCAGGACTAAAAACGAACTAAAGCAGGACTAAAGCAGGACTAAAGCAGGACTAAAGCAGGACTAAAGCAGGACTAAAGCAGGACTAAAAACGAACTAAAGCAGGACTAAAGCAGGACTAAAGCAGGACTAAAGCAAGACTTGGTTTTAGGGCTGAAACGATTCGAGTTAATCGATTAAAAAATGCATCGATTATTATTTTTTTGCCTCGATGCTTCGTTTTATTTTCATACGCTCGGCGATGGCCGGAACCTTTTGTGGTAAAGGTAAAGTTTCCGCACGACCACTGCACTTCACTGTCCACACATCAGCGCGGCCATGGATGTGTAATAAGAGCAGAACCTCATCTCCTCCCATACGCCGCGCACTCTGAGCATGGATTGTGTCTTGTCGCGTACAGTCCGTGGACCGCGCTTCCTCCTGTGCGCCTCTAAACCAGAACTCACACCAGGACTAAACCAGGTCCAAAGCAGGTCTAAACCCAGAACTAATCCAGGTCTAAAACCAAACAAGAATTTGCAGGAGTTGGTTGCTACATTTATGTAGTTTTAAAAATCATGACAATATCAAGTAATCCAAAGTAATCAGATTACGTTACTCACTTTAAGTAATTTAATGGATTATGTCACAAACTACATTTTAGGGTGTGAGGAGCCATGATTGTGAAGTGTCCCAGGCTCCGTTTATCAGTCACAGCTTGGTATGTATGCAATTATCCAGATTGTTTTGAAATGTTGGATTCACAGGGGTAGAAACCAGGCGCAGCCTTCCTCCTGTTTTGAAAACATTTTCAGAACCAGGACAAGGCTGTGAGCCACCTCTAGGTGCGGAGACTGGCCCTCTCCTCTTCTATGGGAACGGCTGAGTGTATTTAAGGCGGAGAAGCTGGGCCTTCGGTAGAGTCTGCCGTGGGTCTAACGCGTGGACGCCCGGCTCGGTTGAAGCGCTTTCTCTACCGAGGGTTGCCGGCTCTCCAGCCCTGTGTCAGCGGTAAGAGCTTGATTTTATGTTTATATACATATGTCGCTTTAACCTGTGTGAATTGTGATTGTGAACATCTGAGCGGGGAATAAAAAGACACATTTATTCTAGCTCTTTTGTTGTCTGAATCTTGTGAACATCTGAGCGGGGAATAAACAGGCACAGTTATTCTAGCTCCTTTGTTGTCTGAATCTTTATTGTTGGTGATTACCTCCACGGACCTGATTTGTGTCACACAACATAGGGTATGTAATCTGTAATCTGTAGGGGATTACATTTTAAAAGTTGCCTGATGCCACAACATCTAAACAGAAACCACCTGGACATTACATCAAGTGGAAAAGAAACCGCGATGTGAGTCAACCTTAGCTCACCGATAATTACGTTTTTCATGTCCAAAACACGTGTATCTGTCACACGTGGTGAGTACTTAACATGTGCAAAGTAGACACGACAATAACAAACGATTACTCGATTATTCAAACAAAATAATCAACAGAATAATCGATTACTGTAATAATCGATAGCTGCAGCTCTACTTGGTTTAGAACAGTTCTTGTGACCTGGACTTTTCAGATCTTTTAACCCTGTGACTCAACCGTGTCCAAATCATAAATGTAATCGTTTATTTCCCAGACGTCACTCACTCTTTTCCAACGTGGAAAATGACGCACGTGCTTCTTTTATGAAGTCGTTCTGGATCAATATTGAGATTAAAATGACGTTTATGATGCTTAATGAAGTGAATCCTGTGGCTGCAGCTGCCCGTTCCACTTCCTCTTCACACATCACCAAACACACCTCTGCCGCTGCCTTTGAGCAAACTCCTCGAGCGAACCGTGAACTCGTCCGCAAACATTCGCAAAACAACGACAATGTTAGCTCAGAGCGTTAGCCAAACAGTGCTAAAGACGCTAAGCAAACACACGCTAACACACGCTAACAAAGGAGACATTCCCCAGATTTCACAAGATTTGACCAGATTTTCACAACTCTAAACAAACACACTCCGGTTTGGGATGTTTGTAAAAATAAAACAGTGAATAAAGTTTGTAGTTTTGTCCATTCTCGACTCACGTGTGGATTAGAGTAAAATATGAGACTAAAAACAGAGATATTTCTGCTGAATTTGGGTGAAACAAATGTAATTTATGCTCATCTTGTTTAGACCTGGAATAGTCCTGATATAGTCCTGGTTTAGACCTGAACCAGTCCTATTTTAGCCCAAGTTTAGTCCTAGTTTAGTTCCTGGCATACAGGATGAGCCTGAGTCGGCAAATGACGGGACAGAGGCTAACAGAGGCTAACAGAGGCTAACTGAATGTCAGAAGTTGGTAAATCTGAGTCAGTTCTCCCGACATCCGTTGTAAATGTGTTCCATTGTAGCAGTCGGGAAAATATGTACATCTGAGAAAGTTGAATGTTTATTCTATTAGCTTATGTAGTTAACGTCGCTAACGCTAGCTCCTGATAATAAATAGTCTGTTAGCTAATGTTAGCTGACAGCGACTCAGTTATGGCAGTTTGATTATTATATGTTCAAATATCCATCAGACTCAGCCTGCTCCAAACTAGCCCGAGTTTGTGTTTCGGAACTCTGAGTTGATTAGCCATTCCTGGAGGTCATTTATTTTCTCTGAGTTCTGAGCATAACAGAGGCAAACAGAGGTTTACAGAGGCTAATAGAGGCTGACAGAGGCTAACAGAGGCTAAGAGAGACTAACAGAGGCTAACAGAGACTAACAGAGGCTAAAAGAGTCTAACAGAGGTTTACAGAGGCTAACAGAGGCTAACAGAAGCTAACAGATAGAAACAGACACTAACAGAGGGAAACAGATGCTAACAGAGGGAAACAGACACTAACAGAGGGAAACAGACGCTAACAGGGGAAAACAGACGCTAACAGAGGGAAACAGAGGGGGAGCGTTCCTATGTTCCCACAGCCCATTGGTCCCACATCATTAAGACTTTTAAAAAAAAATTTAGGCCCAATGGTCCCACAGCGCTATGGTCCCACAGCATATTCCCAATGTTCCCACATTTCTAAGAAAAAAATCAAATTCAGGCCCTATGTTCCACAACTAACCCTAACCCTAATGCCGTGGGACCAATGGGCCGTGGGAACATAGGGCTGACCCCAAACAGAGGCTAACAGAGGTTTACAGAGGCTAACACAGAGGCTAACAGAGGTTTACAGAGGCAAACAGAGGCTAAGAGAGACTAACAGAGGTTTACAGAGGCAAACAGAGGCTAAGAGAGACTAACAGAGGTTTACAGAGGCAAACAGAGGATTACAGAGGCTAACAGATGCTAACAGAGGCTAAGAGAGGCTAACAGAGGTTTACAGAGGCAAACAGAGGTTTACAGAGGATTACAGAGGCTAACAGAGGCAAACAGAGGCTAAGAGAGACTAACAGAGGTTTACAGAGGCAAACAGAGGATTACAGAGGCTAACAGATGCTAAGAGAGGCTAACAGAGGTTTACAGAGGCAAACAGAGGCAAACAGAGGATTACAGAGGCTAAGAGAGGCTAACAGAGGTTTACAGAGGCAAACAGAGGTTTACAGAGGATTACAGAGGCTGAGAGAGGCTAACAGAGGCTAACACAGAGGCCAGCAGAGGTTTACAGGGGCTAACAGAGGCTAAAACAGAGGCCAGCAGAGGTTTACAGGGGCTAACAGAGGCTAAGAGAGGCTAACAAAGGCTAAGAGGGGCTAACAGAGGCTAACAGAGGCGCTAATCTGCACATTCTCTGGAGATTGAGAGAGGAATTTCGACAATGTAAATATTGTCCTAACGGGACCTGTTTGCTGCGTCTGTCACCGAGGCAGAGCCGGGACAGACCCCAGACTAATCCCCGTTTAGCCCTGGGGACCAGATTTTCTAAATTACAAACTAGGGCACCGGCGGTTTGTGGTGTTTGGTAATAATAAAATTGTGAAATGAGGGCATGATTAAGGAGAATTGCAGAACTGCAGAAACAATTCATGACGAACATGTGAGTCAGTATAGTCACATTTTCTTTGTGTTTTGGTCGTTTTTAAGCAGCTTTTCTGTATTTTACCTCAACAAATGACAGTTTATGCTTCTCTTTACTGTTGGCAGGAAGAAAATTGGTCAAAAATAGGGACACAGGAGCATTTCTTATATAAAACTGGGACAAATCAGTGGTTTTGTATAAATCTGCTGGGACAGAGGACACAGGGCTCAAAACTGGGACTGTCCCAGGGAAACAGGGACGTTTGGTCACCCGGGTCTAGTCCCTGATCTAGACCCTGGTCTAGTCCCTGGTCTAGTCCCTGGTCTAGTTTCTGGTCTAGTCCCTGGTCTAGTCCCTGATCTAGTCCCTGGTCTAGTCCCTGGTCTAGTCCCTGGTCTAGTTTCTCGTCTAGTTTCTCGTCTAGTGCCCAGTTAAATCCCTGGTCTAGTATGCAATGTAATTCTCAGTTTAATACCCAGTTTAGTCCTTGGTCTAGTTTAATACCCAGTTTAGTCCCTGGTCTAGTTCCCAGTTTAGTCCTTGGTCTAGTTCCCAGTTTAGTCCCCGGTCTAGTTCCCAGTTTAGTCCCCGGTCTAGTCCCTGGTCTAGTTTCTAGTCTAGTCCCTGGTCTAGTCCCCGGTCTAGCCCTTGGTCTAGTCCTTGGTCTAGTTCCCAGTTTAGTCCCTGGTCTAGTCCTCATTAGTTCTGATATGGTCCTGGTCATTTTCTTTTCCTTTGTTTCTTTTTTTTAAATAATTTTAAATATTATTTTGTTTTATAAATATTTGGTTGTAAAATCTTAGTGAAAACTGGTCTCAGTTTGACATAAATTCTGATTCTCGTGAGTCAAAGTGAATCTGTCTCTGATAATCACACTGACGCTTCTGTCGCTGGAGTTACTTTTACTATATTTAGCTCCTCTTTTCTCACTCCCTCCTTTTTTCCCTCTTCTCTCAGTCTTGCCCATTTTCCTCTCTCTCTCCTCCTCTCATTCTCTTCCTCCGTTTCTGTCACCTCTCCTCTCTCTCTCCTCTTTTTCCTCCTTTGTTCACTCATCAATTCCTCTTTTCATCCTTGTTTTCTCTCACCCTTCAACCTTCTCCCTCCCTCTCCTCCCTTCCTCTCTCCCTCCGTCTGTCTTGCTTCCTCCCTCTCTTCCTTCCCTCCATCTCTTTCCCTCGCTCCTGCCTTCCTCACGCCTCCTCCGCTCTCTCTCCCCTCCTTTCCTCTACTCCCTCTCATCCTCCTTTTCCACCCCCCTCTTCCCTCTTTCACCCTCTCCTTTCTCTCCTGCCTTCCGCTCTCCTCCCTCGCTCACTCCCATCGTTTCCCTCTCCTCCCTTCCGCCTTCATTTCCTCCCTCTCTCATCCTTTCCTCCCTCGCCTCTCTCTTTCCTGCTTTTCTCTCTCCTCCCTGTCTTTCATTTCCTCCCTCCTCCCCGCTCTCTCCTCCCTTCCTCTCTCCATCTCTCCTCCCTCGCTCTCTCTCCCCTCCCTTTCCCCTGCCTTCCTCTCTCCTCCCTCGCTCTTTCCTTTCCTCTCTCCCCCTGCTGCTTCTCTCCTACCTCCTCACTCCTTCTCTCCTCCTTTCCTCTCCTCCATCCCTCTCTCCTCTTCTCGTCCTGATTCACTGTGGGGAGATTCTGCAAACACCTTTTGTCGATCAGAAAAACACGTTCTGTTCTTCTTAAAGGGACAGGCCCCGTTTAACGTGTCACTGGTTTTATTTTACATTTTTACACAAACTCGAGCTCGACGACGCAGCGAGAAAAACACAAACGTGACCGAACTCTACGAGGTGTTAACGAAAACACACAAGACATTTAAATCACCCTGTTCCCTTTTATTAGGGCTGGAATCATCATCGACAATATGTTTAATACAGTACGATGATTATTTTTTTATATTTATTTCATTTTATTTAAATGTATTTCTTCATTTATTTTTTATTAATTTAAAGTAATTATATTTATTTTATTTATTTATTTATTTAATTAAAATGTATTTAATTTTTATTTATTTATCATTTATTTCTTTATTTTTTTTTATTTGATTGGGACACGTTCTCATGGACAAACTTTTGTTATGGTTCCGTGAAAAAACAAAGATTAAATCGTGGCCGTGATGCTAAACGTCTGGTTAAAAGTTCGGGCAAAGCGAATACGAAAAAAGCCCGGCGATCCCACGGCGTTCGGATCCAGTCAAACGAAGCTTATTGACGCTTGCGGTTACGGGAGCGGATTTGGAGCCAGGTCCATATTAGGAAGAGGATTTTTTTAAAAGACAAAATAGCAAAAAAAACCCACTACACTAGTTTCCGCCGAGGAAACACTGATCTGTGCCGTTTTTTGGCTTCTGACAGAATTCGACCACTTCTAGCGACGGACTTTAGCTTCAAACGTGCCGGAGTTCAATTTTAATACAATCATTTTAAGACCAAAATGACGAGGCCACGGCAGCAGTGACAGAGAGCAGAGGACTTCTATAAACAGCGTCTGGTCCAAACAGACTCCAGAACAGGTCGTGTGAGTGAGAACTTTGACTTTACTCAGAATTACACCAAGATAAGACACAGGAAATACGCAGTTCTGGAAGATACTTTGTCCCGTGGGGCTTAGAACAAATCCAAACGCTGCAACACAACAACAAAAAAACTAGAGCAGGAGCGGCCGAGGGATTATTTTCTGACGGACTAAACGAGGAGGATCGAGAGGGAAGTGGGAAAAGGTGAAGAAGAAGAAAGTGGAAAGTAAAGGAACTCGTCACATCATTTACGTAAAAAAACAAATGAAAAAATGGATAAAAGATTCCAGGTCTAAACCAGGTCTAAACCAGGACTAAACCAGGACTAAACCAGGACTAAACCAGGACTAAACCAGGATTAAACCTGGACTAAACCAGGATTAAACCAGGATTAAACCAGGACTAAACCAGGACTAAACCAGGACTAAACCAGGACTAAACCAGGATTAAACCTGGACTAAACCAGGACTAAACCTGGACTAAATGATGACTAAACCAGGACTAAATGAGGGCTAAATGAGGACTGAACCAGGTCTAAACCAGGTCTAAACCAGGTCTGAACCAGGACTGAACCAGGTCTAAACCAGGTCTAAACCAGGACTAAACCAGGACTAAACCAGGACTAAACCAGGACTAAATGATGACTAAACCAGGACTAAATGAGGGCTAAATGAGGACTGAACCAGGTCTAAACCAGGTCTGAACTAGGTCTGAACCAGGTCTAAACCAGGACTAAACCAGGACTAAACCAGGACTAAACCAGGACTAAACCAGGTCTAAATCCGGACTAAACCAGGACTAAACCAGGTCTAAACCAGGTCTAAACCAGGACTAAACCAGGACTAACCCCAGGTCTAAACCAGGTCTAAACCAGGCCTAAATGAGGACTAAACCAGGTCTAAACCTAGACTAAACCAGGACTAACCCAGGACTAACCCCAGGTCTAAACCAGGTCTAAACCTAGACTAAACCAGGACTAAAACAGGATGTACACCCGGTCTAAACCAGGTCTGAACCAGGTCTGAACCAGGACTAAACCAGGACTAAACCAGGACTAAACCAGGACTAAACCAGGACTAAACCAGGTCTAAACCAGGACTAAACCAGGACTAAACCAGGATTAAACCAGGATTAAACCAGGACTAAACCAGGACTAAACCAGGACTAAACCAGGACTAAACCAGGAGTAAACCTGGACTAAACCTGGACTAAACCTGGACTAAATGATGACTAAACCAGGACTAAATGAGGGCTAAATGAGGACTGAACCAGGTCTAAACCAGGTCTAAACCAGGTCTAAACCAGGACTGAACCAGGTCTAAACCAGGTCTAAACCAGGTCTAAACCAGGACTAAACCAGGACTAAACCAGGACTAAACCAGGACTAAACCAGGTCTAAACCAGGACTAAACCAGGACTAAACCAGGTCTAAACCAGGACTAAACCAGGACTAAACCAGGATTAAACCAGGACTAAACCAGGACTAAACCAGGACTAAACCAGGACTAAACCTGGACTAAACCAGGACTAAACCTGGACTAAACCTGGACTAAACCTGGACTAAATGATGACTAAACCAGGACTAAATGAGGGCTAAATGAGGACTGAACCAGGTCTAAACCAGGTCTAAACCAGGTCTGAACCAGGACTGAACCAGGTCTAAACCAGGTCTAAACCAGGACTAAACCAGGACTAAACCAGGACTAAACCAGGACTAAATGATGACTAAACCAGGACTAAATGAGGGCTAAATGAGGACTGAACCAGGTCTAAACCAGGTCTGAACTAGGTCTGAACCAGGACTAAACCAGGTCTAAACCAGGTCTAAACCAGGACTAAACCAGGACTAAACCAGGTCTAAACCAGGACTAAACCAGGACTAAACCAGGACTAAACCAGGACTAAACCAGGACTAAACCAGGTCTAAACCAGGTCTAAACCAGGTCTAAACCAGGACTAAACCAGGACTAACCCCAGGTCTAAACCAGGTCTAAACCAGGCCTAAATGAGGACTAAACCAGGTCTAAACCTAGACTAAACCAGGACTAACCCAGGACTAACCCCAGGTCTAAACCAGGTCTAAACCTAGACTAAACCAGGACTAACCCAGGACTAACCCCAGGTCTAAACCAGGTCTGAACCAGGTCTGAACCAGGACTAAACCAGGACTAAAGCAGGAGTAAACCAGGTCTGAACCAGGTCTGAACCAGGACTAAACCAGGACCGGTCTGGTACTTTCTTTTACGCGCACAGGGGCAGAGACACTGGATCGACCGAAGCCGAGACGGATTTTCAACTCTTCAGCCAAGTTTGTGACGAGGAAACGTTAGAACACGGCGGAAAACTCCAGGTTTAGTCCCGGGCCCCGAGGAGCCCCGAGGAGCCGAGGAGCCGAGCGTGAGAACCAGGTCTGACCCCGGGTTTAAACTGTTATGAAACCCGAGCGCAGAATCCGACACGGAAACATCAACACCTCTGAGAGTTTCCTCTGAAAGAGCGAAACTCGAGCAGCTCCGCCACTTTGTCCTGGACAAAAGCCCCACACAGACGCCCGGGGCTCTGGGGCCAAATCTGCACCAGATCTGAGAACGTCTGAGAAATCCTGCGCTAAAAACTCACGAAACAACCTGGGGGGAAAAAAAGGGCTGGACAATAAACTCACGAAGGAAGAAGGAAGTCACGTTACAGTTTTGAGTTTAAAGCTTCAGAACCGTAAATGCTGGAAACTAAAGGCCACAAACTGGTGATTTTTCCGTCTTAACCTCTTGAGACCCTGTGGCCTCATTCAAGGACATTACATTTTTGCCTCTTCGCACCATGATATTCAATTTTTTTTTTAATTTTCACCTGTCAGCCATATTGAGGGACTCTGCCTGTGCGATCGTGTGCTGATATCACAATATTACACCAAATTTCAATGAAAAAAATGGCGGGGAAATCAACAAAAAAGCTCTACAGCACAGAAAAAACAGCATGGTGCATATACAGAATATCTGCACGAGGAAACCGCTGCCTCCATTTTGTTCCTCGCACTTTTTGCACGTCCACTTTTTTTGTAACGATTGAAAACCAGAAAAAAAATGAAAACTGGACCACGTTTTCACACCTTCGTCCGTGTTTTTAACGACCTGCGTCACATTTGGCAGGTTTAGAGCTCGAAATAAACATTTTATCTGTACATTTGAGTGTTTTTACATTTTTAAAACAACGGTGTCTGTTGATCGACCCATTGTTCTCATATGAGCAAAACACACTTCCTGTATAAAAACTGCTTAGTTATTATACTTAATAGGTCCCACTTATCCCAAATAGTAAGAAGAAATAAAAAATGCTGCACACCAGACAAAAGCTCAGGTCTCAGGAGGTTAAATGATTTTTAAACGTGCGACAAAAACGCCACAGACACGAGGGGAAACTTATGAGGCTTAAAATATATCGAATAATCTGATCTCACAGACCGCAGCACTATAAAAGTTCTGCAAACGACAGGAAACCGCCAAAACAGAACGGATGCATAACAGATATAATTCAGTTCCTCTTCATATTAAACAGAAAAGGTTTAAACTCGGTGGAAGAGACAGAAGTGACGAGGAAATTTTCCACAGACTAAAGCCTCAAATCAAAATTAGATCCTCATTTTTCACAAGCGTCAAATCTAAAAAAAAAAATAAAAAAAAAAAAAGGTCCCAGAACCTTTCCTGAGTGTTTTTTAAATGATTTGGAGCTGCATCATGAGGGAAGAGAAAAGAAAGTGCGAACATTTAACAGGAGTTCAACGATACGGTCTGAACCTCACGGTACGATATTTATTGCGATATCGTAGGTTTTTACTTTTCGATCTTTTTTACTACAGAGGCAGAGGGATTCAAATACTCAGTGCTTTTAATGTGAACTGAATGTGAATTTATGGCCATTGCACTTAAACCTCGAAGACCAACGACATCGTACACGACACAGAGGAACATGTTTCTATAACCGCAGAACTTTGTAAGTGTAAAAGACAGAAACGTCCTTTTCCCCTCTGAAAGTGCAGACATAGAGGTTTCCGTACATTTCTGCGGCTTTATCCTACGTCACACTCACGCTGTGTGATGACGGGAGCAAAACGAGTGTCCAACAGGAACTTTGTTTTCCCCAAACTCATGCGCTCCGTCCATTTTGATGGAGCCAAACTTTGCCAAAGAGTGAAGTGAGTCAAGATGGTCGACTCCTCTGACTGTGTGTGTTTATAACGAGGGAAAAAGTCGCTCTAAGTGGAGTTAATTCTCACACACATGGAAAATGACACATCTTGGTGTGTGTAATTGTGCATCTCTTTCTATTTTTATTTAAAGGTTTATTTCAGTCCAAATGAACAAATCCAAATGTAATTTCCACCCTGGAAATGCAGAAGTGCTGTGGCTCTGGCCCTGGACCTGACAGGAGCTGTTTCCAGGACTGGACCAGGAAAGTCATGGAGCCACTGCACTTTTTTTGTTTTTAGGGCAATAAGGAGATTTTTAATTTACTTACAGACTTGAGATTTTGCATTTTTGTAGCTGAGGCCCTAAATTAAGCATTTTTTATGTCCAAAAAGTTGTTTCTACATGTTTGCTGTGGGTTTTGTATAAAAGAGTGGGAATTTTATTGTCCTTAGGTCTTCAGGGGTTAATCTATGCACTTTATAACATTTGGCAATTTATGAAATATTATTGCATTTTAGGCCTGTTTTAGATTTAAATGTTTTGCTTTATGCATTTTGTAAAGTATTTTTCTTCTTGTAATATTCTTGACGTGTGCCGACCTCTTGACCAGGTCCCCCTTGAAAAAGAGATCTCGATCTCAATGGGTGTTTCCTGGTTAAATAAAGTTTAAATAAATTCAATAAAATGATTACATTTTTAAAATAAAAAACTTTTCCTCTAAAAATGCTTCACAGACTTAATCCAAAGAATGAAGATGTCAAAGTGCTTAGAACAGTTATTTCTTCATGTCGTCTGCACTGAAACAGAGCAAAGGATCATGGTCTATGTAGTTCCCTCTGTTGTTTTAGCTATTTCTGCATCAGAACTGTTCATGTTTTGGGATTGGATATACTGCGATGCTCCACGATATTACTGTGACACCTTTGACGATACGATATCACCGTTTATTGTTGAAAATGTCAGTATATTGTCTAGAGAAAGAGTTTTTTTTTATTTTTATCATAGATTATAGTGTTGAATAATCAGGACTGAGCATCGAGTCTTTTCCTTAGTATCGAAATCAAGTCTGAAACGTGAGAATTGTGACTCGGATTTCTTCCAAACCCCCGTGACCTGTCGGTGCAGCTCCAGACTCCGTTAAAAGCGAGAAAAGGAAAGAGAAAAGGCCGGAGGAGGAGGGAGAGGAGCGCTGTGAATGGAGTGATTGTGTTTGAGGACGGAGGTGTGAAGCGTTTGATCTGCGGTGAGCCTCACGTTTCACTCCTCTCGTCCTGAACGCGCCCGTGTTCAAATTAATCGGCCCCTCGCACTGTTACTGATACCGGAGCCTCCACCGGCATCGATCCGACCAGAGGGGAGGATCTGTGGGGAACGCCGGGAAACAGGAGAGCGCCGGCACTTAATAACGAGGGAGGAGGAGGAGAGGAGAGAGGAGAGAGGAGAGGAGAGAGGAGAGAGGAGGATCTGTGGGGAACGCCGGGAAACAGGAGAGCGCCGGCACTTAATAACGAGGGAGGAGGAGGAGAGGAGAGAGGGAGGAGAGGAGAGAGGAGAGAGGAGGGAGGAGAGAGGAGAGGAGAGAGGAGGATCTGTGGGGAACGCCGGGAAACAGGAGAGCGCCGGCACTTAATAACGAGGGAGGAGGAGGAGAGGAGAGAGGAGAGAGGAGAGAGGAGAGAGGGAGGAGAGAGGAGAGAGGAGGATCTGTGGGGAACGCCGGGAAACAGGAGAGCGCCGGCACTTAATAACGAGGGAGGAGGAGGAGAGGAGAGGAGAGGAGAGAGGGAGGAGAGAGGAGAGGAGGATCTGTGGGGAACGCCGGGAAACAGGAGAGCGCCAGCACTTAATAATGAGGGAGGAGGAGAGAGAAGGAGAGGAGAGAGGAGAGCGGAGAGAGGGGGGAGGAGAGGAGGATCTAGGGGGAGCGCCGGGAAACAGGAGAGCGCCAGCACTTAATAATGAGGGAGGAGGAGAGAGGAGAGAGGAGAGAGGAGAGAGGAGAGGAGGATCTATGGGGAACGCCGGGAAACAGGAGAGGAGAAGAGACGAGAGAGGAGACCAGAAAGGAGAGGGAGAGAGCAGAGGAGAGAGGAGAGGGAGAGAGGAGAGGAGATGAGAGAGGAGAGGGAGAGAGGAGAGAGGAGGAGAGAGGAGGAGAGAGGAGAGGAGAGGAGAGGAGAGGAGAGGAGAGGAAAAGAGAGGAGGAGAGAAAGAGGAACAGAGGGAGGATCAGTGTTCTCCTGTTTCCTGGTGTTCCCCCGGAAACAGGAGAACACCAGCACTTAATAATGACAGTGGAGAGGAAGAGGAAAAAAAGACAGGAGGGAGAGAGGAGGAAGAGAGGAGAGAGAGGGGAAAGGAAAGAGGAAAGAGGAGGAAGAGAGGAGGATCTGTGAGGAACGCCAGGAAACAGAAGAACACCAGTACTTAATAATGACTGAGGGAGGAGAGAGAAAGAAGAGAGAGGGAGGGAGAGTGAGACAGAAACAGAGAGAAAGAGGGAAGGAGGGAGGATGGAGGAGAGGAAGAGAAGGACAGAGGACAGTGTGAGTGCGTCACAGGGGGACGGGAGGGCATCTGACACATGACGTCAGCTGTGCAACCTCCAGCAGAGGAACAGACGGAGGACAAGAAAACAAACGGAGAAAACAAACAGAGAAAAAACAAATGGAGAAAATGAGAGAGAGAGAGATGGGGATGGAGAGAAAGAGGAGAAAGGGAGAAACAGAGGAGCAAAAGGGAGGAGGGAAGGAGAGAAAAGAGGGAAGGAGAGAGAGAGGAGACATAAAGAGAGGGAGGAAGGAGGGAGAAAGAAGAAAGAAACATAAGGAGAGGAATGAGTTAGAGGAGAGAGAGGGAGAGAGCAGGGAAAGAGGAGAGGGGGAGAAAGAGAAGAAAGGGAGAAGAGAAGAGAGAGAGAAATGAGAAAGTGGAATGAGAGAGAGGAGAGGGGACAAAGAAGAAAGAGAGAGGAAGAGGAGAAGAAAGAGAGAAGTGAGGAAGAGAGAGAAAGTGGAATGAGAGAGAGAAGAGAGAGTGGAAGGAAAGAGGGAGAGAAGAAAGAAAGAGACAGAAGGAGAGAGAAATGGGGGAGAGAGAGAAATGAGAGAGAGAAGAGGGAGAATGGAGAAAGAGAGGAGAGAGAAGAGAGAGGAGGGAGAGAGAGGAAGAAAAGAGGGAGAGAAAGAGATAAAATAGAGAGACAGAAGAAGACAGAAATGAGAGAGAGCGAGAGAGAGAAGGAAAGAGAGAGAAGGAAAGAGGGAGAAAGGAGAGGGGGAGAAAGAGAAGAAAGAGAGCGACAGAAGGAGAGAGAAATGAGAGAGAGAGAAGACAGATAGACTGAGAGGAGAAGAGAGAGAGGAGGCAGATGGAGGAGAGAAGGGGATAGAGGGAAAGAGGAGAGGAGGAGAAAGAGAAGAAAGGGAGAAGAGAAGAGAGAGAGAAATGAGAAAGTGGAATGAGAGAGAGGAGAGGGGACAAAGAAGAAAGAGAGAGGAAGAGGAGAAGAAAGAGAGAAGTGAGGAAGAGAGAGAAAGTGGAATGAGAGAGAGAAGAGAGAGTGGAAGGAAAGAGGGAGAGAAGAAAGAAAGAGACAGAAGGAGAGAGAAATGGGGGAGAGAGAGAAATGAGAGAGAGAAGAGGGAGAATGGAGAAAGAGAGGAGAGAGAAGAGAGAGGAGGGAGAGAGAGGAAGAAAAGAGGGAGAGAAAGAGATAAAATAGAGAGACAGAAGAAGACAGAAATGAGAGAGAGCGAGAGAGAGAAGGAAAGAGGGAGAAAGGAGAGGGGGAGAAAGAGAAGAAAGAGAGCGACAGAAGGAGAGAGAAATGAGAGAGAGAGAAGACAGATAGACTGAGAGGAGAAGAGAGAGAGGAGGCAGATGGAGGAGAGAAGGGGATAGAGGGAAAGAGGAGAGGAGGAGAAAGAGAAGAAAGAGAGAGGAAGAGGAGAAGAGAGAAAGAAATGAGAGGAGGGAGAGAGAGAGAAAGAGAGAGAGGAAGGAAAGAGGGAGAAAAAAGAAACAGAGACAGAAGGAGAGAGAGGAGAGAGAGAAGGCGAAAGAGGAAGGAAAGAAGGAGGAAGGAGAGGGGGAGAAAGAGAGAGAAATAAGGGAGGGAAAGATAGAGAGAGACTGAGAGGAGAAGAGAGAGGAGGAGAAAGAGAGATAAGAGAGGGAAAGAGAAGAAGAAGAGGAGTGGGAAGGGCGTCAGACGGAGGAGTGAAGGAGCGAGAGAGAGAGACTTTTTTATGGCTCAATATTTATCACTTTCTTAACATTCGTGAGGAAACTTCTGTCGTTTTTTTTCTGCTTTTCGAGCTGTAAAAAAAAGAATCTCTCACTTCTTCTTCCTCTTTTATCGCGGGTCAGGGCTGGAGCAGAGTGTGTCAGATGCCCTCCCGCCACAAACACGTCCCCAAAACGCCCGGACCGGTTTGTAAAGGGTGTTTTTTAGCCTCGCCCGTGTTATTTTATATCTCGGTAAAAACAGGTGAGACAAATATTTAGGGCGTCGCCGCGGCAACAAAGGTCAGAGCGGCGAACGGCAAAAAAGACGACGAGAAAAGAAAAGCAACGAACGACAAACACTTTTCTCTGTGCAGGACTAAACCAGGACTAAACCAGGACTAAACCAGGACTAAACCAGGACTAAACCAGGACTAAACCAGGACTACAACAGGGACTAAACCAGGACTAAACCAAGGACTAAACCAGGACTAAACCAGGACTAAAACAGGACCAAAACAGGACCAAAACAGGACTAAACCAGGACTAAACCAGGACTACAGCAGGGACCAAAACAGGACTACAGCAGGGACTAAATCAGGACTAAATTAGGACTAAACCAGGACTAAAACAGGACCAAAACAGGACTAAACCAGGACTAAACCAGGACTACAGCAGGGACTAAACCAGGACTACAGCAGGGACTAAACCAGGACTACAGCAGGGACTAAACCAGGACTAAACCAAGGACTAAACCAGAACCAAAACAGGACTAAACCAGGCAAAACCGGGACTAAACCAGGTCTACAGCAGGGACTAAATCAGGACTAAATCAGGACTAAATCAGGACTAAACCAGGACTAAACCAGGCAAAACCGGGACTAAACCAGGTCTACAGCAGGGACTAAATCAGGACTAAACGCAGGACTAAACCAGGACTAAACCAGATTATACATATAAATACTTTTTCATGTTTCAATAAGTCTCTGTTCAAAGTTCACGTTTCAGACCCGTCCAGAAGAACCGACCAAAACCCTGAACCCGGACCGAACCCAGACCCAGACCCGGACCCGGACCCAGACCCGGACCCGGACCCGGACCCAGACCATGTTTGTGCAGAAAAACCTTGCGCAGAAGAGAAATTGCAGCATTTGCGATTTGTTCACTTCTGCGGCCGGTCGTTTCCTGCGTCGTACGAGCATCAAACAGGAAGCTCCAAACCGCAGAAAACAGAAGCTCTGCCGAAGACAACGGACCTCATTTACATCAACATCAGCGATGTTTTTAATTAGAAAGCAAAACAGACACTGGAGCGAAGGTCAAATACGACAGACTGAACTCCAGGAATAATCCGATCACAGTTTCTTAAACGGCCCGTATGAAATGTGCAAAAATACAGAAATATCGATATAATATCGTGGGGCTGATGGATCGATATGTCACCAAGAGAATTATTTGGATAGTCCTAGGTTAGGTTTAGACCTGGCTTAGTCCCGGCTTAGACCCGGCTTAGACCCGGCTTAGACCCGGCTTAGACCCGGCTTAGACCCGCCTTAGACCCGCCTTAGACCCGCCTTAGACCCGCCTTAGGCCTAGTTGAGACCTGGTTTAGACCTGGTTTAGACCTGGTTTAGACCTGGTTTAGACCTGGTTTAGACCTAATTTAGACTTGGTTTAGTCCTGGTTTAGACTTGGTTTAGTCCTGGTTTAGACTTGGTTTAGACTTGGTTTAGACCTGGTTTAGACCTGGTTTAGTCCTGGTTTATACCTGGATTAGACCAGGTTTAGACCTGCTTTAGACCTGGTTTAGTCCTGGTTTAGACCAGATTTAGACCTGGTTTAGATTTTTTGGTCTATTTTACTAAATTATTTGTGGTTTAATAAAGATTTTTAGCATCAGTCATGATTCAGCCTTTGTTTTTACTGATTCGTATCAAATCGATTTGAAAAAAATCGTATCGAATCGCACGATCGAATTATGATTATTATAAGATTTAACTCATAATTGCGCCTGTTTTTTTTTTTTAACCCTTTTTCAGCCATTTTGTTGCTGCGTGAAAACAAATTTTGAAGTTCAATATTTTGCCGACCAAAATAAAGACGATAAACACGAACACTGAAACTAATTTAAGCCACTGATGCCAAAACCAAACATTTACACCAAAAAATGACTCTAAAACTACAATATGGTTTCAAAAAAATCATGAACTGCAATAAGCAAAGAGCAGAATCAAACACTCAGTACTCGGGCTGCGTCTGTAATGACTCACAAAAGTTACAAATGTGACTTTCTAAAGCTTAAACTTCATCATAAAGCTGAAAAAAAAACAAATATTTTCCAGTAGTGCAAAGAAAATGTGCTCACGACCCCAAAAATATATTATTTCTATTGGATTTTGACCAATACGTCGATATAGTGATTATTTTAAACAGGCTAAAACACGTCATTTAGTTTTATTTCTGTTTTTATTGAGTTAAATGAAGGTTTAAAGTGTCAGAAATTGTGCATCAATTGTCTGTGTTTTGGACTTCCTGTTTCACAACTTCTTGTTTTCTACTTTTTCGTCACAAACCGACTCTTAAAAAAGGTGCGTTTCTTTTGGAGGGTCCGTCAAACGCTTTAAACCTTTTACGGAGACCAAACCGGACCAAGTCACAGGTCAGATCTGTGGAGAGGCGACCCCCGCTCACAGTCAGAACGAGATTTTTGGGCTGTAAAAAAACAAAAACAAAAAATAATGTTGGCGAAATGTGGAAAATGATTTATTTTTCCCATATTGATCAATCTGGATTTTTGTCTTCCATCTTTTTAAAAACACAGAAGAGCCGAGTCTCAGGATCACTGTAGGTTTTATTTGGTGTCGACAGGAGCGATAATCCCCGAGAAATCCACACGATTAAGCCTGAAGCATCTGCACGAAGTCCGAGCGAAGTCTGAGGTTTCACTCGTGAACAGTGGATACAGACGATGACTTTAGAAAACTGGGGTTATAAAGAACAGAAGCAGAAGAGGAGGGAAAGAGGAGAAAAGGTGAAGAGCTGCGGGAAGTCGCCCCGTCAAACTCAAACCTGCACAAAAACTGTGTCCGTCGTTTGTGCTGCAAAAAGTTTTGTTTGTGTGATTCTGGTTCTTCAGATATTCACAGTTTTATTTTCGGCCGATGACGTCGTCCAGAACCTCAGAATGTGAAACAGCCTCAAAACAGGAAGAAAACCAAATACAAACCAAATACAAACGTTTTCTATAATTTTCTTCCTGTTTTGAGGCTGTTTCACATTCTGAGGTTCTGGACGACGTCATCGACCGAAATAAAACTGTGAATATCTGAAGAACCAGAATCACACAAACGAAACTTTCTGCAGCACAAACGAAACTTTTTGCAGCACAAACGAAACTTTTTGCAGCACAAACGACGGACACAGTTTTTGTGCAGGTTTGCGTTTTCACGGAGAAAAGGTGAGGAGCCGGATCAGGAAGAGGCGGCACCGCACACACCGGAGGCTCTGGATCCGAGTCTCGAATCCAAACCGAGCCCGAGGTTTTAAGATATTTGTGTCCGAGTCCGACCGAATCCAACACAGTTAAAACCAGAGCGTTTCCGTCGGCCTAATGACACGGGGAGGACATCGTTTGTGCGGAAAGTCCCATTTTATCAACTGATTAACGGCGTTCGGAACGTTAAACACAGATGAACGGAGCGTCATGACGTGTTTCTGTTGAACCCTAAATGAGAGGAGGTGGTTTTAGATCAAAGCTTTTCCGTTTCTGCACAAAGAGTCGTTCAGGTGAAGCTCGGCCCCCGGGACAAACTCAGGTCGCGTCCTCCTCCCACTTCCTCTTTCCATCTCTCTCCTTTTCTCTCTCCTTTTCCTCCTCTCCTCAGACTTGGACCTTCTCTCGTCCCTCTGTAGTTTACGTGTTCTCTGCAGGAACATGAAGCGTGAACCTGCCAGAGCTTCGTCCACGTGTGCGTCTGATTCGCCGAAGGACGAGTGAACTTCATCCAGGCGCAACGGAGTCCAAGTCGTTAACATTCAGCTGGCGTAACTTTAAATCCCGGCGCCTGATGTTTCCCATTTCTCTGAGGAAAAGAACGTCGAAGATTCCAGGTCCGTTATCGCGCAAAACTCTGACTAAAACAGATCCTGAATCATTTTTAACAAACTCCGGAGCTGTTCTGTGTATAAAAAAAACTAAAACTGTGTCAGTCCCGGTTTGGTCACTTTAACCTTTCTGTGTTACGAAATAACAAGTCATATCTGAACCAGGACTGAACCAGGACTGAACCAGGACTGAACCAGGACTGAACCAGGACTGAACCAGGACTCAACCTTCACTGAACCGCATATGAAACCTAGGCCTAAACCAGAACTTGACTAAGACTCGACCAGGACTCAAGCAAGACTGGAAACACCCTCACTTAACTGCATAAGAAACAGGTTTAATTTAGGCCTAAACCAGGACCCGAACAGGACCCGAACAGGACCCGAACAGGACCCGAACAGGACCCGAACAGGACCCGAACAGGACCCGAACAGGACCCGAACAGGACCCGAACAGGACCCGAACAGGACTCAACACTCACTTAACTGCAAATGAAACAGGTTTAGTTTAGGCCTAAACCAGGACTCCCTTTAAATCCTTTGTTTCCCATTTCCCAGTAAAATAACATGAAGATTGAAGGTCGGATATCACACAAAACTGACTCCTGAGGGTTTAGTCCTGTTCTAATGTCGTTTCCTCCTTAAAAACATCTGGAGTCGTGTTTTGTTTCATTCACACGTTTGAGTAACACTTTATTATCAGCTTGTTTACGTCTCCAAAGCTCAAAACGCTCTGTTCCACCTGGTGATGTCACGGGAACAGCTCCTTTTACCTTTAGCTCAGTAGAAATGCACAAGTTTGAGGGGAATCAGCTGGAAAATTCCCTTCCTCAAACTGATTCCGAATGATTTTTTAACACATTCCGGAGCTTTCCCAGTTCCTTCTGTTGCGCTTCTTACAGATTATGTTCAAGGACTCGACCAAGACTGGATCAAGACTCGACTGAGACTCAACACTCTCTTTACTGCATATGAAACAGGTTTAATTTACGCCTCGACCGGGACTCGACCGGGACTCGACCGGGACTCGACCGGGACCCGACCGGGACCCGACCGGGACCCGACCGGGACCCGACACTCTCTTTACTGGATATGAAACAGGTTTAATTTAGGCCAGTTCTCGACAAAGACTCCACCAAGACTCGACCGGGACTCGATCAGGACTCAAATATGAATCAGGTTTAATTTTGGCCTAGACCGGGACTCGACCAAGACTCGACCGGGACCCGACCCGGACCCGACACTCTCTTTACTGCATATGAAACAGGTTTAATTTAGGCCAGTTCTCGACAAAGACTCGACCGAGACTCGACTGAGACTCGACCGAGACTCGACCGAGAGTCGACCGAGAGTCGACCGAGACTCGACCGGGACTAAACCCAAACAAACCTACATATTCAGTTAGTACCAAACCAGGTCTAAATTAGGTCTGAATCAGGTCTGGACCAGGACTCAAACCAGGTCTGAAACCAGGACTCAAACCAGGTCTGAAACCAGGTCTCAAACCAGGACTCAAACCAGGACTCAAACCAGGACTCAAACCAGGACTCAAACCAGGACTCAAACCTGGACTCAAACCAGGACTCAAACCAGAACTCAAACCTGGACTCAAACCAGGACTGAACCATGCCTTTAGATGGATAAATTTAATGCCATACCCTGGAACACCCCAAAGCAAGTACGTCTTCATATTGACAAACCAGGTCCGAACCGGGACTCTAACCAGCACTAAAATCAGGACTAAAACCAGGACTAAACCAGGACTAAACCAGGACTAAACCAGGACTAAACCAGGACTAAACCAGGACTAAACCAGGACTCAAACAAAAACAGAACAATGGCTGAATTCTTACTTAATTACTTAAAACAACTGTGTTTCGGTATTTTTTTGTATTTCTTTGTGTTTAACCTGATTATCTGCTTTATTTTTTTTATGTATTAGGCGCCATTTTGGATTTAGCCCGGGTGAAGACAATTAATAAACCAATTCATTACTGCTAATGTTAATCATGAGTTTAATTTTTGTATTATTTTGCGTCCATGGCTCCTTATTTTCCACCTCCTGTCGTCTTTTACCTGTTAAACTTCCCTCTTTGTACGTTTTGTGTGTCCTTAACTCCAGGTGAATCCTCAGTGAAGAGTTTTTCTCTGCACTCGGCTCGTTCTCCGTGGATTTATTTCACTTCTGAGGCTTTTTAAAAGGTGGAACGAGCTGCGCAAAACATCAGTCTTTACATTTATTCAGTTACAGGTGGTTTTATCGCTCAAAAACATCTGGAAAAACACATTCCGAGTGTGAGCGGGGTCGCCTCTCCACAGACCTGACTCGGTCCGGTTGGTCTCCGCGAGGATAGAAAGCTTCAATGCCGTACTGCGGGACATTCTCCGTCGCGTTCTCTCGGGTCTTAACTGAGCAGTGACTAAAGCTGCCGCTCGCCTTTTCGCACAATCAGTTTTTCCGACTTCACTTGAACCCAACACGGCACTTAACCCCGAGACAGTCATCGCCACCGACCACAGACCAGAGCCGGAAAAGTGCCGTTCCCATGGAAACTGAGGAGGCGGCGCCGGCCCTATCTCGCAATGAGGGAGACACGGCTTATTTAACAGCTTTTTTTTTACGTTATTTGACTTTTTTGTGTTTGTTTTATTACATTTTTCCCTTATTTCCCACGATTAGTTCAACAAAGAGGCTCAATAGATGTTGTTAAATAAATCTCCAAAGCTGAAAACGCTCTGCTCCACCCCGTGATGTCATGAAGTGGTGGTTTTAAACGAAGGTCTGGGTTAAAACGAAGTCAAAACAAAACTAAAACTAGCACAGATTCATTTGTGCTCGTCCTGGTTTAGTCACTTCAGCCTTTCAGTATTAGACATAAGTCAGAACTGAACCAGGACTGAACCAGGACTGGGACCAGAACTAAACCAGGACTAAACCAGGACTAAACCAGGACTAAACCAGGACTAAACCCAGAACTGAAATATGACCGAAATCTAACTTAACTTTATATTAAATCAGATCTAATTTAGGCCCAAACCAGGTCTGAACTGGGACTAAACCAAGACTAAAACCTCACTTAACATGTCTAATTTAGGTCCAAAAAAGGTCTAAATCGGGACTCAGAACCGGGACTCAGAACCGGGACTCAGAACCGGGACTCAGAACCGGGACTCAGAACCGGGACTCAGAACCGGGACTCAGAACCGGGACTCAGAACCGGGACTCAGAACCGGGACTCAGAACCGGGACTCAGAACCGGGACTCAGAACCGGGACTCAGAACCGGGACTCAGAACCGGGACTAAAACCAAAAACAGAACAATGACTAAATCCTAACTTAACTACATATTAAACCAGGTCTAATTTAGGTCCAAAACAGGCCTAAACCAGGACTGAACCAGGCCTGAACCCGGACTGAGCCAGGACTGAGCCAGGACTAAATCAGGACTAAACCAGGACTAAACCAGGACCAGTAGTATGTAGATAATGTGTTTCTAACGTTGGCCTTTCACCTCAGTGATGGACGATGTTTAGACCTGGTTCAGTCATCAGTGTAAAACATCTGCATCACCAAATGAACCAGGACTAAACAAGGATTAAACAAGGACAAGACCAAGGACTAAAATCAGGACAAAACCAGGTCTGAACCAGGACTAAACCGGGACTAAACCAGAGTCAGAATGACTTATTGATCCCTGGGGGAGAATTCTTGAACCAGGTCTGAACCAGGACTAAAACAATATACATATTAAACCAGGTCTACATGAGGTCCTAACCAGGTCTAAACCGGGACTAAACAAGAACCAAACCAGGACTGACCCCAAACTAAACAAGGCTACAAATTCAATTAGTACCAAACCAGGTCTGAATTAGGTCTAAACAAGATCTAAACAAGGACTAAACGAGGACTAAACAAGGTCTAAACAAGTTCTAAACCTGGACTAAACCAGGACTAAACCTGGACTATAACTAAAACTAAAGCCAGGACTAAACCAGCTCTAAACCAGGACTGAAACAGAACTAAACCAGGACTACACCAGGTCTAAATCTGGGATTAAACCAGGAGCCGATTCAGAATGACTTTATTGTTCCCTGAGGCGACATTCTTGAACCAGGTCTGAACCAGGACTAAAACAAGATTAAACCGGGAGTAACCTACAGATTCAACCAGTACCAAACCAGGTCTAAATGAGGTCCTAATCAGGCCTAAACCAGGTCTAAACCAGGACTAAACCCAAATTAAACAAGCCTACATAGTCAATTAGAACCAAACCAGGTCTAAAGAATCAGGATTAAACCAGGTCTAAACAAGGTCTAAACCAAGACTAAGACCAGGATTAAAACCAGGACTAAACCAGGACTAACCAGGACTATAACCAGCACTAAAGCCAGTACTAAACCAGGTCTAAATTAGGTCTGAATCAAGTCTAAACAAAGTCTAAACAAGGTCTAAACAAGGTCTAAACAAGGTCTAAACAAGGTCTAAACAAGGACTAAAACCAGGACTACATCAGGTCTAAACCAGGACTGAAACAGAACTAAACCAGGACTAAACCCAAACTAAACAAGCCTACATATTCAATTAGTACTAAACCAGGGCTAAATTAGGGATGAATCAGGGTTAAACAAGGTCTAAACCAGGTCTAAACAAGGTCTAAACCAGGACTAAGACCAGGATTAAAACCAGGACTAAATCATGACTAAACTACATATTCAAACAGGTCTAAATGAGGTCCTAACCAGGCCTAAACCGGGTCTAAACCAGGACTAAACCCAAACTAAACAAGCCTACAACTAGTACTAAACCAAGGCTGAATTAGGTCTGAATTAGGTCTAAACAAGGACTAAACCAGGTCTAAACAAGGACTAAACCAGGTCTAAACAAGGACTAAACCAGGTCTAAACAAGGACTAAAACCAGGACTACACCAGGTCTAAAACTGGGATTAAACCAGGACTAAACCAGGAGCTGATTCAGAATGACTTTATTGCTCCCTGAGGGGACATTCTTGAACCAGGTCTGAACCAGGACTAAAACAAGACTAAACTGGGACTAACCTACAGATTCAACCAGTACCAAACCAGGTCTACATTAGGTCTGAACCAGGCCTTAATCAGGACTAAACCAGGACTAAAAAAGACCACATCTAGTTGAGTCCTTTGCCCATATTCCCCTTTTGTTTCGCAGAAAATGTCCAGCTCTTCAGGCCTAATATTGTGCAAACACGCTGGTTTATCATCCTGCAAAAGTCCTTGAGACAGACCAGTTTGAGTCCTGGTTTAGTTCTCGGTCCAGTGTGAAACAGCCGTATTTATGGTCAGTAACAGCCTAATACAGCGCTGGTTTAGTCATAAAACGCACTGAGATCTTTTGTCACGTTTGCCCTTTGCTTTTTAACACACATTTATTGCCATTTCACGTAAGATTTCGCTTTAAATCCGTGTATAAATCCTGTAAAATGGCGTTTTAATATCCACAAAGTCCCTTCCTTGTCGCTCATGTTGAGGTGCCCAAATGCGTCAATACGAATGGAGCGTACGTCCCCCAAAAATGGGCACAAAATGGCCTTTATCTGGGTTTAGATCAATGTTCATCCAACTATTCCACTTTAGCCAATTACCACAGGCGTCCAGCACCCACACACTCGCTTATGTAATCACAATTTAGCTGCAAAATCCATAAAAACCCGGAGAAAAACAGCGGGGGGAGACCCAAAAAAAGCCAATTCCCCTCGTTTACGTACCTATTCTTGCGGACGCGTGCCATAAAATCCCCCCAAAAATCCCTCGGGTCTCGCTCCGAAAACCTCCAGAGAATCCGGCGGGGTCGTGCAGACGGTGTGGCCGTCTTGCTCGCTCACTCTGCGGGCATTTTGAGAGCGTGCGGCCGCTGCTCGAAGCTCCGGAGCGGATCTGAGGCGCTGAACTCCGGCTCCACGGCTCTGCTGCGACGGCCACGGATCCGCCGCTCTGATTGGTCCAGGCGGCAGGGGGAGGGCGAGACCGGGGCCGTGATTGGTCCAGACGTCGAGCAGAGGGCGTGGTCAGGGCTGTGATTGGTCCGTCGGCGCGGGGAGGCGGGACTAGCGCGTTTAAAAGCGCAGTGATCTCGGAAAGACGTACGGCTCCGGGCACGTTCCGCTTTAATTACCTCTATTTGTTGATTTTTGGACTAATTAAAGGCTTCGTCGGGGGCTAACGGGATTTTTAAAGCGTTAACTGACTTAAAATCAACTAATCATCGTTATATTTTATTGAAATGTCTCAGAATAAGTTCAGTTTTACACGGGGAGAAACAGGCTGCAGGTTTACGGGATATTATGAGTCTAAACATGTTTGTATGTTTGTTTAGGCCTCCAGACAAACATGAACTCCTGAATACGACGCATACATCAGACTCAGACTCACCGGGACTAAACCAGGACTAAACCAGGACTAAACCAGGACTAAACCAGGACTATACCAGGACTAAATCAGGACTAAACCAGGTCTAAACCGGGACTAAATCAGGACTAAACCAGGTCTAAACCGGGACTAAATCAGGACTAAACCAGGTCTCTATGCAAACATTAACTCCGGAATAAGACTCATACATCAGACTCAAGCAGGTCTAAACCAGGACTAAATCAGGTCTGAACCAGGTCTAAATCAGGTCTAAACCAGGTCTAAACCAGGACTAAATCAGGTCTAAACCAGGTCTCTATGCAAACATTAACTCCGGAATAAGACTCATACGTCAGACACAGAATAAAACTCAACTCAACTAGTATTAAACTAAACTAAACCAGGTCTAAACCAGGACTAAACCAGGTCCAAATTAGGTCTAAACCAGGTCTAAATCGAGTCTAAACCAGGACTAAATTAGATCTAAACCAGGACTAAATTAGGAAACCAGGACTAAATTAGGACTAAACCAGGTCTAAATTGTGTCTAAACCAGGACTAAATTAGGCCTAAACCAGGACTAAATTAGGTCTAAACCAGGTCTAAATCGAGTCTAGGACTAAACCAGGTCCAATTTAGGTCTAAACCAGATCTAAATCCAGTCTAAACCAGGACTAAATTAAGACTACACCAGGTCTAAACCAGGTCTAAACCAGGTCTAAACCAGGACTAAACCAGGTCTAAACCAGGTCTAAATCGATTCTAAACCAGGACTAAATTAGGACTAAACAGGATTAAACCAGGTCCAATTTAGGACTAAACCAGGTCTAAACCAGGACTAAACCAGGTCCAAACAGGACAGGTGAGAGGGGAGAAGGAGAGAGGGATGAGATGTCGAGGGAAAGACGGATAACAGAAAGAGAGATGAGAGAAAGAGGGAAAGAGGGAAGGAGGGTAAAGGACAGAACTATAGGAGCTCCTGTTACTAATGTGTCCTGCACTGTCACATCAGAGGAGAGAGGGATGAGACGGAGGGAAGAAAGAGGGATAAAGAGAGAGAAGGTATAGGAAAGAGTGAGGAGAGAGGGATGAGAGAGAGGAGAGAAGGATGTGTTTCTATAGGAGCTCCTCTTACTAATGTGTCACATCAGAGAGAGAGGGATGAGAGGGAGGGAAGAAAAGAGGGGTAAAAGAGAGAGAGGGAGGGAGTGGATGAGGAGAGAGGGATGAAATTGGGGTTAAAAAAGAGGGATGGGAGAGAGGAGGAAGGTGAAAGAGCGAGAGAGATACTAATATGTCACCTCGTCACATCCGAGAGCGAAGAGAGGGAACGAGTGAAAGGATGGAGAGAGGAAAGAGGGATGCAAGAGAGAGAGAGATGAGGGGGAAAGAGGGATAAAAGGGGAGAGTGGAAGAGGAGAGAGGTAGAGGTGAGAGAGAGGCATAAAATGAAGGGGAAAAGAGGAATTAGACTGAGAGAGAAAAAATTATCAGGAGAGAGAGAGAAAGAAAGAGAGGGAGAGAGAGAGGGAGAGAAAATGAGAAAGAGATAGAAAGGAAGAGAGAGAGAAAGGGAGAGAGAAAGAGAGAGGGAGAGAAAGAGAGAGAGGGGGAGAGGGAGAGAGAACCAGAAAGGGAGAGAAAGCAAGAGGGAGAGAGGGAGGAAAAAGAGAGAGACAGAAAGAAAGAGAGAGGAAGAGAGAGAGAAAGAGATAGAAAGGAAGAGGGAGAAAGGGAGAGAGAAAGAGAGAGAGAACAGAAGAGAGAGAAAAGGATAGAGACAAAAAGAGAAAGGGAGAGGAGGAAGAGTGAAAGGGAGAGAAGGATGAGATGGAGGATAAAAAAGGAATAAGAGAAAGAGAGAGAGAAGGAGGGATGCAAGAGAGAAAGGGGTAAAAGAGAGAGGAGGAGATGGAGGGCAAAAAGTAGATAAGAGAGAAAGGGGGAGTGAGTGGAAGAGGAGAGAGGGAGAGGGGAGAGAGAGGGATGAAATGAGGATTAAAAAGAGAGAGAGAAAGAGAGAGGGACTATTACTAATATGTCCTGTCACATCAGAGAACGAGGAGGGGAAGAGGGAGAGGGGGATGAGGCGGAGGGGAAAAGAGGAATAGGAGAGAGAGAGAGAAGGAAAGAGGGAGGGAAAGGAGGACGTCAGCACTTACAATGTGATTCTATAGGAGCTCCTGTTACTAATGTGTCACAACAGAGAGAGAGGGATGAGATGGAGGGAAGAAAAGAGGAATAAGAGAGAGAGAGGGGTGAGAGGGAGGGAAGAAAAGAGGAATAAGAGAGAGAGAGGGGTGAGAGGGAGGGAAGAAAAGAGGGAAATAAGAGAGACAGAGATGAGATAAGAGAGAAAAGAGGGATACAAGAGAGAGAGGGATTAGATGGAGAGAGAAAAGGGGAATAAGAGAGAGAGAGGGAAGAGAGAGGGTTGAAAGAGAGGAGAGATGCAGAGGAAGAGAGAGAATGAGGAGGTGCAGGGGGATTTTCAGCACTTTACACTTCATATTGTCTCAGGTATTAAATCCTGTTCTATTGTCACAGACTAAAAATACGACATTATTTTCCTGTCGACTTCTGTTCAGTTCCTTTCCTCAGGTTTAGGTCAGAGCTCCACCCGCTCAGGCTCCAGCTCAGATTCTACTGAAAAACCGTCCAGAACCTGCTGCTGTCAGGAACCTCCTTTTGGTCTGAAATATTTGTATTAACTCTACAGGATCCTGGAACCAGGAACGAGGTCTAAACCAGGTCTAAACAAGGTCTAAGTCAGGTCTAAACAAGGTCTAAACAAGGTCTAAACCAGGTGTAAAACAGGTCTAAACCAGGTCTAAACCAGGACTAAACCAGGTCTAAATCAGGTCTAAACCAGGTCTAAATCAGGTCTAAATCAGGTCTAAATCAGGTCTAAATCAGGTCTAAACCAGGTCTAAACCAGGTCTAAACCAGGTCTAAACCAGGTCTAAACCAGGTCTAAACCAGGTCTAAATCAGGTCTAAATCAGGTCTAAATCAGGTCTAAACCAGGTCTAAACCAGGTCTAAATCAGGTCTAAACCAGGTCTAAACCAGGTCTAAACCAGGTTTAAACCAGGTCTAAATCAGGTCTAAATCAGGTCTAAACCAGGTCTAAACCAGGTCTAAACCAGGTCTAAACCAGGTCTAAACCAGGTCTAAACAAGGTCTAAACCAGGTCTAAACCAGGTCTAAACCAGGTCTAAACCAGGTCTAAACCAGGTCTAAACCAGGTCTAAACCAGGTCTAAACAAGGTCTAAACCAGGTCTAAACAAGGTCTAAACCAGGTCTAAACCAGGTCTAAACAAGGTCTAAACAAGGTCTAAACCAGGTGTAAACAAGGTCTAAACCAGGTGTAAACAAGGTCTAAACCAGGTCTAAACCAGGACTAAACCAGGCTTAACTCGGTCTGAACCAGGTCTGAACGAGGTCTATATCAGGTCTAAATCAGGTCTAAATCAAGTCTGAACAAGGTTGGTCAAAACCAGGTCTAAACCAGGTCTAAACCAGGTCTAAACCAGGTCTAAATCAGGTCTGAACCAGGTCTAAATCAGGTCTGAACCAGGTCAAAAACAGGTTGAAACCAGGTCGAAACCAGGTCTAAACAAGGTCTAAACCAGGTGTAAACAAGGTCTAAACCAGGTGTAAACAAGGTCTAAACCAGGTCTAAACCAGGTCTAAACCAGGTCTAAACCAGGTCTAAACAAGGTCTAAACCAGGTCTAAACAAGGTCTAAACCAGGTCTAAACCAGGTCTAAACCAGGTCTAAACCAGGTCTAAACCAGGTCTAAACAAGGTCTAAACCAGGTCTAAACAAGGTCTAAACCAGGTCTAAACCAGGTCTAAACCAGGTCTAAACAAGGTCTAAACCAGGTCTAAACCAGGTCTAAACAAGGTCTAAACCAGGTCTAAAAAAGGTCTAAACAAGGTCTAAACCAGCTCTCAACAAGGTCTAAACCAGGACTAAATCAGGTCTAAACCAGGTCTAAACTAGGTCTAAACCAGGACTAAATCAGGTCTAAACCAGGTCTAAACTAGGTCTAAACCAGGACTAAACCAGGACTAAATCAGGTCTAAACCAGGTCTAAACTAGGTCTAAACCAGGACTAAATCAGGTCTAAACCAGGTCTTTAAAGTGTGGACCAGTAAAGTTCGTTAAAAGTCTAAAAGTAAAAAGTGGATTTGCTGAAGCACAAACGTCACGTCAGGTTTAAAGCCGGGAGAAGATTCCGGGACATTTCCTTCCTGTGGATCTTTGTCCCGTGAAACCCGAGACTCCTGAAACCCGAGATTATTTTGAATTTTTAATCTTTTATCGATGGGAATGGGACGACACGACCGCGACGCCGCTGTTTACACCGCGCGGCGTTAAAGCCGCTTCTCCGTGTCTCATTATGTTGATTAAGGATCAATTAGAGCTTCAGTTTCCCACAGTCTGTAAACACAGCACAGGAAACTGGAGCCCGAGACTGAGGCACTGAGGACGACAGGGTTCGGTTAACTCGAGGACAGGTGAGAGGCAGGTGAGACAGGTGAGACAGGTGAGACAGGTGAGGACAGGTGAGACAGGTGAGACAGGTGAGAGGCAGGTGAGAGGCAGGTGAGACAGGTGAGACAGGTGAGGCAGGTGAGACAGGTGAGAGACAGGTGAGGCAGGTGAGAGACAGGTGAGGCAGGTGAGACAGGTGAGAGACAGGTGAGACAGGTGAGACAGGTGAGAGACAGGTAAGACAGGTAAGACAGGTGAGAGGCAGGTGAGACAGGTGAGACAGGTGAGACAGGTGAGGCAGGTGAGAGACAGGTGAGACAGGTGAGAGACAGGTGAGACAGGTGAGACAGGTGAGACAGGTGAGACAGGTGAGAGACAGGTGAGACAGGTGAGACAGGTGAGGCAGGTGAGACAGGTGAGACAGGTGAGACAGGTGAGGCAGGTGAGACAGGTGAGACAGGTGAGACAGGTGAGACAGGTGAGACAGGTGAGACAGATGAGACAGGTGAGGCAGGTGAGACAGGTGAGACAGGTGAGACAGGTGAGGCAGGTGAGAGACAGGTGAGACAGGTGAGACAGGTGAGACAGGTGAGAGACAGGTGAGACAGGTGAGGCAGGTGAGACAGGTGAGACAGGTGAGGCAGGTGAGACAGGTGAGACAGGTGAGGCAGGTGAGAGACAGGTGAGACAGGTGAGGCAGGTGAGACAGGTGAGACAGGTGAGACAGGTGAGGCAGGTGAGAGACAGGAGAGACAGGTGAGGCAGGTGAGACAGGTGAGAGACAGGTGAGGCAGGTGAGACAGGTGAGACAGGTGAGACAGGTGAGGCAGGTGAGACAGGTGAGACAGGTGAGACAGGTGAGACAGGTGAGAGACAGGTGAGACAGGTGAGACAGGTGAGACAGGTGAGACAGGAGTGAGGCAGGTGAGAGACAGGTGAGACAGGTGAGACAGGTGAGGCAGGTGAGACAGGTGAGACAGGTGAGACAGGTGAGGCAGGTGAGACAGGTGAGACAGGTGAGGCAGGTGAGACAGGTGAGGCAGGTGAGACAGGTGAGAGGCTGTTAGTCTTACGGAGACACTTCAAAACACCACAGGGTTTAGGTTTACCTGAGCTGAAGCAGGGGAGGTCTAAATCAGGTCTAAACCAGGACTAAACCAGGTCTAAACCAGGTCTAAATCGGGTCTAAACCAGGTCTAAATCTCGTCTAAACTAGGACAAAACCAGGAATAAACTAGGTCTAAATCGGGTCTAAACCAGAATTAAACCAGGTCTAAATTGAGTTGAAACCAGGCCTAAACCAGGTCTACACCATGACTAAATCAAATATAAACCAGAACTAAACCAGGACTAAAACGGGATCTAAACTAGGACAAAATAGGGTCTAAACCAGGACTAAACCAGGCCTAAACTGGGGTCTAAACCAGGACTAAATTGGGTCTAAACCAGGCCTAAATTGGGGTCTAAACTAGCTCTAAATTGGGTCTAAACCAGGTCTAAAATGGGGTCTAAACAAAGCCTAACATAGGGTCTAAACCAGTACTAAACCAGGTCTAAATCAGGTCGAAACCAGGACTAAACCAGGACTAAATCAGGTCTACACCACGACAAAATCAGGTGTAAACCAGGTCTAAATCGCGTCTAAACCAGGACTAAACCAGGACTAAACTAGGTCTAAATCGGGTCTAAACCAGAATTAAACCAGGTCTAAAACCAGGACTAAACCAGGTCTAAATTGAGTTGAAACCAGGATTAAACCAGGCCTAAAACCAGGTCTAAACCAAGTCTACACCATGACTAAATCAGGTATAAACCAGAACTAAACCAGGACTAAAATGGGATCTAAACCAGGACAAAATAGGGTCTAAACCAGGACTAAACCAGGCCTAAACTGGGGTCTAAACCAGGACTAAATTGGGTCTAAACCAGGCCTAAATTGGGGTCTAAACTAGCTCTAAATTGGGTCTAAACCAGGACTAAATTGGGTCTAAACCAGGTCTAAAATGGGGTCTAAACAAGGCCTAACATAGGGTCTAAACCAGGACTAAACCAGGTTTAAATCAGGTCAAAACCAGGTTGAAACCAGGACTAAACCAGGACTAAATCAGGTCTACACCACGACAAAATCAGGTGTAAACCAGGACTAAATAGGGTCTAAACCAGGACTAAAGCCAGGCCTAAAAACCAGATCTAAACCAGGACTAAGGCCGAGTTTGTGGAGCTGATCCCGAGCACAGAACGAGCAGGAGAAACATCTGAGGAGCAGAAGTTTGGAGATTTCTTTAAAAAACAGTGAATGTCCAGTGGAGCTCAGCCCTGCTCCACCTGAGACATTCTGAACGGGAAGGGTTAAAGTTAAAGCGTCGGTGGTTCAGGCTCCAGGAGGGACAATGGGACCGGAAAACTGCAATCCCCAGGGAAAAAAGAGAAGGAAGAAGAGAAAAAGACGAGGAAATGTCGAGTCTTTAACAATAACAATAACCGCTGTGAGGTCAGAGGTCACAAATACTTAAAGGGAAACTCCGGCACGTTCGAGGAGGCGAATTCTGTCACGAAAGTCCAAACGATCCATCGAGAAGCAACAAGCGAAGAGCCACTCCTGACGGCGAAGACGAGAAACGGAAAGATGACGACAGAAAATGGTTCGGGAATGTATTTTTTAGCGTTTTTCAAAATATAATTCACTCATAAATGGGATTAGAAACGACGTCGGCGACTGAAACCAACAGAGGTGAGGTCCAAAAAAACACGCAAAGAAATACAAGTTTAATTTTCGCCGATTTGAACCTTGAAATCTAAAACTACAAAGAGTCAAGTTCTTGGTGTCGGCCTGGAGCTTGTGACCGGCGTGAGATTCTATTATTAAGTTAAAGAAATAAAAATGGACAGAGACAAACTGAATCTCTGCCTTTACTGGTTTTATTGAAATGCATTTAGTTGCTGTTTGTTGTAGTTTTCTGCACATCTGCACTAAATAAAGAACAGAACGAGTCTTTGCTCTGTGCAGCCTCGAAATATTGTTTGATTGAGCTGAATTTTTTATGTAAACATTAAATCAATCGTCATTTCCTAATTGCCGGGTTCAAATCTAGAGAAAAGAGAAAAAAAAAAACCTAAGGTGAGGCTAAGCTGCTTATAAAGTTGTTTTCTCACGTTTCCAGACACTAATGAGTGAACCAGGCAGAGCGTTTGGTTTGTTAGACTCGTGGCTGTTGTCAGATGGGTTAAAGTGGAGTTAAGCTTCTTCAGTGTGAAGCAAATTGGTGTTTTACGTGGAAGTTCAGAACTTGCCCCCATCACTACACTAGTAGTTGCTTTGAGTCATCTCTTCTCTTCAGTTTATATGAGTTTCCACATTCCATTTCCTTCTTATCTATTGTGTATCATCCCTTTTTAAATTTTCCAACCCAATAAATATCTTTGAAATCAGTGTTTCGTTTCGTTTGGAGGGGTCCACATTAATCCCCCGAGCTTCAAACCGAGAGTCCGATTTCCGCCTCTTTCAGCCGTCACCGACACTGGAGAAAACCTGGGCCCAAAGTGAAGATCTAAACACTTAAATCTATCAGAAAATGACTTAAAAGCAGAGAAATGATCTGTTCTCCTGGACGAATCCTCCTCAGATAAACGACCTCTGGACCAGAACGAAGCGTCTGAGCCAGAACAGAAGTCGATAATAAACCTGAAAACCGACAGATCAGAGAAATCTGCAGTGAAGAGAAGTGAAAACTCTATGGCAGAATCTTCCTCTTGAACGTGAAAAGGGTCTGAAGAACAGGTGAGATCTGTGACCCTGTCTGTAACCTGACAGTCTGACAGGTGAAGCCCTGACGGACAGTCTGCACCTGACAGTCTGACAGGTGAAGCCCTGACGGACAGTCTGCACCTGACAGTCTGACAGGTGAACTCATCCCTGAACCTGTCGGGTCAGAGACACTTGTCAGAGGCTTTTACGTTACAGAGAAACAGCTTCTCTCTCTCTCTCTGTCTCACTTTCTTTTTCTCTTCTTCTTCTTATTCTCTCCCCTCACTCTCCTCTCTCTGTGTCCCTGTCTCTCTCTTTGTCTCTCTCTCTCTTCCTCACTCTCCTTCGTTCTCTTCCCCCTTTCTCTCCTCTATCTCTTTCTCTTCTTCTTTCTCTCTCTCCTCTCTCTCTTTACCCCCTACCTTTTCTCTTCTTCTTTTTCTCTCTCTCTCTCCCCCACTTTTTCTGCCCCCCTCTCTCCGTGTCTTTCCATTCTTCTCTCTCTTTCCCCCACTCTCTCTGTCTTTCTGTCTTCCTCTCTCTTTGTTTCTCATTCCTCTCTCTCTCCTCTCTCTTTGTTTATCTCTCTCTTCTCTCTCTCTTTGTCTCTCACTCCTCTCTTTGCTTCTCTCTCTCTTCTCTCTCTCTCTTTGTCTCTCTCTCTTTGTCTCTCACTCCTCTCTCTTTGTTTCTCTCTCTCTTCACTCTCTCTCTCTCTTTGTCTCTCACTCCTCTCTTTTTGTTTCTCTCTCTCTTCTCTCTCTCTCTTTGTCTCTCACTCTCTTTGTATCTCTCTGTCTCTCTCTCTTTGTCTCTCACTCCTCTCTCTTTGTCTCTCACTCTCTTTGTATCTCTCTGTCTCTCTCTCTTTGTCTCTCACTCCTCTCTCTTTGTTTCTCTTTGTCTCTCACTCCTCTCTCTCTTTGTCTCTCACTCCTCTCTCTCCTCTCTTTTTGTTTCTCTCTCTCTTCTCTCTCTCTTTGTCTCTCACTCCTCTCTCTCTTTGTTTCTCTCTTTGTCTCTCTCTCCTCTCTCTCCCTCTCTCTTTGCCCCCCCTTTTCCCTCTTCCTCTCTCCGTGCTTCCCTCCCTCTTCCCTCTCTCTGTCTCTGCCCTCCCCCTCGTCTCTCCCTGCTTCTCTCTCTTTCTCTCTTTTTGTCTCTCTCTCCCCCTCTTCCCTCTCTTCTCCCTCTTTTCTCTCTCTTTCTTTCCCTCTCTTCCCTCTCTCCCCCTCTTCCCTCTCTTCTCCCTCTTTTCTCTCTCTTTCTTTCCCTCTCTTCCCTCTCTTCCCCCTCTTCCCTCTCTTCCCTCTCTCCCCCTCTTCTCTCTCTGTCACTCCGGGCTCGGCGGGTCTCTGGGTCCGGACTGGGTCTTGTTTGGGTCTCGGGTTTCTCCGTTGGTCCGGTTAGAGTCCTGGTCTGGTCTCGGATTTCGTCCACGAGGCAGAGTCCTGGTCCGGTTTTCCTCTGGGACTCGGCAAAGTGGAAGGAAACAGGATAAAATGTCCGGAGCGATTAAAGACGGGATACATTAGACTGATAGAAAAGAGAGAGAGAGAGAGAGAGGAGAGGGGGAGGAGAGAGAGGAGAAGGAGAGGAGAAAGGAGAGAGAGAGGCAAAGAGAGAGAGAACAAGAGAAAAAGAGTGACAGAGAGAGAGATGGAGGAGAGGGAGGAGAGAGGTGAGAAGGAAAGGAGAAAAGAAACAGACAAAAAGAGAGCGAGACACAGAAAGAGGAGAGAAGGAGAGGAGAAAGAGAGTGACAAAAAGAGAGAAATGAAGGAGAGGGGGAGGAGAGTGACAAAGAGAGAGAGAGATGAAGGAGAGGGGGAGGAGAGTAACAAAGAGAGAGAGATGAAAGAGAGGGGAGGAGAGAGAGGAGAAAGAGAGTGACAAAGAGAGAGAGAGATGAAGGAGAGGGGAGGAGAGAGAGGAGAAAGAGAGAGACAAAGAGAGAGAGAGATGAAGGAGAGGGGGAAGAGAGTGACAAAGAGAGAGAGATGAAAGAGAGGGAGAGGAGAGAGAGGGGGAGGAGAGTGACAAAGAGAGAGAGAGATGAAGGAGAGGGGGAGGAGAGAGAGGAGAAAGAGAGAGACAAAGAGAGAGAGAGATGAAGGAGAGGGGGAGGAGAGTAACAAAGAGAGAGAGAGATGAAGGAGAGGGGGAGGAGAGAGAGAGGAGAAAGAGAGAGACAAAGAGAGAGAGAACAAGAGAAAAAGAGTGACAAAGAGAGAGAGAGAGAGAGAGATGGAGGAGAGGGAGGAGAGAGGTGAGAAGGAGAGGAGAAAAGAGACAAAGAAAGAGTGAGACAAAGAGAGAGGAGAGAAGGAGAGGAGAAAGAGAGTGACCAAGAGAGAGAGAGAACAAGAGAAAAAGACGAGAGGAGAGAGGAGAGAGGAGAAAGAGAGTGACAAAGAGAGAGAGAACAAGAGAAAGAGAGAGACGAGAGGAGAGAGACGAGAGGAGAAAGAGAGTGACAAAGATAAAGAGAGAGAACAAACAGAGAGAGAGGAGAGAGGAGAGAGTGACAAAGAGAGAGAGAGATGAAGGAGAGGGGAGGAGAGTGATAAAGAGAGAGAGATGAAGGAGAGGGGAGGAGAGAGAGGAGAAAGAGAGTAACAAAGAGAGAGAGAGATGAAGGAGAGGGGGAGGAGAGAGAGAGGAGAAAGAGAGAGACAAAGAGAGAGAGAACAAGAGAAAGAGTGACAAAGAGAGAGAGAACAAGAGAAAAAGAGTGACAAAGAGAGAGAGAGAGAGGGAGGAGAGGGAGGAGAGAGGAGAGAAGGAGAGGAGAAAAGAGACAAAGACAGAGTGAGACAAAGAGAGAGGAGAGGAGAAAGAGAGTGACAAAGAGAGAGAGAACAAGAGAAAGAGAGAGACGAGAGGAGAGAGACGAGAGGAGAAAGAGAGTGACAAAGATAAAGAGAGAGAACAAGAGAAAGAGAGACAAGAGGAGAGAGATGAGAGGAGAGAGGAGAAAGAGAGTGACAAAGATAAAGAGAGAGAACAAGAGAAAGAGAGACAAGAGGAGAGAGATGAGAGGAGAGAGGAGAAAGAGAGTGACCAAGAGAGAGAGGGACACAGAGAGAGGTAGGAGGCAGGAGGTAGGAAGCAGGAGGTAGGAAGCAGGAGGTAGGAGGCAGGAGGCAGGAGGTAGGAGGTAGGAGGCAGGAGGTAGGAGGCAGGAGGTAGGAGGCAGGAGGTAGGAGGCAGGAGGTAGGAGGCAGGAGGCAGGAGGTAGGAGGTAGGAGGTAGGAGGCAGGAGGTAGGAGTGTGTCCTTTCCTCTGACGTGGGCTCGGACACAGAAGTCGATGGTTCAGTGGTTCATCAAACATCATTATCACAGGACACTCATAAAACACCCAGATGCCCTCCCGTCTGTCCCAGGAAAACAGGACCAAACCAGGACTAAACCCTCCCTGTGCCTCAGATGCCCTCCCCGTGTGTCAGATGCCCTCCCCGTGCCTCAGATGCCCTCCCGTGCCTCAGATGCCCTCCCCGTGCCCCAGATGCCCTCCCGTGCCTCAGATGCCCTCCCCGTGCCTCAGATGCCCTCCCCGTGCCTCAGATGCCCTCCCTGTGCCTCAGATGCCCTCCCTGCACCTCAGATGCCCTCCCCGTGTCCCAGATGCCCTCCCCGCGCCTCAGATGCCCTCCCCGTGCCTCAGATGCCCTCCCCGTGCCTCAGATGCCCTCCCCGTACCTCAGATGCCCTCCCGTGCCTCAGATGCCCTCCCCGTGCCTCAGATGCCCTCCCCGTGCCTCAGATGCCCTCCCCGTGCCTCAGATGCCCTCCCCGTGCCTCAGATGCCCTCCCTGTGCCTCAGATGCCCTCCCGTGTCAGTCTTCTTCAAACGTTCCCTTTCGTTTCCAGAGGGCTCCTTGGTTCTGGTTTGATTTCTGTGTGGGTGGGAGTCGGAGTCGGAGTCGGAGTCGTTACCATGGCAACCGTGCATGAAATGAAAGAGTCTGTCAATCAAACATTGTTCTGGTCTGTGGACGAGGCGACGTCTCGGCCAATAACAAACAAGAGACAAGAGACAGGTGACAGGTGACAGGTGACAGGTGACAGGTGACAGGTGACAGGTGACAGGTGAGAGGTGACAGGTGACAGGTGACAGGTGACAGGTGACAGGTGACAGGTGAGAGGTGACAGGTGACAGGTGACAGGTGAGAGGTGACAGGTGACAGGTGAGAGGTGACAGGTGACAGGTGACAGGTGACAGGTGACAGGTGACAGGTGAGAGTGTTTCCAGGCAGTGATCAAAGGTGAAACAGTCTCAGGACAGAACGACATTAAACTCTTTTTTTTGCTGCTATTTAAGGTTTGAATTTATTATGACTGTTTATGTATTTATGTCTTTATTCTAATTATACTGTGAAGTGTGAACTCCTGTGTCACTACTGGAACTGTGTGTATATACAGTATGTGTGTATATACAGTATGTGTATATACAGTATGTGTGTATATACAGTGTGTGTATATACAGTATGTGTGTATATACAGTGTGTGTATATACAGTATGTGTGTATATACAGTATGTGTGTGTATATACAGTATGTGTGTATATACAGTATGTGTATATACAGTATGTGTGTATATACAGTGTGTGTATATACAGTATGTGTGTATATACAGTATGTGTGTGTATATACAGTATGTGTGTATATACAGTATGTGTGTGTATATACAGTATGTGTGTGTATATACAGTATGTGTGTATATACAGTATGTGTGTATATACAGTATGTGTGTGTATATACAGTATGTGTGTGTGTATATACAGTATGTGTGTGTATACAGTATGTGTGTGTATACAGTATGTGTATATACAGTATGTGTATATACAGTGTGTGTATATACAGTATGTGTGTATATACAGTATGTGTATATACAGTGTGTGTATATACAGTATGTGTATATACAGTATGTGTGTATATACAGTATGTGTGTATATACAGTATGTGTGTATATACAGTTTGTGTATATACAGTATGTGTGTGTGTATACAGTCTGTGTGTATATACAGTATGTGTGTATATACAGTATGTGTATATACAGTATGTGTGTATATACAGTATGTGTATATACAGTATGTGTATATACAGTATGTGTATATACAGTATGTGTGTGTGTATACAGTCTGTGTGTGTATACAGTATGTGTGTATATACAGTATGTGTATATACAGTATGTGTATATACAGTATGTGTATATACAGTATGTGTATATACAGTATGTGTATATACAGTATGTGTACATATATATACACATATACGCAGTCACACTGCACTGTCCACAGAGCAGGACCCACTCACCCACTACCCTCTGATCTGTCTGACTAAACCAGGACTAAACCAGGACTAAACCAGAGTCTAAACCAGGACTAAATTAGGATTAAACCAGGGACTAAACCAGGAATAAACCAGGACTAAATCAGGGGCTAAATGAAGACTAAAATAGGACTAAACCAGAAGTAAACCAGATTTGAGCCAGGACTAAATCAAGACTAAGCCAAGTATAAACCAGATCTAAATCAGGACTAAATCAGGTCTAAAACAGGACTAAACCAGGACTAAACCAGGTCTAAACCAGGTCTAAACCAGGTCTAAACCAGGACTAAACCAGGTCTAAACCAGGACTAAACCAGGTCTGAACCAGGACTAAACCAGGACTAAACCAGGTCTAAACCAGGTCTAAACCAGGTCTAAACCAGGACTAAACCAGGTCTAAACCAGGACTAAACCAGGTCTGAACCAGGACTAAACCAGGTCTAAACCAGGTCTAAACCAGGTCTAAACCAGGTCTGAACCAGGACTAAACCAGGACTAAACCAGGTCTAAACCAAGTCTAAACCAGGTCTAAACCAGGTCTAAATCAGGTCTAAACCAGGTCTATATCAAGTCTAAACCAGGACTAAAAAAACAGACATTCTGACTGTGAGTGGAGTCGCCTCTCCACAGATCTGACCGGTAACTTGGTCTAGTTTGGTCTCCATGACGATTAACGTTTAATGCCATACTGTGAAACATTCCAGACAATAATAAAATATAATAATAAAATATAATAATAAAATTGTCTTTTTTTTTTTATCTTAATCTGCTCCGACTCGTCACAGTAAAGTTTTTGCGCCGCCCTCTGCTGACCCCTGGTGGCCAAAGAGCAAACTGCAGTCGCGTGAAAAACATTTATTATGAAGTAAAAAGTGGACATTTACAGGGATTGTGTTCAGTTTAAACTCTGATAAAAAAGAATCTGTATGAAAATATTAAGTCAGATGAAGTCCACACTGTCCACACTCCTGTGTCCGTCACAAACACCATATTATACATTATTTTACACTTCTACACAAGAGACGATCAGTGTTTTAACAAGGTTTTCAAAGGCAAAATCACAGTATACAGGATTATTAAAGGTTAGGTAAGACTGTTTCCATAGCAACATGTGTCCTCGGGCTGGAAAAGAGTTATTACGGGACTTTTATGTATTTATTTATTGGTTCTTGATCTGAATCTGAGTTTAGTTTGACCTTAACGAGAAACTGAGCTGTTGATTTTGAGATTAAACCAGGACTAAACCAGGACTAAACCAGGACTAAATCAGGACTAAACCAGGACTAAATCAGAAACTGGACCAGGACTAAACCAGGTTTCAACCAGGACTAAACTGAGACTAAATTGGGACTTAACGAGGACATGACCAGTACTTAAACAGAAACATAGACTAGAAGTAAACCAGGGACTAAACTTGGACTAAACTAGGTTTGAACCAGGATTAAATCAAGACTAAACCAGAGACTGAGCCAGGATTAAACTGGGACTAAACCAGGACTAAACCGGGTCTAAACAAGGTTTAAGCCAGGACTAAACCAGTTCTAAACCAGGTCTAAAACCAGCACTAAACTAGGACTAAGTCAGGTGTAAACAAGGACTAAAAAGGTCTAAACAAGGTCTAACCAGGTCTAAACCAGGTCTACACCAGGTCTAAACCAGGACTAACAAAGCCTAAACTCAGTCTAAACCTGGTCTAAATCAGGTCTGGTCTAACCCCAATCTAAACCAGGACTAACCCCGGTCTATCCATCCATCCATCTTCTCCCACTTAATCCGGCTGGGGGCAGCTGCCCAATCCTCACAGCACCTGACCCCCTATGAACCCCTCTGCAGGAGGGACTAACCCGGTCTAACCCCGTCTAAACCAGGTCTAACCCTGGTCTAGACCCGGTCTTCACCAGAAGTAGTTGTAGATGCCCCTCCAGTACCAGCAGGTGCAGTTGAGTCCGGCTGCGATCAGCAGAATCACCAGCAGCGTCACGGCGAGTACCACGGCCACGATGGTGGCGATGATGGCCCAGACGAAGGTGCGGCGCGACATGTCCACCAGGGGCGCCGTCATGGCCATCTTGGCCCTGCGCGCCCGCCGCCGGTCCTGCGGCGGGTACCGCGACAGGTTCACGCTCTCCATGGTCAGGGAGCGCACCAGGCAGGAGCGCTGGTGGCTCAGCTGCTCGAACGAGTGCCTCCCGTGGTACCGGCCCATCCCGCTGTGCCCTGAGAGACATGACCAGAGCTTTACCGCGACATCGCCATGGAAACGAGCGCGTGACGCGACACGTCAGGTCTGTGGAGAGGCCACCCCACTCACAGCACCTGAAAGTCCGCACCAAGGTCCAGACTTAGAACTTAAAGTGTTTTATTCTTTTTGTTGGTTCCTCAGATTTTTGACTTTTGAAGTGGTCCCTCCTCACATGACCGAACCCAAGTCCTGTAAACCGGTTAAAATCTGTGAACTGTTCAGCTTCAGATCTATTCTACATCTAATCTCTTAATTAAAACAGCATTTGGCCTGGAGCAGCTCTCACACGTGACAGCGCTGAAGATAAAGTGTTAGTCGAGTGTTAGAAGCTCATGTGAAACTTCGCTGTGGCTCATTTCAGAAAATGGCAGAAGAGACGTCGAGACGTCTGTGAATGAAGCATTTATACACAGACACGTAAGGCTCAGTTTAACCCAGCACCATGACTAAAGTCATGATGGTTTAGTCATGACATCCCTACTCCCCTCACCTGTCCCCTCACCTGTCCCCTCACCTGTCCCCTCCCCTGTCCCCTCCCCTCACCTGTCCCGACCCCTCTCCTGTCCCCTCCTCTCTCCTGTCCCCTCCCCTGTCCCCCCCCCTCACCCCTCACCTCCCCACCCCTCTCCCCTCCCCTCACCTGTCCCCTCCCCTGTCCCCTCCCCTGTCCCCTCCCCTCACCTGTCCCCTCCCCTCACCTGTTTTATGATGATCATGTTTTGTTGTGTTTGTTTTGCTCTTAAACTTTGAGCACTGTGCTCTTTGTTTCTCGTTATTTCTGTATAATGGGATTTCTTTTTGACGGACAAAACAACAAGTTAAAAACCCACCAGGATCATGCAGAGCGAGTAAAATAATCCGAACATTTAAAAGCAAAAGGCCGAGGCCACAGCAGCAGTTCCAGGGACAGGAGCCGGAATATTCTAATAGGAGCTGATTCTGGAGCCAGACTCAGAGGAGCCGGAAGAGCCTGAAGTGACTGAAGTGAAATGAATTGATCTGAAATGTTTTGAAGGAACTCTCAGTGTTAATGTGTCTGGAAAAGGGAGGAGAGGCACAGAGCATCAGATGACTCTTATTTCTGCTCTTTTGCTCTCATTTCTTGTGTGTTTAATGCAGTGCTGTAAAAATATCACTTTATTAATGAGTTAGTGCTGATTTTTTGAATACAAACTAGTTTTTCCATCAGCTGTGGCCACTGCTGTGGAAACTACAGCCTGAGGTGAAAGTGCGTTGCTCACCGACTCCTCCGAAGGGCAGAGAGCAGAGGGTGTAGTGCATCAGAACATCGTTCACCAGGATCCCCCCACTGGACGTCTGCTCCAGCATCTTCTCTATGCCCTGAACACACAGCAGAAAGAACAGGAGAAATAAACGAGAAATAAACGAGAAATAAACGAGAAATAAACGAGAAATATATGAGAAAGTACATGAGAAATAAACGAGAAAGTACAGTTGAAATAAATGAGAAAGTACAGGAGAAATAAACGAGAAATAAACGAGAAAGTACAGGAGAAATAAACGAGAAAGTACAGGAGAAATAAACGAGAAAGTACAGGAGAAATAAACGAGAAATAAACGAGAAAGTACAGGAGAAATAAACGAGAAATAAACGAGAAAGTACATGAGAACTAGTACTGAGATAAAAGAACAAGGAACTTTTCACTTTTAAATCAGTCATTTTCAGGGCTTTTCACTGTTTCCCCTTTTCGTTTCCTCTCTGAAGTCGTATTTCTTAACGTCGTATTTCTTACTTGAGTAAAAACGGTTGTTCGTTTCGTGACAAAAGCGTGAAAAGTGTCAGACCTTCTGATCGGAGCAGAAGACGTACAGGGCCAGGGGCTTCTCTCGCTCGTTGATGAAGCGAATGGCGTCGTCGATGTCGCTCACGGCCACCAGGGGGAGCACGGGGCCGAAGATCTCCTCCTGCATCAGCCTGGACTGAGGAGGAACGTCCCTCAGCACCGTGGGGGCTGAGAAGAAGAGGAGCAGTGATCATCTGCACCGTCTGAACCTCCTCTGCACCCTCTGAACCTCCTGAGTGATCCTCTGCACCATCTGAACCTCCTCTGCACCATCTGAACCTCCTCTGCACCATCTGAACCTCCTGAGTGATCCTCTGCACCATCTGAACCTCCTGAGTGATCCTCTGCACCATCTGAACCTCCTGAGTGATCCTCTGCACCGTCTGAACCTCCTGAGTGATCCTCTGCACCGTCTGAACCTCCTCTGCACCCTCTGAACCTCCTGAGTGATCCTCTGCACCATCTGAACCTCCTCTGCACCATCTGAACCTCCTGAGTGATCCTCTGCACCATCTGAACCTCCTGAGTGATCCTCTGCACCGTCTGAACCTCCTGAGTGATCCTCTGCACCATCTGAACCTCCTGAGTGATCCTCTGCACCGTCTGAACCTCCTGAGTGATCCTCTGCACCGTCTGAACCTCCTCTGAACCTCCTGAGTGATCCTCTGCACCCTCTGAACCTCCTGAGTGATCCTCTGCACCCTCTGAACCTCCTGAGTGATCCTCTGCACCATCTGAACCTCCTCTGCACCGTCTGAACCTCCTGAGTGATCCTCTGCACCGTCTGAACCTCCTCTGGACCACCTGAACCTCCTCTGGACCATCTGAACCTCCTCTGGACCATCTGAACCTCCTCTGGACCATCTGAACCTCCTCTGGACCACCTGAACCTCCTCTGGACCATCTGAACCTCCTCTGGACCATCTGAACCTCCTCTGCTCAGGCCTAAACCAGGACTAAATCAGGATTAAACCATCTGACCCTCTCCTCCTCCCTCCTCCCGCCTCCTCCCGCCTCCTCCCGCCTCCTCCTGCCTCCTCCCTCCTCCTCCTGCCTCCTCCTCCTGCCTCCTCTTGCCTCCTCCTGCCTCCTCCCTCCTCCTCCTGCCTCCTCTTGCCTCCTCCTGCCTCCTCCTCCTGCCTCCTCCCTCCTCCTCCTGCCTCCTCCTGCCTCCTCCCGCCTCCTCCTGCTTCCTCCTGCCTCCTCCCGCCTCCTCTTGCCTCCTCCTCCCTCCTCCTGCCTCCTCCCTCCTCCCGCCTCCTCCCTCCTCCTCCTGCCTCCTCCTGCCTCCTCCTCCTGCCTCCTCCCTCCTCCTCCTGCCTCCTCCCGCCTCCTCCTGCCTCCTCCCTCCTCCTGCCTCCTCTTGCCTCCTCCTCCTGCCTCCTCCTCCCTCCTCCCGCCTCCTCTCGCCTCCTCGTACCGATGTATCTCTGTGAGGCGTCGCTCTGTCCTCCGATCACAGGGGTGTATCCTTCCATCAGGCCCATGATTCTGTTGAAGTGTCTCTGGTTTATGATTCGGCCGTAATCTGGAGAACTCTTCGGATCCGCGCCGTAAAACTCCTGGAAACGAAAGACGCAAAAACATAAAAACATAAAAACACAAAAACATAAAAACACAAAAACATAAAAACATAAAAACACAAAAACATAAAAACATGAAGTTCACCGCTGAGGATAAAAGGGAAAGTGTTATTTTAATATTCATGGAAAAGGTGGAGATAAAACTACAAGACTTCAAGGGACAAACCAGGATGAGACCAGGTCTAAACCAGGTCTAAACCAGGACTAAACCAGGTCTAAACCAGGTCTAAACCAGGTCTAAACCAGGACTAAACCAGGACTAAACCAGGTCTATACCAGGTCTAAACCAGGTCTAAACCAGGTCTAACCTTGATCTAAATCAGGTCTAAACCAGGTCTACAACAGGTCTTTGCCATGTCTAAATTGGGCCTAAACAAGATCCAGACCAGGTCCAAACATGATCTAAACCAGGCCTAAACTAGAACTAAATCAGGTCTAAACTGGGTCTAAACCAGGTCTAATCCAGCTCTACACCAGGTCTATGCCAGGTTTAAACCAGGTCAAAACCAGAACTAAACCAGGTCTAAAGCACTTCCAAACCTGGTCTAATCCAGGTCTACACCAGGTCTACACCAGGTCTAAACCCGGTCTAACCCCGGTCTGTCCCGGCCTGTAGACCTGTAGCCTGTGCAGTAGCTGTGGTGTGACCAGCAGCGTGAGGTGGATGCACTAAACCAGGTCTAAACCAGGTCTAAACCAGGTCTAAACCAGGTCTAAACCAGGTCTAAACCAGGTCTAAACCAGGTCTAAACCCGCTTTATACCCGCTTTATCCCCGGTCTCTCCCCGGTCTCTCCCCGGTCTCTCCCCGGTCTATCCCCGGTCTATCCCCGGTCTCTCCCCGGTCTCTCCCCGGTCTATCCCCGGTCTATCCCCGGTCTCTCCTTGGTCTATCCCCGGTCTCTCCTCGGTCTATGACCGGTCTCTCCCCGGTCTAACCCCGGTCTAACCCCGGTCTATCCCCGGTCTATCCCCGGTCTCTCCCCGGTCTCTCCCCGGTCTATCCCCGGTCTCTCCCCGGTCTATCCCCGGTCTCTCCCCGGTCTATCCCCGGTCTCTCCCCGGTCTATCCCCGGTCTCTCCCCGGTCTATCCCCGGTCTATCCCCGGTCTCTCCCCGGTCTATCCCCGGTCTATCCCCGGTCTCTCCCCGGTCTATCCCCGGTCTCTCCCCGGTCTCTCCCCGGTCTATCCCCGGTCTATCCCCGGTCTCTCCCCGGTCTATCCCCGGTCTATCCCCGGTCTCTCCCCGGTCTCTCCCCGGTCTCTCCCCGGTCTCTCCCCGGTCTCTCCCCGGTCTATCCCCGGTCTCTCCCCGGTCTCTCCCCGGTCTATCCCCGGTCTATCCCCGGTCTATCCCCGGTCTATCCCCGGTCTCTCCCGGTCTATCCCTGTAGACCTGCACTGTGGTGTATTCGGTGTTACCAGCAGCGTGAGGCGGATGCACTCGATGAGCTGGTTCTGGACACTGGGTTCACACAGAACATAATCTGGAGCGATACACGTCTGACCACAGTTCACGAACTTCCCCCACGTGATCCTCCTGAAGATACAAAGAAAGAGAAATATGAAACAAGAGAAACAAGAGAAATATGTGTGAACCACTGTTTGTGTTCAAATATTAAACTGAACATCCACATTTCCACAAACCCCATCGTTTTTCACAAGTTTTCTACATAAATCTTGTATTTTAAACTCATGACAACCTCCCCCTGTGTGTTTGAAAAATCTGTGTTTGCTCCTGTCAGTGTCTCTGCTCCTGTCAGTATCTGCTCCTGTCAGTGTCTCTGCTCCTGTCAGTGTCTCTGCTCCTGTCAGTATCTGCTCCTGTCAGTGTCTCTGCTCCTGTCAGTGTCTCTGCTCCTGTCAGTATCTGCTCCTGTCAGTGTCTCTGCTCCTGTCAGTGTCTCTGCTCCTGTCAGTGTCTCTGCTCCTGTCAGTATCTGCTCCTCTGTATGTGGATAATGGTGCTATTATTGTCACCTCAGAGATACCCTGATGAAGCAGAGACTGTACCAGGGAGTACTGGCTGTTTAGTCCTGTTTGAGTCCTGTTTGAGTCCTGGTTTAGTCCTGTTTGAGTCCTGGTTTAGTCCTGTTTGAGTCCTGGTTTAGTCCTGTTTGAGTCCTGGTTTAGTCCTGTTTGAGTCCTGGTTTAGTCCTGTTTGAGTCCTGTTTGAGTCCTGGTTTAGTCCTGTTTGAGTCCTGGTTTAGTCCTGGTTTAGTCCTGTTTGAGTCCTGTTTGAGTCCTGGTTTAGTCCTGTTTGAGTCCTGTTTGAGTCCTGGTTTAGTCCTGTTTGAGTCCTGTTTGAGTCCTGGTTTAGTCCTGTTTCAGTCCTGTTTGAGTCCTGGTTTAGTCCTGTTTCAGTCCTGGTTAGTCCTGGTTGAGTCCTGGTTTAGTTTTGTTTGAGTCCTGTTTGAGTCCTGTTTGAGTCCTGGTTTAGTCCTGTTTGAGTCCTGTTTGAGTCCTGGTTTAGTCCTGTTTGAGTGCTGGTTGGGTCCTGGTTCAGTCCTGTTTGAGTCCTGGTTGGGTCCTGGTTCAGTCCCAGTGCTCTGTTGAGTTGCCAGTACAGCAAATATTTATAATTGTAATAACATAAATATACAGTATATTCATAATATTTATTTATAATTATAATGATATTTATGATATATTTATCGTGATATTGAACATGATCATGTTGTGTCCACAGGTCAGTGTGAGGAGCTTTGAGTCTTGGAAGTGGAAAAGCTCTGTATAAATGTGACCTTTTAACCCTGGTCTAGTCCTGGTTCAGTCCTGGTTCAGTCCTGGTCCAGTCCTGGTTCAGTCCTGGTCCAGTCCTGGTTCAGTCCTGGTCCGGTCCTGGTCCAGTCCTGGTCCGGTCCTGGTTCAGTCCTGGTCCAGTCCTGGTTCAGTCCTGGTCCGGTCCTGGTCCAGTCCTGGTCCGGTCCTTACCTGGCTGCGACCCGGATGTTGCAGTCCGGGTGCACGTAACAGGGGCTCTTCCCTCCCAGCTCCAGGGTGACGGGCGTCAGATGCGCCGCCGCCGCCTCCATCACCTGTCGCCCCACGGAGGTGCTGCCCGTGAAGAAGATGTGCTCCCAACGCTGCCGCAACAGCTCCTGAGTCTCTGCCACACCACCAGGGACCACCGGGTACAGGTCCTGAGGAGAGACCAGGACTGAGCCGGGACTGAGCCGGGACTGAGCCGGGACTGAGCCGGGACTGAGCCGGGACTGAGCCGGGACTGAGCCGGGACTGAGCCGGGACTGAGCCGAGACTGGGACTGAGCCGGGACTGAGCCGGGACTGAGCCGGGACTGAGCCGAGACTGAGCCGGGACTGAGCCGGGACTGAGCCGAGACTGGACCGGGACTGAGCCAAGACTGAGCCGGGTCTGAGCCGAGACTGAGCCGAGACTGGGCCAGGACTGGGCCGGGACTGGGCCGGGACTGGGCCGGGACTGAGCCGGGACTGAGCCAAGACTGAGCCTTCAGGGCATCTGGTCCAGAAGAGGCTCTGTCCTCAGACTCTGTTATGGCCGTGACTCTGAGGGCGACTTTTATGAAACAGGTTTGTTTGACTTTGAGGATTTTTAATTAAGAATAAACTAGGTCTAAATCAGGTCTAAACTAGGTCTAAATCAGGTCTAAACCAGGACTAAACCAGGACTAAACCAGGACTAAACCAGGACTAAACCAGGACTAAATCAGAACTAAACCAGGACTAAACAAGGACTAAATCAGGACTAAATCAGGACTAAACCAGGACTAAACCAGGTCTAAATCAGGACTAAACCAGGACTAATCCGGGCCGTGTTCAGACCTTGTCCAGGTATCGGGGCAGCAGGGCTCGGAGGAGGAGGGAGGAGCACTCGCTGAGCTCTGAGGGCTTCACCACCGCCGCGTTTCCTGGAACAAAAAAACATCCGACTCTAAAACTCCGGCTCTGTCCTCGCAGCCTTGGTCCTAAACCAGGACTAAGACTGTGGAAGTGTCGTTAATTCGGTTTAGGTCGTGTCCGAATGTCCACACGATTAATAATTACTTCACATTAAAGTTGAACTCCGGCCCGTTTGAAGCTAAAGTCGTTTCTAGAGGAGGTGAATTCTGTCAGAAGCCAAAAAACGGCACAGATCAGTGTTTCTTCGGTGGAAACTAGTGTAGTGATGGGGGCAAGTTCTGAACTTCCACGTAAAACGACAATTTGCTTCACACTGAAGAAGCTTAACTCCACTTTAACCCATCTGACAACAGCCACGAGTCTAACAAACCAAACGCTCTGCCTGGTTCACTCATTAGTGTCTGGAAACGTTAGAAAACAACTTTATAAACACCTCACACTTCCCTCTGCTGATTTCCCACTGCACCAAAGCCCAAAAGACTCGATCACCGATGTCGTTTCTAATCCCGTTTATTTACGACTATTTTTTTTTAAACGCTAAAAAAATACATTCACAAACACAAATTTTCTTTCAACAACTTTCAGTTTCTCTTCTTCTCCGTCAGTAGTCGATCTTCACTTGTTGCTTCTGGAGTCGACAGTCGAGTCTTTTGGGCTTTGGTGCAGTGGGAAATCAGCAGAGGTACAGTTGTGCTCATAAGTTTAGGCAGAATTGATGATTTCTTGGTCCAGAAGCTGCACATGGGACGTACTTGGATTTTCAACATGATAATGACCCAAAACACAAAGTGGAGCTGTGGCTCCAGCAGAATAAAGTGAAGGTTCTGGAGTGTTCGTCTCTTCTGACCTCAGTATCACTGAGCCTCTGGACAGATTCAAGCTGCAGTTCAGACAAGAGCCCAAGAATTTACAGGAACTGGAGCCTTTGGCCCAGAAGAATGAGCAGCTTCACCATCAGAGAAAAGAACACATCCACAACTATCACAAAACTACTATCCCGGCAGCGCTGTGAGGATTCTGTTCTTTGACTTCTCCAGTGCCTTCAGCACCCTCCAGCCGCTGCTTCTGAGGGACAAGCTGGAGGCAGCCGGGGTGGACCTGGCAGACTGGATCCTGGACTACCTCACAAACCGGCCCCAGTTTGTGAGGACCCGGGACAGTGTGTCTGATGTTCGGACCTGCAGTGTAGGGCCCCAGGGCACTGTCCTGGGGCCCTTCCTCTTCACCCTCTACACTGCAGACTTCAGGCACAACACGGACAGCTGCGTCCTGCAGAAGTTCTCTGATGACTCTGCCATTATCGGACTCATCACGGATGACGATGACGCAGAGTACAGGGACTAACGCAGGACTTTGTGGACTGGTGTCAGCAGAACCACCTCCTCATCAACGCCGGGAAGACCAAGGAGATGGTGGTGGACTTCCGCAGACACCGCTCCACTGCCTCCCACCAGTGAACATCCAGAGACACTGAGAGAGTGACTCATACAAGTACCTGGGTGTTCATCTGAACAACAAACTGGACTGGACTCACCACACAGATGCACTGTACAGGAAGGGCCAGAGCTCCACCTCCTGAGGAGACTCAGGTCCTTTGGAGTGAAGGGGCCCCTCCTGAGGACCTTCTACGACTCTGTGGTGTCATCAACCATCCTGTACGGTGTGGTCTGCTGGAGCAGCAGCATCACAGAGAGGGACAAGAGGAGACTGGACAAAGTCATCAGGAAGTCCAGCTCTGTCCTGGGCTGTGCCTTGGACTCGGTGCAGGAGGTAGGGGACAGAAGGGTCCTGACCAGATTCACTTCTATGCTGGACCTGGAGTCTCCCCCTCTTCAGGCCCTGTGCTCTGGACCTGGAGTCTCACCCTCTTCAGGCCCTGTGCTCTGGACCTGGAGTCTCCCCCTCTTCAGGCCCTGTGCTCTGGACCTGGAGTCTCACCCTCTTCAGGCCCTGTGCTCTGCAGAGCAGCTTCAGTGACTGATCCACCTTCGCTGTGTGAAGGTTCTGCAGGTCTTTCCTTCCTGCTGCTGTCAGACTTTACAATGAACACTGCTAACTCTGCTGCCTGTGCAATACTGGGACCCTGTGCAATACTGGGACCCTGTGCAATAATGTAAGATAGTAATTTATTGTATATATAGTTTTTAGATAGTAATTTATTGTATATATAGTTTCAAGATAGCAATTTATATGATACATAGTTTTATAATCTTATCTTTATAGATCTTTGTTTTTAAACTTTTTATTTAGAATTTTTCATTGAACACAACAGTGCCCGAGACAAGTGGTTCAAACATAGGAATAAAAGTAAATACAAAAGTTAAATCAATAGTAAATCTAGTTAACATATTTATATTTGATCAGTGATCACACTGATCTTTATAGATCTTTATAGTGTTTGTCTATTTTTAACTTAACTGTGCTTCTATTGCTGCTACTGTTTCTTGCTGTTCTCTTTACTGTGCATTGCAACACTGAAATTTCCCCATTGTGGGACAAATAAAGGATATCTTATCTTATCTTATCTTAAAAGACTCCAGCTTCACTGGGTCATTTGTGTAGTTTCTGTGTCATTATGATTTAAAAAGAGGAAACTCAGGTGTTTGATAATAAACGTCTTCACCCAAGAAGCACCAACCATGAGTGAAAGAAACGTTTTCTCTGAAAGATGGACAAGAAATCATAAATTCTGTCTGGGTCTGTGAACTTATGAGCACAACTGTAAGTGTAAAGCTGCTTATAAAGTTGTTTTCTAACGTTTCCAGACACTAATGAGTGAACCAGGCAGAGCGTTTGGTTTGTTAGACTCGTGGCTGTTGTCAGATGGGTTAAAGTGGAGTTAAGCTTCTTCAGTCTGAAGCAAATTGGTGTTTTACGTGGAAGTTCAGAACTTGCCCCCATCACTACACTAGTTTGTTGCCTTGACAGACTCACTGCCACAGTGAGATCTCCACCGAGGAAACACTGATCTGTGCCGTTTTTTGGCTCCTGACAGAATTCACCTCCTCTAGAAACGACTTTAGCTTCAAACGTGCCCGAGTTCCTCTGTAAATAACATTCAGAGGGTCCGTGTGCTCTGACCTGCAGCGATGGCTCCGATGAGGGGCCCCAGGGTAAGGGCCCAGGGGTAGTTCCAGGCCCCGATGATGAGGACGACCCCTAGAGGCTGAGGCTGGATGTAGACCTGGTCCCTGAGCGTCAGGACCGAGCGCTCCACCGAGCGAGGGGACGCCCACACAGACAGTTTAGCTATGGCCATTTTCAGCTCATTCTCCAGCCCCGTGAGCTCCAGCAGCGGAGTGTCGTACTGGCTCTGAGGAGAGGACCGGGGTTAGACCGGGTTTAGACTGGGTTAGACTTGGTTTAGTCCTGGTTTAGTCCTGGTTTAGACCTGGTTTAGACCTGGTTTAGACCTGGTTTAGACCTGGTTTTATCTAGGATGATCATTTGTGTCCTTTTTGTTTCCAACTTTTTCCAACTTTTAGTCTTGTTTCAGTTTGGTCTGGTCTTGGTTTAAATTTCATGAACTTGAAATCAAATATTTTACTGATAAAAGTTCTAATGCAGATTTATTATATTTTACTGATAAAAATTCTAATGCAGATTTATTATATTTTACTGATTAAAGTTCTAATGCAGATTTATTATATTTTACTGATTAAAGTTCTAATGCAGATTTATTCTTAATCATAAAAACATTGGATATGATGGACAAGTCGTTTATGTTATAATTTGGTGCAGACACAGGGACTGTAATACTCTGAAGTAAAGTGACAGATACATACAATCCTTTAAGTCCTGGTCTAGTCCTGGTCTAGTCCCGGTCCAGGCCCGGTCCAGTCCCGGTCCAGGCCCGGTCCAGTCCCGGTCCAGTCCCGGTCCAGTCCCGGTCCAGTCCCGGTTCGTACCCTGTTCAGGTCCTGTTTCAGCGCCGTGGCGATGTCCGTCTCTCGCTCCTTGATCATCTTGAGCAGCGCGTGCAGCTGCTGCAGCCTGAACTCCAGGGGGCGCGTTTTCCCACTGAGGAAGGCCTGGCGAGCCCGAGAGTGCGCCTGCCGCTCTATACTCCCACCTGAGGAGAGGAGAGACCGGGTTAGACCGGGTTAGACCGGGTTTAGACCGGGTTTAGTCCTGGTTTAGTCCTGGTTTAGTCCTGCGTTAGTTCTGGGTTAGACCGGGTTTAGACCTGGTTTAGACCTGGTCTGCTGCTCGATACTCCCACCTGAGGGACAGAACTGGTTCTAGTTTAGACCTGGTTTAGGCCTCGTTTAGTCCTGTTTTGGACCTGGTTTAGTCCTGGTTTATTTCTAAATTTAGTCCTTAGATTAACGCTATAGTTCATTCCACCGTATCAACACCGTCTAGTCCTGGTTTAGACCTGGTTTAGGCCTGGTTTAGGCCTGGTTTAGACCTGGTTTAGACCTGGTTTAGTCATTATTTTTAATAGTCGCTGGTCTCCAAACTCTCCAGTAAATGAACGGTCCAAGCGCTGAAGTTTCATCGCCAAATCTATCCAAAGAACAGTGCGCGTAACTCGTGCGTAAAGCGAAGTGACGCCAACAACAACAACAACAAACGAAGCAGCTCCGTGTATGTCCGACGTTATTTCATCCTTTAATCCCGTCCCGAGCTCGGATGTTCGGTGTTTTACCTGGGGGCATGGTGGAGCAAACCGCCAGATAAACCATCCACTTGTTTGTCGTGTCCCTGCTCCGTGCGTAATTCGTGCGTCGCTGCTGCTCCCGTATCCGCGCTGCTCTGACGCTCCCTGCGCTTTGTCCCGAGTTTATCAGACTGAGACCGACCCCGGATCAGCTTCCCCCCCGCGCCCACGCACCGTGACCGGGGAACAGCCGAGCCACGGGCCGGGGGAGCGCGCTGGTGCACCTTTAAGTCCTGGTTCAGTCCATTATTTAGACCCGGTTTAGTCCTTGTTAGTCCTGTTTTAGTCCTGTTTTAGTCCTGGTTTAGTCCAGGTTTAGTCCAGGTTTAGTTCTGTCTTAGTCCTGGTTTAGTCCAGGTTTAGTCCAGATTTAGTTCTGATTTAGTCCTGGTTTAGTCCTGGTTTAATCCTGGTTAACCGTGGTTCAGTCCTGGTTTAGTCCTGTTTTAATCCTAGTTCAGTCCTGGTTTAGTTCTAGTTCAGTCCTGGTTCAGTCCTGTTTTAGTCCTGGTTCAGTCCTGGTTTAGTCCTGGTTCAGTCCTGGTTTAGTTCTAGTTTGGTCCTGGTTTAGTCCAAATTCAGTCCTGGTTTAGTCCAGGTTTAGTCCTGGTACAGTCCTGGTTTAGTCCTGGTCCGGTCCTGGTTCAGTCCTGATTTAGTTCTGGTTTAGTTTTGGTTCAGTCCTGGTCTAGTCCTAGTTTAGTCTCAGTGTTCTGTTGAGTTGATCTTCCAGTATATTAAATATTTCACATTTTTATAACATAAATACTGTATTTTTCAGACTATAAATCTGGTTTAGTCCTGGTTCAGTGCTGGTTTAATCCTGGTTTAGTCCTGGTTTAGTCCTGGTTTAGTCCTGGTTCAGACCTAGTTTAGTCCTGGTTCAGTCCTAGTTTAGTCCTGGTTTAACACTGTAAAAACAGTCCAATCTGGTCAAGATTTAACTTTGGTTCAGATATTGTCAAGTCTGTTTTGATCCTATATTTTTTTCTTTTGTGTTGACCTGGTTTAGTCCTGATTCAGTCTTGGTTTAGTCCTTATTCAGACCTCATTTCGTCCTGGTTTAGCTGAGGTTTAGTTCTAGTTTAGTCCTTTTTTTTAAACCCGGTTTAGTCCTTGTTAGACCTGCTTTACTCCTCGGTTCATTTTTAGTCCCGGTTTAGTCCTGGTTTCGGTTTTAGTCCTGGTTTAGTCCTGTTTTAGTCCAGTCTCGTCTGGTCTTCGAGTATTTAAATAAAAAACCTGATCCTGACCGTTCTCAGACATGTTTGATCCTGTGTGAAGTCCTCGTCTTCTTCTCTGTTTGGCTCTGATTATTTTCCACCTGTTTCACAACAACAGTTTATGGCCCGTTTATAACAGAACTGATAAATACAGATAAACTTTGACTACGGGAGCAGCAGAAAAGTACTGACAATAGTAACAGTAGTACCAGGGATGGGCAGTGCTCACTCACATTTACTTTTTAATGAAATCGTACTTTTCAGAGTATTTTTCTGGCTGCGTAATCAGAATTTTTAAAGGTAAAACTACCACTTCATGACATCACAAGGTGGAACAGAGCGTTTGGAGCTTTGGAAAAGTAGCAGTAATTGTATAAAATGCACAGTTTTGTGACAGTGGCAAAATAAAATCAAAATAAAAACACGTTAAGAGCTTTCAGTCGCTTTCATTCATCTTTATTCATCACCCTGTTTATGTAATTAAAACGTTTATTCATTAAAGTCTTACAGTGTGCACAGTAATCACATTTCTTTCAACATTTCCAGATAAAGCTGCACTGTGTGACTTTTCAGGCTGGGTTGGGGGTCCGTCACCTGCTTGTTTCTATGGATACACCAATGCTCTAGCAGGAAAGTTCCGCATTATGACATTAAACACCTCTATTTATTACATTTATCCAATTACAGGTGGTTTTAAAGCTCTAGAAAAACTTCTTTTTGACTTTTTCTGACTGTGAGCGGGGTCGCCTCTCCACAGATCTGACCTGTAACTCTGTCCAGTTTGTTCTCAGTGGAAACAAAAAGGTTTAAAGCCACACTGCGAAACATTCCAGACAAAGCAATAACATCTAAATGAAAAAAAGCATTGGACGGACCTTCCAGCAGAAACACTACACAGTGCACTCTCTGACTTGAGTCGTACTTTTCCCCAAACACTTTTTACTTTTACCTGAGCAATTTCTCGGACCACTACTTGGTTTTGGATCCGTCACCTGCTTGTTTCCATGGATACGTCATCGCTCTGCCTGGAAAGTTCCGCAGTGTGACATTAAACGCGTCTATTTATTACATTTATCCAATCACAGGTGGTTTTATCGCTCAAAAATACGTAGAAAAACAACGAAAAAACAGGCATTCTGACTGTGAGCGGTGTCGCCTCTCCGCAGATCTGACCTGTAACTTGGTCCGGTTTGGTCTCTGTGACGATAGAAAGGTTTAAAGTCACACTGCGAGACATTCCAAACAAAGCAATAGCATCTAAATGAAAAAAAAAAAAAACATTGGACAGACCTTCCAGCAGAAACTCTACATAACACTACCACTAAAACCCCTGTAATAAAACATAATAAAATATAATAAAACGCAGCGTTTGTTTCACAGTGACTCCAGTTTGCGGCAGAGATGATTCTAATGGAAAATATTCATAAACTGCCTGACGATATCTGGGTTTATCCGGGCTGTAAAAGTCGACGGAAAGTGTCAGAGGTCAGAACGACGACTGATAACGACGCTCTTCACACAGCTACAACAAAGCGGAGGATTAACCATTATATAAACCTCTCCTCAAGTGACGATCACGCCGCCTGGTCCTGAGCTCATATTTTACACTCTCTCTTTTATTTTAACAGAACGGCAAATGAAAATGCAGAAAATGTTTTTAAAAAGTCCATATTACGCTGTCTTTCTGTAGCCCGGAGTTGTGTTTTTGTTTCATTCGCACATTTAAACACAAATCCTGCAGATTAAGACCGAGTTTTTCTCTCAAACAAACCAAAAAAACCCTTTCTGTTCCACCTTGTGATGTCATGTGGTGATACCGGAAGCGCTCCACTATGTTTTTAAAGTCCACACACCTTCGCTAGAATCATCCGGATCATTTAATTTCAGCGTTGGAATTGCTGATCTTTACTGAACTAAAGGTAAAGTTAAGTTAAGATGACTTGAATTAAGAAAGTTTTACCATGATTTGAGTAAATTTCATATAATGAATATATGAAAATATGAAAATGCACCTGCTACACTTAAAATAACAAAAACTTTTTTCACTTAAAATCAGAAACAAAATCGAATTTTGCTTGAATTAAGAAAAAAACACTTATTCCACCGGTCGATCGTTTTACTTGTCAAGTTGAATCCGCTCAAATAACGTAAAACAAGTCATTTTAACTACCACTTCATGACATCACAAGGTGGAACAGAGCGTTTGGAGCTTTGGAGATGCAACAGACGAATAATAAAGAGCCACTCAAACGTGTGAATGAAACTAAACAAAACTCCAGCTCTGTTTTGGAGGAGGAAACATCAGAACGTGACTTAAAGCTCAAGAATCCTCCTGTGATTTAGGACCTTTAATTTACACTTTTATTGACCCACTGGTGAAATGTGTCCTGTGCATTTGACCCTGTGTCCTTCACAGTCTCTGGGTGTCAGGAGCACTGGGTCCAGCTCCAGATCTTGGTCCAGTCTCGGTCCGGACTTCTTTAGCGGTGTGTTTTTTTGTTGTGTTTCCTTCCTTTTGTCCCCTGGATTCCGGCTGTGTGAGGCCTGGTCCCTGATCGGTGGAGCATTTCCCCACCTGACACCTCCCACCTGACACCTCCCACCTCCCACCTGACACCTCCCACCTGACACCTCCCACCTGACACCTCCCACCTGACACCTCCCACCTGCCTCCTCCGGTTTCAGATCAACAGCTTCACCTGTTCGGGGCCAGTCTGCCATTTTGTCTTTGTGCCTCATTATTAGTGTCTTTGTTCTATTCGGGCTTTTCGATGACACTACAAACAAACACGGCTCAGCTCGACACGGTGAAGCTTTTCCACGCGGTCGTCACCACCTGGAAGTGGGTGGAGTCGTGGGTGGAGTCGTGGGTGTCGACGCGGCGTCATTTTTAGGCGACATTATTCGCCTCACAGTCTTTGTTTTCACTGCTCTTCCCTCTGCACGATCTGCTCCGTTGTTTCTCCTCCATCGACGTGTTCGCTGTCGTCGTGCGGTCGTCGTGCGGTCGTCGTGCGGTCGGTGGGGATCACACTCCGACTCTGTTTAAATCTAAAAACGGTTCTGTTTAGCTCATGACTGAAAGGTTTTCAGAGGTTTTAATTTCTCATTCCGCAATTTCTCATTTCTCTCTTAATTCTCTCTCATTTAATGTCCCGTCTCTAAAGCGTCTTTTGGGACATGCGTCGTTTGTATTGATGATTTTAATGTATTTCTTGTTCCGTAAATCACTCTGAATTACTCTGCGTACGAACTGCGCTGCACAAATAAACTCGTCTCGCCTCATTTAAAGACCCCGGAGCTTCGTCGAGCGTTTGACGACGTTTCCTCTGACAGATCGCCGCGCGGCTCCGTCCACATCGGCTCAGAACGGTCAGAACCGAAACGGGAACGGAAAATCCTAACGGCTCCGGGTCCGGCCCCCAGCGGAAGAGCAAAGGAAGCGCGTGGTGCTGGACAGCGCCCGTGGAAAAGACGTACAACTGTGTGTGTGTGAGGCACTGGTTTAGTTCAGTTTTATCTGTTTAGTCACTTGATTCTTGCAGGTTTATGTGTTTAGGGACGTGTGGTTTTGTTGTGCATTTTGTGTCTTTTAGGGGGGTTTTTTTGGTTTTTTTTGTATGGACCTACGTGACCCGTCGTTACATTTCAATCCTGTTATTTTGTTTACTAGTTTAGGTTATTTCATGTACATATTTTAACATGTTTTGTGTTGTCACCTCGTACATCCTGTTGATCAAATTACTTTGTTTATTCTGTTTTCTTTTCACTTCCTCTTCCCACAGCAGAGCAGGGACGTGACGGAGAACTCGGGGAAAAGTTTCTGCGTTTAAATCTTGCATAAAGTCGGTTCATTTGTGTAAAATGTCCAGTTTTCACGTGACAAACTGAACCCGAGACTTTAAAACCCGTCAGAGTCCGAGGATCAGCCCTGAACTAAACAATGAAGGAAATGAAAGGACCTGTTTTCAAATACACTGAGATACTGATTTACTATTTGAAATGTAAAGACTCATGAAGGGATTTGAAAATGTGCCAACGCATAAAACAAACGGTAAAATAAGAATAAAACGTAAAAACCCTGAAATGTAAGAGGACTGATGTGAAATGCTGTGGATCAGACTCATCCTGATCTGAGCAGGAACCTCTGAAAAACAAAAGAAAACAGAGAAATGGGTGAAAACGTTAAAAAGGTAAAGACAATAACGGCTTTTACTGTGTTTAAAATCACAAACTGAACCCCGAACGCCATTTTTAACCAGCAGCAATAACGTGAACAAGTCCAAAACCGCTTTAAATTACACAAGAACTATAATTAATACAAATAAATTACAACTTTATTCTGTTTACACTGTTTTCAGATCTGTTCTGATGCAGTTTCCTCCAGAATGACCCGTGTGTCGCTCGTTTTGCTCAAAAAAACAAACTCTTTTCTTCATTATTGTAGAACAGATAATGACTTTTATTTTTTTTTTTTCGATTTTGTGCTTAAATTAATAATGGAAAAAACGTTGAACGGCCGTTTCCCCGAAACCAAACTCCTGCTCCTGAGATCCAGTGTGAACCAGGACTAAACCAGGACTAAACCAGGACTGAACCAGGAATAAACCAAAACTAAACCAGGACTAAACCAGGACTAAAGCAGGACTAAACCAGGACTAAACCAGGACTAAACCAGGACTAAACCAGGTCTAAAGCAGGACTAAACCAGGACTAAACCAGGACTAAACCAGGACTAAACCAGGACTAAACCAGGACTAAACCAGGACTAAACCAGGACTAAACCAGGTCTAAACCAGGACTAAACCAGGTCTAAACCAGGACTAAACCAGGACTAAACCAGGACTAAAGCAGGACTAAACCAGGTCTAAACACGGTCTAAAGCAGGACTAAAGCAGGACTAAACCAGGACTAAAGCAGGACTAAAGCAGGACTAAAGCAGGACTAAAGCAGGACTAGACCAGGTCTAACCCAGGTCTAACCCAGGACTAACCCAGGACTAAAGCAGGACTAAACCAGGACTAAACCAGGTCTAAACCACAGATCCGACCCGTAACCCGGTCTGGTTTAGACAGAGCGCTTTAATGCCACACTGCGGAACATTCCAGGCCGTAAAGCTCGCGGCAGAAGAGCAGAAAAGGGCGGCGGTGACGTGAGCGGAGCCCCGGCGCTGGTGCAGCCGAGCGCTCGTTTCCAAAGGTGAGCGAGACAAAGGGCGGTGTGTGCGGGGCAGCGGTGCATGCTGGGTAACGGGCAGGAGAATGGGGCGTATTGTGGGGCAGAGACAGGGGCTTTGTTGAGCCTGAGCTGAGGTGGGACAGCGGTGGGAGGGGAGCCTGGGAAACTGAAGGGCTCCCGTAGAAAGGCTCCACTGTACGGAGCTGCTCGTCGCCTCACGCGCGGCAGATTTTCATCGTTTTATGACCTTTTTGCTTTGCCTTGTGACAAAAATATTATGTAAAGGTCCTATATTACGCAAAAGATTTGTGAATGAAACAAAACACAACTCCACGTCTGTGTTTGAGGCGGAAACGAGACCTATAAGAGCAATTTTAGTCCATTTATCCTCGTCCATTTTTCTTAATTTTGCTATTTGTCTTCATTTTTGTTTTATTTTGACTGTTTTATGAACTTATTGTATTGTCCTGCTCTGTGAAGTGTGTTTGAGTGCCATGAAAAGCACTATATAAATACAATTTATTATTATTATTATTAATTTTACTGTTAAAACTCCACATTTGACTCCCTAATGAAGTGTTATGCATCATTTTTTCTGTTATTTCACATTCTGCTGCTGTAGTCGTGTCATGTGGCTGTAATAAAAGCTACAGGACCAGAAATGCACATGAAAAAATAATCAAAATAAAATAAAATTCACACTCTTTTATACAAAACACACAGCAAACCTGTATAAACAACTTTTTGGACATAAAAAATGCTTAATTTAGGGCCTTAGCTACAAAAATGCAAAATATCAAGTCTGTAAGTAAATTAAAAATCTCCTTATTGCTTCAAAACAAACAAAAGTAAATAATTTTATGAGCTTTCTGCTTTCCCTGGTGTCAAAAATATTATGAAAAGGTTTTATATGATGCAAAACTGACTGTCGGGAGCTTTGTTAGTTAGTTATAAGGCTGAGACTACATGACTAACATATTCAGATCACCGTGTTTTCTTTTATTGTTTTGAAAATGTTAAATTCACAGAGAACAGTCTCCCCTCCCTTTGCTCTTTGACTCTAAACAACGTTAAAACACGAGAGAAAGCTCCAAAAAGTCGATTCTACACTTACAACATTTCGTATTTAGCAAAACTATAATAATCAGGGACGGCACAAGAGCTCGTAAGACAAAATCTACGCAAAATCGAGATTTTTTTTGTCCATGTTTTGGACAAAAAAGAGTCAAACACAGATGACCTGCATCTCTTAAAGTCCCAAAAAGCAGTGGAAACAAACATACGAAATCAAATAAATAAACAAATTGTGAGGCCAAAATTGGAAACTGAATTGTGAATACTAATAAAATACAATAGTAAAAACTAAATACAATCAATTAAATAAATACTGTCCCACTTTAATCATATTTTATTTGTTTATTTTGTTGTAAGGCTTCAGTGTAGGAATTATGGTAAAGTCAAACTGACGGAGAAGAAGAGAAACTGAAAGCTGTTGAAAGAAAATGGTTCGTGAATGTATTTTTTAGTGTTTTTCAAAAAATATAATTCACTGGTAAATGAATGGGATCAGAAACGACATCGGCGATCGAGTCTTTTGGGCTTTGGCCTGTGTTTCTGACACCAGGGAAAGCAAAAAGGTCATAAAATTATTTACTCGTGTTTGTTTTGAGGCAATAAGGGAATTTTTAGTTACTTACAGACTTGATATTTTGCACTTTTGCAGCTAAGGCCCTAAATTAAGCATTTTATATGTCCAAAAAGTTGTTTCTACAGGTTTGCTGTGTGTTTTGTATGAAAGAGTGTGAATTTTATTAAATTTTTATTATTATTTCTGGTCCTGAGGCTTTTATTCCAGCCTCATGACACAACTACAGCAGCAGATTGTGAAATAACAGGTTGGACTGAACAAAAGGAGGTATAATACTAACACTAGTTTGTTGCCTTGACAGACTCACTGCCACAGTCAGATCTCCACCGAGGAAACACTGATCTGTGCCGTTTTTTGGCTCCTGACAGAATTCACCACCTCTAGAAACGACTTTAGCTTCAAACGTGCCCAAGTTCAACTTTAAAATCTCGTGGACCTGATCTCGTCTCATTATCCATAATAATATATAAAGTAAAGCTGCGTTTACCTGTATGACGAAGGCAGCGAGCCCCACGATGGCGCTGACCAGAGCGAAGCGCCGCAGCCTCCTCAGAGTGACCTGCAGGAGGAGCCGTCGAGCCCAGTGGTTCTTCCTGCGGGTGTGGGGCGGGTAGCGCACGCTGTTCACCGCCTCCAGGCTCAGGGACTTGATGAGGCAGCTCCTCAGGTGACTCAGGCGGTCGAACGTGTGCTTCCCTTTGTAACTGCCCATCCCGCTGTTACCTGCAGGGGGCGCAACACCACACACACTTTAACTTTGTGATAATACTCCTCACACCGCAGGCTGGACGCAGGAGGAGGGAGACGCAGCTGAAAACTGTGATTGAGCGGCAGAGGGAAAGTCTGGAGTGAGTAACTTGTGCTTAGCTCTGTTCACAGGGGATCATCTTTACCTGAGGACCTTTGGTGAGTTGTAATAATCGCGGAGGACGTCTGAGATTTTAATCCCGTGCGAATGCTCCACGTCTGTAATTTGTAAAGTAAAAAATTCCGCCGCAAATTACCTACGATGTTTCACCAAACACAGACGTCCGGTGATGATACTCTCGTCCCGTGTGAATCTGCAGCTCGGTGTTTGTCGTCGTAATTGCGTTTTTTTTTTCTGTTTATTCCTTTTCTTTCTGTGGTCTTTTCTCTATATTTTGCGCAGCTTTTATGTCTCTTTGCAACATGAGTAAAATAAAACAAATAAATAAAAGAGACGGGAGAAAAGCGGAGGAAACTTGAACTGAAATGAAGAAAACAAAAGCTGGATTTATCTGGAGCTGGTGGAGTTACTCAGAATTGACACCGAGGATGAAGAATTCAGTGGATTTATTTGATTTGGAGCGAAGTGGAGAGTTCGGGAAGATTATTCTGTTGTTTCTGCTCTAGTTTTGTGAAGAACTGTTCATATGTGACGTGAACAAACCAGACACGTGTTCAGGGCCGTAAAACTTCCGCCATCAACTATTAATATCCGTCATATCAGTGACGAGCAGGAAGTTGCTGTAAGGAATGACTCTGATTGGTCAGAATTAGCCTCATCCAAACCTCATCGCTTCGGTTTCACAACAGGAAACTCTGCCCACAGATGAGAACAGCCAAGAGGAAACATCCTCTGTCCTCCTCACTTGGCGTCTTGGATCTTTGCTTTTTCACTTCAAATTTCACGCCCTGAATTTTGACTGAATATTTGTGCGGAATATTTAAAAGGTGAATTTTTTTATTCTGAAATTTTAAAAACGTTGACGATGTGTACTTCAGACTAAAAATAATAGGTTTTTTTAAGAGTTAGAAGATTCATAGGGAGAAATTCAGCGGTGTTTAAAATTCAAAATCCGAAAAAATGATCTTCTCACGAGAACGACTCAGACGGACAAAGAGAAACGACGAGAAGCTTCATTAACGCAGCTCCGCAGATAAAAAAACATCGACTCGTTCGTTTTCGACTTTTGTTTTGTGATTAACTTGTCCAATCAGCAGAGAATATGTGCCAGCATAAAACAGTCTGAGGTTTATATATGTGTTAGGAGCAGCTCTGTGTCTCTGGTGTAAACCGACGCTTTTAAAAACTCGCTCGTCTGTAGATTTGTGACGTCACGTGTGGCTGAAGCTCCCGGTAAATCCCAGGTGAGGAAACGCTGTGAATCGAGCAGGAGCAACTTTGGAAAGATAAAAAAAAAAACAGGATCACGTAGAGCAGGTGAAAACGAACGAGTTTAACCTCCTGAGACCCGAGCGTTTGTCTGTGTGCAAAAGAAACGATGTGAAATACGATGAGGACAGTGGGTCAATCAAACTGTACGACACAAATTGGTTAAAAAATGTAAAAAGTACAGATAAAGTGCTAATCAGCTGTTTATTTCAAGCCCTAAATATGCCAAAGGTGACGCAGGTCGACCGCGAGCAGGATAAAAACACACACAAAGGCGTGAAAATGTGGTTCATTTCTGGTTTTCAGTCATTACAAAAAAAAAAGTGGAGGTGCAAAAAGTGCAAAAAGGTACAAAATGGAGACGGGCGGCAGTTTCCCTCCAGCGATTTACAACTTTAAACTCACCCAAATATTCCCAAATTCACCTCACGACATAAACAATCAACAACACGACACAGCCCCAATGTCCTCAAACGACGACGTGACGTTTCCTGATGCTCTCGTCTGTGTGATCACTGCAGTGTGTCCGATTCTAATGCCGTATGAGGACAGAGATATTCTTCTACATAAATACATTGGTTTCATTCTTTATTTCTTTTTCTTTTGGGAGCTGCTGTAGAGGTTTTCCGTTGATTTCCCTGCCTTTTTTTCATTGAAATCGGTGTAATATTGTGTCCCTCAATGTGGCGAACAAGAGGAAGTTTTAAAAAAAAGTGAATATCCCGGTGCTAAGAGGCAGAAATGTGAGTTCCCCATATGAGTAACAGGGACTCAGGAGGTTACGGTAAGAATGACAGAATAGATGATCCCGGGGAAGATCGTCTGTGCGTCTTTAGTCGAACTCGGCCTGTTTCTCATCTAGTTTGTGTTTTTCTTCGACCGTTCGCCCCTCGACCCTTTGGCCTGGGTTTTTGGGTTTGTTTTTGAGACTCACCGACTCCTCCGAAGGGCAGGGCGCACACAGTGAAGTGCACCAGGCAGTCGTTGGCCAGAAGAGCTCCGCTGGACGTCTCCGAGATCATCCTCTGAATGAGCTGCAGAGAAACAGGAGAACCTTAAACACAATCGTCCGAATCCTCTTCCGTTTCTGCGGCGCATTTTTACAAAAAAAGCAGTTTCCAAAATGCTGCGCGGAGATCACAAAACGGAGGCAGCAAAAAGGTAAGTCCTAAAACAATAAAACCAGTCAAATCAATAAAAGCGAAACCATAAAAATCATAAAATAGTCGTAAATATGTCAAATAAAGACGTGACCATGTAAGATCTGTGGCAATAAAGCAATAAAAGCAATGAAAACACCTGTTAAACACCTGTTTAATGTGTCCAGGCTGTGATTCGCTTATAAAATCATCCAGAGGGCAAATGTAAAGTGTGATTCTGTGATTCCAAAGTTTCCAGGTTGTTTTTAGAGTTTGTGGGCGAATTTTTAGACGACTTAGGACCACTATAGTCGCCTTTATTATTTTCAGGAGCTATACATTTATATCATTATGAGTTATTTTACACCAGCTACTTTTTGTTTTTGAATTTATTATCACTTTTTATACTTTTACTGTTTTTTTTATTATATTATATTGTGATTGTGAGCTCCTGTGTCCACATAATTCCTCTTGACGGTTAATAAAGTTTGTCTGAGTCTAAGTGTCTCTAAAGCAGCAGCTGCACCTTCTTGTCCTCAGTGAAGACGTAGAGACCAGCCCCGGTTTTGCCCCGGTTTTGCCCTGGTTTTGCCCTGGTTTTGCCCTGGTTTTGCCCTGGTTTTGCCCTGGTTTTGCCCTGGTTTTGCCCCGTTGTGTCCCTCAGGTGCCCTGGTTTTGCCCTGGTTTTGCCCTGGTTTTGCCCTGGTTTTGCCCTGGTTTTGCCCTGGTTTTGCTCTGGTTTTGCTCTGGTTTTGCCCTGGTTTTGCTCTGGTTTTGCTCTGGTTTTGCCCTGGTTTTGCCCTGGTTTTGCCCCGTTGTGTCCCTCAGGTGCCCTGGTTGTGCCCTGGTTTTGCCCTGGTTTTGCCCTGGTTTTGCTCTGGTTTTGCCCTGGTTTTGCCCTGGTTTTGCCCTGGTTTTGCCCTGGTTTTGCCCTGGTTTTGCCCTGGTTTTGCCCTGGTTTTGCTCTGGTTTTGCCCTGGTTTTGCCCTGGTTTTGCCCTGGTTTTGCCCTGGTTTTGCCCTGGTTTTGCCCTGGTTGTGCCCTGGTTTTGCCCTGGTTTTGCTCTGGTTTTGCCCTGGTTTTGCCCTGGTTTTGCTCTGGTTTTGCCCTGGTTTTGCCCTGGTTTTGCCCTGGTTGTGCCCTGGTTTTGCCCTGGTTTAATTATATTGTGATTGTGAGCTCCTGTGTCCACATAATTCCTCTTGACGGTTAATAAAGTTTGTCTAAGTGTCTCTAAAGCAGCAGCTGCACCTTCTTGTCCTCGGTGAAGACGTAGATGACCAGAGGTTTCTCTCGCTCGTTGATGAACCGAATGGCGTCGTCCACTCCTCTGACGGGGAGAATGGGCAGAACCGGGCCGAAGATTTCCTCCTGCATGATCTTAGCGTCTGGAGACACGTCCTTCAGCACCGTGGGACCTGCGACAGCACCCAGAGCCTCAGAGGAGCGAAATGAGGCGGTTCAGGGAAGGGACAAGATCTCGGGAGACATAAGATCGTGAGGAAACGCATGAGGGAAATGATGTTGTGAGATTTGTTTTTACTTGTGTCGGACAAAAATGTGTGAAACAAAGGTGAGCTACATCTCTTACAGCTCCAAAAATAAAATAAAAAGAAAACTGAGTCATGAAATTTATATATTAGGAATGATGTTAAATGTTTTCTGATCTCTAATACTGTTACATCTCCACAAACCTGACTCGTATTTGGCCTGGAGGATGGTTTTTCCTGCATGTTTCTGTGGAAATGTTGTTCTTTTGGCTCTAATATTCCACAGTATGGCACGAAACTAAACTATCTACATGAATAATATTTTTTTTACTTTCTGTTTCATTGGAATCTTGCAGGTGCCACCTCCAGAAAAGTTACACACTGTAGCTTTAAATCACTATATGGACATAAATTGTCTTAATCTGAAAAGTGAATTCTGTCACCGACATTCAGAGAAAGAAGAAAGAACCGAGCAAAGGACGAGTTCCAGAGGAGAGTCTGTTTATAGAGAAACGACTTTCTGCCCGGATACAAGAGGAAAACTCTGGGGCAGGACTTTAAAACTTCTGTTTTTATTCGGGTGTTAACAGACTAGATGTGTCCCTCAGGTGCCCCGGTTTTGCCCCGGTTGTGCCCTGGTTGTGCCCCGGTTGTATCCCTCCGGTCTTACCAATGTAGCGGTCGTTCTCGTCGTAGTCTCCGCCCACGGCCACAGCTCCGCCCTCCATCAGACCCACGATCCTGTGGAAGTGCCTCTGGTTTATGATGCGGCCGTAATCTTTAAAGCTCTGAGGGTTTTCTGTGTAAAACTCCTAAAACAGAAACAACACAACAGCGTTTTGAGGTGCGCCCCTGGTGGCCGACTGTGAAAAACGCCCCATGGCATTAATATATTTTAGTGCTCAGAGTCACGCATAGAATTTAATTCTCAAATTTGATTAAAATGCAGTGTCAGTCAATCCAAGATGGCCGCCTCCTGGTGCGTCAGGGGGCGTGGCCATAATACTGTTTTTGTTTGTCTTCACATGACGTCGGACGGCTCCCAAATAAAAATAATATCTTTAGCAAAAACAGTATATCTCTAAACACGGGAACGGCAAATATGTTTTTTAAAGCTCTCGGTCTTCCCCACATCACCGCGGGGTCACTGATGAGTGTCGGGAGCGTCTGCACCACCTCGTCCAGGTCGACCGCTGACCTCCCGCTGACTTCCATTCATTTTAGCAGCAGTAAATATGGCCCAGGCCTTGGGTGTGGGTCACTGGGAAACTGCTGTTCGTGCCGAGGGCCAGAGGCTGCACCACCTCCTCTCACATGGACCATGTGCTCGGCGTAGTGGGAGCAATAGGCCTGAATCTATCCTTTATATTCAAGGAAAACAGCATTTGGAGAGAAGAGGAGCAGGTCTGTGGGGCGGCGAGGACGAGCGGGTCTGATACTCGCCAGTGCAGGAGAAAGAACAAAGCTAAGGGAGGTAATAAACACCACCACAGTTAGTAGAAAACGTACCACTTTTGGACAGACTGTGCTCTCAGTCAGAGGCACTCACTATTGGAACAGTTTTCCTCTGACAATAAGAGAACGTCTGTCTCTGTCTGTCTCTGTCCACTTTTAAACTGCACCTTAAACTGTGGATGAAGGAAAACCAAGTCTGTGAGCACCTTTAACTAGACTTTTATTTCTCTATTTTGTTTTCTAATGTGTTATAGTGTTTTTTTTGTGTCACTTGCCGAGGGACAACAGATGGAAATTAGCATCTTTGCTATAATCTGACATATTTACACTGTTATTTACATGTGTTCGTTAATATGTACTGTCCCTATCAAATAAAGAAATAAATAAAAATAAAGGATGTGCAATGGTAGGTAGTAGTAATGTGTAGTAGTAGTAGTAGTAGTAGTGTGTAGTAGTAGTAGTAGTAGTAGTAGTAGTGTGTAGTAGTAGTAGTAGTAGTAGTGTGTAGTAGTGTGTAGTAGTGTGTAGTAGTAGTAGTGTGTAGTAGTGTGTAGTAGTAGTGTGTAGTAGTGTGTAGTAGTAGTGTGTAGTAGTGTGTAGTAGTAGTAGTGTGTAGTAGTAGTAGTAGTAGTATTAATAGTTGTAGTGTTTTGGTGTGTGTACATTAGTCGTACCTTGATGCATTTGCGTATCTCGTCCACCACTCGCTCCTGGACACTGGGTTCACACAGAACATAATCTGGAGCGATACACGTCTGACCACAGTTCACGAACTTCCCCCACGTGATCCTCCTGAAGACACACACCAGACACACACATGAGACACACCAGACACACACATGAGACACACACATGAGACACACCAGACACACACATGAGACACACACCAGACACACACCAGACACACACCAGACACACACACCAGACACACACCAGACACACACCAGACACACACCAGACACACACCAGACACACACCAGACACACACGAGACACACACCAGACACACACCAGACACACACCAGACACACACCAGACACACACGAGACACACACGAGACACACACCAGACACACACGAGACACACACCAGACACACACGAGACACACACCAGACACACACATGAGACACACACCAGACACACGAGACACACACGAGACACACACCAGACACACACATGAGACACACACATGAGACACACACCAGACACACGAGACACACACCAGACACACACCAGACACACACATGAGACACACACATGAGACACACACCAGACACACGAGACACACACGAGACACACACCAGACACACACGAGACACACACCAGACACACACCAGACACACACCAGACACACACCAGACACACATGAGACACACACATGAGACACACACACCAGACACACACCAGACACACACGAGACACACACCAGACACACACATGAGACACACACCAGACACACACCAGACACACACCAGACACACACCAGACACACATGAGACACACAGGAGTTTATCATCTTTATAAGGACCATTTAAAGATCCTCTATTACAGAAAATGCCTCTTGTGAGCTTTAAGTCACATTATTCTGTTGTTACAGGAGATGAAACACTCTGATATTAATGGCCTTAGTTTATAGTGTCAAATGCATATGCAACATATATGTGTGAATGTGCCTTTGTGGGATTATAGTTTGAAATTGTGAAAAAATAAAAGTGAAACTGAATGAAATAATACATTCATTACACACATCACACTACAGCACAGCTCCTGCACAGGTATAGTTCATATGGGAAGTGTTTAAGTTCATTTAGTTCAATGATTCTCAGCATTTTTATTCAGTGAAAATAAGTACAGAGTTTCTCAGGGTGTTTTATACTTTATAATATATCGAGGCTTCTCTTAATACAGACTGTAGGGGAGTTACACTGTCACTTTTCCTTTTTTAATGATGATTTCTTTTCATTTCCCCTCCTCCCACACTGTCCTGCTCTTTTCACACTCACTGTGCTCTAAAATCCTCTTTCTGAACACTGAAACTCTGTTAGAAATTCTCCACGAACCGTTTTCTGAGGAAAACTTCTGAGAGTCTAAGAAATACAGATGTCGTATATTTCGAGTCGCGTCATGGGTGCGTATACGAGTGCATTTGATTAAAGTCAATGTGAAGCCAAAATCATCCGGATGATCCTAGTGAAGCTGTGTGGAGTTTAAAAACACAGAGGAGCACTTCTGTATCACCACATGATGACATCACAAAGTGGAATAGAGACTAAATAAAAGTTTCTGAAATCTTCTTTGTGCCGTGTGTTTTCTCACCGACAGGCGACTGCCAGGTCACAGTCCGGGTGCACGTAACAGGGGCTCTTCCCTCCCAGCTCCAGGGTGACGGGCGTCAGGTGAGCACCTGCCGCCTGCATCACCTGTCGCCCCACGGAGGTGCTGCCCGTGAAGAAGATGTGCTCCCAACGCTGCCGCAACAGCTCCTGAGTCTCTGCCACACCACCAGGGACCACCGGGTACAGGTCCTGAGGAGAGACCGGGACTGAGCCGGGACTGAGCCGGGACTGAGCCGGGACTGAGCCGGGACTGAGCCGGGACTGAGCCGGGACTGAGCCGGGACTGAGCCGAGACTGAGCCGGGACTGAGCCGGGACTGAGCCGGGACTGAGCCGGGACTGAGCCGGGACTGAGCCGGGACTGAGCCGAGACTGAGCCGAGACTGAGCCGGGACTGAGCCGGGACTGAGCCGGGACTGGGCCGGGACTGGGCCGGGACTGGGCCGAGACTGAGCCGGGACTGAGCCGGGACTGGACTGGGACTGGGCCGGGACTGAGCCGGGACTGAGCCGGGACTAAACAAAGACTAAACTAAGACTAAACCAGGACTAAATCAGGACAAAAGAAAAACTAAAGAAGAACTAAATAAAAACTAAACCAGGACTAGAGCAGGACTAGACCAGGACTAGACCAGGACTAGACCAGGACTGTCCCGGTGTTTGCGTAAAGAGTTCTGACCTGGTCCAGGTACTGGGGCAGCAGCTCGGCCATGACCTCAGACGAGTGACAGCTCAGCTCCGACGGTTTTATCACCGCCGCATTTCCTGAAACACAAACCACACACAAAACTGGAGGAGACCGTTTAAAGCTGCACTGTGTAACTTTTCTGGCAGGGGGTTTGCCCGGAATGTTCCGCAGTGTGACATTAAACAGCTCGACTTTACATTTATTCAGCCACAGTTGGTTTAGAGCTTAAAAATCCCTAGAAAAACAGACATTCTGACTGTGAGCGGCGTCGCCTCTCCACAGATCTGACCTGGAACTTGGTCTGGTTTGGTCCCCGTGAGGATGGAAAGATTTAATGCCGTACTGTGGAACATCCTGCCCTTTTACAGACTGGTAAATACAGCCTGGAAACAGAACTCAGTGAAGTTTAAGTGTTTCACATGCAGCTGCAGCGCCCTCGTGTGGCGGCGCTGCTGAACTGCACCCACACACTCTCGGGGCCGCAGATTGTAAATAGACGATATTTACGGGGAAACGTTTGGAAACATGTGATGACGACTTCCTCTGGGCTCTGTTCGCTGTAGTAAGTCTGACAAAAAGTAGGAAAAATGAGAAAATGTCCCAGTTTTCTTCATCTCCGTGTCGTTGAATCGTTCCGTTGTGTTCGGCTCATCCGCAATTCCGACCGTACCTCAGTTTTCCCCATTTCCCCACTGACGCACGACTCCGAACGCACCGGGAACATGCGATTAGAAGAGACGAGGACGATTCCAAACCGCACGTGCGTCTGCAGGCTTCACTTTACCGATGATCACGTTTACTTCAGCGGGTTTGATCGGAGTCGCTCGAGCCCAGAGTCGGGAACAGCAGCGGAAGTTTCATCGCAGGTTTCCAAACGTCTTCCTGGTTTGCGACGTGAGCGTGAATAGAGCCCATACTAAAAATGTCCCGCTGAACCTTTCCTGAACAGCTTTAGACGTCACGGGTCACGTTCTGTAGTCACAGTTTTTGTTTATTTTGGTGTATTTTGGTGTAGTTTTGTAGACTGAAGACTCTGCTGGTGCACTGGATTTATCCGCGATTACCCAAACACGTCTGGAAACATGCGGATGACGACTTCCGGTGTGGTTCCCGACACCGGACATGTGATAAAACAATAAAACCGTGGATTCAGCAGCAGCAGCAGCGTCTTCACAGCCTGCCAAAGCTTTCCACGGGGGACGGGGCTCTGACTGCGTCTTCGATGTCACTTACAAACAGCTGGGTTTGATCTGCCGAACATTACGGAAACCCACAGCCGCATCTTTTATTTTTTATTAAATTAAGACAAATTATAAAACACAAATGAACAGGCGATTTATAAAAGGAAAAAAGCAAGAACAGAATGACGTCTAGATGAAGAAAACCAGGACATTTTCTCAGTTTTTCCAAATTTTGTCAGAGTTATTAGAGTTGTCAGAGTTGTATATCGCCAAAAGTCATTTTTTTTGTATATTTTACTAAATTATTGTGTCACAGCTGCAGTTTTGTGGCTTGTTCAGAGGAAGGAAACTTATTTATGCGACACATTTGACATTTTCACTGTTTTGTCTGTGTTTCATATGAACTTTGCGCAAGAAGTGGTTTAACAAAGACTTTTAGTGTCACTAGCACAATTTAGCCTTTATTTTTTATTGAACCGTATCGATTTGAAATATATCGCGTGGAATCGAAAGTTCACTGTACGAGATGTGCATCGTATCGGCAACTTCTTAATCACAGGGTGGAACAGCTTAGAGCTTTGGAGATGTACACAGACGAATAATAAAGGGAACACAAATGAACAGGCGATTTATAAAAGGAAAAAAGCAAGAACAGAATGACGTCTAGATGAAGAAAACCGGGACATTTTCTCACCTTTCCCAGATTTTGTCAGAGTCATTATCGCCGACAGAGCCCAAAAAAAGTCGTCATCCGCATGTCTCCAAACATCTGCCAGTTTTGACATAAGTGTGAAGAGCGGCAATTTTGATTTAAGGATTTTGGATTTTTTATTTGTCATTAAATAACTTTAACAGCAGATCTGCATTTTGGGTCCCTCCTGTTTCAATGTGACATGTTTTAAATCGTACTTTGTTTAAACCGTACCCTGGGTGTCCAGAAAGGCGCCTAATAAATAAAATGTGTTATTGTTGTTATCAGAATGATCTGGAGCTCTATCAGAACACGTAAAGAGCCTGATCCTGTCATTCCTGACCTGCGGCGATGGCTCCCACCAGCGGCTGCAGGGTGACGGCCCAGGGGTAGTTCCAGGCCCCGATGATCAGGACCAGGCCCAGGGGCTGAGGCTGGACGAAGACCCGGTCCTGGAGCGTCAGAAGAGTTTTCTCCACCGGACGAGGAGCCGCCCACTCACACAGACGGTCCAGAGCCAGATGGATCTCCTCCTCACAGCCCAGAGTCTCAAACAGCTCCGTGCTCTGCTCACTCTGAGGAGAAAGGCCCGGGAAGTCCAGATATGAACCAGAAACCAGGTCAAAACATCTGTGATCTGACACACTCCACCTGAGACTCTCACCTGTCTCACTTCTGCTGTTTATTCCTGGTTTTAGTCCTGGTTTAGATCTGGTTTAGACCTTATTTTGAGCTAGTTTATTCCTGGGTTTAGACCTGGTTTAGATCTGGTTTAGACCTTATTTTGAGCTGGTTTATTCCTGGTTTTAGTCCTGATTTATACGTGATTTAGTTCTGGTTCAGATTCAATATAGACCTGGTTTAGACCTGGTTTAGTCCTGGTTTATTCCTAGATTAGACATTATTTAGTCCTGGTTCAGACCTGATTTAGACATGATTTAGCCCTGATTTAGACCTGGTTTAGACCTGGTTTAGATCTGGTTTAGATCTGGTTTAGACCTTATTTTGAGCTGGTTTATTCCTGGTTTTAGTCCTGATTTAGAGGTGATTTAGTTCTGGTTCAGATTCAATATAGACATGATTTAGCCCTGATTTAGACCTGGTTTATTCCCGGGTTAGTCTTGGTTTAGGACTGATTTAGTTTAGAATTGATATAATCCTTGTTTAGAGTCGATTTAGAGCTGATTTAAGACCTGATTTAAACCTGGTTTAGACCTGATTTTTGACCTAGTTCAGTCCTGGTTTATTCCTGGTTTAGTTTGGACCTGATTTAAGATTGATTTAGTCCTGGTTTAAATCTGATTTATTCATGGTTTAGACTTGATTTCGTTCTGGTTTATTCCTGGTTTAATCCTGGTTTAATCCTGGTTTATTCCTGGTTTAGTGCTGGTTTATTCTTAGTTTATTCCTGGTTTAGTGCTGGTTTATTCTTAGTTTAGTCCTGGTTTAGTCCTGATCTACACAGTCCCACAGCTAATTCCAAACTCGTACTTTTCCCAGGTCTTTCTTCAGGGCCTCAGCGATCTCGCTCTTTCGCTCCGTCACAAACTTCAGCAGGTTCCTCAGCTGTTGCTTCCTGAACTCCAGCGGTTGAGTCCTGCCCGTCCTGAAGGCCTCGCGCGCCCTCTGCACCACCTGCGCCTCCCTGGACATCTCCTGCAGCAGAGACGGACACTACAGTCACATTTACCTGCTGGTTTCCATGGATACGTCACTGCTCCGCCCGGAATGTTCCACAGTGTGACATTAAACAGCTCTACTTTACATTTATTCAGTTACAGTTGGTTTTATAGAGATGTAGAGATGGAGATGTTATTACTTCGTCTGGAATGTTTCACAGTATGGCTTTAAACCAAGTTACAGGTCAGATCTGTGGAGAGGCGACCCTGCTCACAGTCACAATGTCTGTTTTTCTAGGCATTTTTCAGCTATAAACGCACCTGCCATTGAATAAATGTAAAGTAGAACTGTTTAATGTCACACTGTGGAACATTTCAAGCAGAAAAATTATGTATCCATAGTAACAAGCAGACAATCAAAAAGTTACACAGTGCAGCTGTAATAAAACTACTAAAACAGACCAAAATGAATTAACTAAATAAAATAAATGCCATATGTCAGAAATAACATAACGGTGCATGTTTATTTATAACATTAAAGACTAAAAATTGCATTAATAAAAAAAAAAAGAGGAACATTTCGCGACGATTCTGCAGAAAGCGCTGTTTTTGTTTTGATGCTGTGCTAGCTTTAGCCTTAGCAATGTGCGATTATCAAACCTCCGTAACTGAATCCAAGCTTTATATGTTTAATTATAATTTCGTTCTTAATATTAATGCTTAAATAAATAGATTTCTTACCTTGAAATGTAAAACCACGGTGTAAAAAGTAAGAAAAAGTGTCGCTTCGTACTTTCGTACTTATTACTGTGTTGTAAACTTTAGCCTGAAATCCGCGTCAGCCATTGGTTCAGCAGCAAGTCAGTCTGAACAGGGACCAATCAGAGAGTAGAACAGACGCTAAGTCCCGCCCACACAACAATAAAAAAAAAAAACTCGCCCAAAGATCAAATTCCCACCGTTTTTTGGCCAACTAAGGTCACTTAGGGTCATATATTACCTTTTTCCAACAGTTTTTTGTGACTTTAACGGACTAAAATGGGAAGAGACAGTTGTTAATTAAAAAATACCTGAAACTGAGGCAAAACTGATTTTTTATTACTTATTTTTCCATTTTAATTTGACTTAATTATGTCTTATTTCACATCCGTATTTTGCTCTTTTTTGCTGCTTATTAAGAATTTATTAATACAATTTATATTTTTTATTCTTGGTTATATTATGTTGTGATGTGTGAGCTACTGTGTCCAAATAATTTCCCTTGTGGATCAATAAATTCTGTCTAAGTTGAAGTCTAATAATGCCTACGACTATTTACTAGTTCTAGATTTATTTATTTCAGACTTTTCATTTAATGTGATGATACAGAATCGATATATCGCCAAGAGTATTTCTTTTTTGGTATATTTTACTGAATTATGTTGTTACAGAGCTACAGTTTTGTGGTTTGTTCTGAGGAAGGAAACTTAACACAACTCCAGGTCTGATTTTGTGGAGGAAACAACATTAAAACACAACTTAAAGCTCCAAAGAGTCAGTTTTGTGTAATACAGGAGCTTTAAACTGTAACTGCAGGTAAAAAGTGTTAAATTAAATGAGCACAAAAGCCTCGGGTCTGGTTACACGTCACTCCTTTAATTGGAAAATGCATACACGTGAACATGGTCAAAATCTCGCGGGTTTTTACAGGCAAATCTTAATACACGAGTACAGTCTTTACAGTAGTAGTAGAAAGAGAGTCGGAGCTGCCTTGGTGTAGATTTTTATCGTCATTTCTCAGTAGGATTTTTCTTATTAAATCCTTGGCAGATTATATTATAAATTATTTACATTTTGTGCTTTTTAAACTGGCGAGACGTCCCCACACATTCAGCCACTCATGCAACACTCGCAATGTATTTACATCAGGTTCAGGTTCGCTACCATGAACGGGACTCGGGAGCGGTGGACGTTTAAAGCCGCACTGCGTCGCTTTTCCGGCGGAGGGTCCGTCTAGTGCTCCGTCTCCGTGGAGATGCTATTGCTTTAAGGTCAGATCTGCGGAGAGGCGACGCCGCTCACGGTCAGGACGCCTGTTTTTCTGAGCTCTAAAACCAGCTGTAATGGAATAAATGTGAAGTGGAGCTGCTTAAAGTCACACTGTGGGACATTCCAGGCAGAGCAATGACGTATCCATGGAAACGAGCAGGTTAGGACGGACCCAAAACCGTAAAGTTACACAGTGCACTTTTAAATGTGTTAAAATAAGAAATAAGGGAAGGATTTGGAGCTTGGAGTTTGACAAACAGGTCACGTAACACGTTCTATAAATTCATAATGTCATAATTTCAGATGAACCCGGGTTCGTTTAACTCTGTTTCAGTTTTTGAAAGAAATCCACAAACTTCTGACCCACAAACGGTGAAACTTCTCATTATTATTTGTTTGGGATCAGCTCCATAAACGAGGAATTACAGAGAATTGGACCAGAAACCAGGTCAACAGAGCTGAACAGAACAATCTGACAGATACACGGAGAACTCCATCTGTGAATCCGGGTTTAGTCCTGGTTGAGTCCTGGTTTAGTCCTGGTTGAGTCGTGGTTTAGTTTGGATCCAGTTTAGTCCCGGTTTAGTCAGAAGGAATATTACAAAAACACAAAAAAATTAAACCATGACATCTTAATTGTCCCTAAAAATATATGTGGACGTCATTCATAAACCTGGACTAAACCAGGACTAAACCAGGACTAAGCCAGGACCAAAACAGGACTAAACCAGGACTGAACCTGGACTAAACCAGGACTAAACCAGGACTAAGCCAGGACCAAAACAGGACTAAACCAGGACTAAACATGAGTAAATTGATGTGCCGCTGTAATAAAAGGAGATCCCAAACCATTTTCCACAAAAAAAAAGATGTTGATTTGGTAAAGACAAAATTCCTTATTGTCCTTATTCAGTCAGATGCCCTCCCGGTGCGTCAGATGCCCTCCCGGTGCGTCAGATGCCCTCCCGGTGCGTCAGATGCCCTCCCCGTGTCTCCATGAGGTGTTACTCTGTGTAAAAGCTGCTCTCCCTGTACTTTGCACCTCTACAAACGTGTTCTGAAAAGCGTAAATACTGAAATTCTGTGAGGAAAAACCGTTTGAAATCTCCTTTTACTAAAGAATCTCTGGATTTCCTCGACTTCCCCGAGCGTATTCCCATTTCCTCTGAACCTTTGAAACCCGGGAACAGCTCCTTTGTTGGCTTTATAAAGTGCTTATACTCAGAACAGAAACGAGGCGCCTTCTCCGCTCCTTTCGGCTGAAAATCCGCGTAACAGGCAAACGGTATTTTTGTTCCAGCCTCCGGCCGTTCAACTGCGAGAACTTCGACATTTCAAGACAGACAGGAGCCGCCATCTTCAAATAAAAACGAATAAATAAAAGACATAATAACATCTTAAAATCATGAAGTCCGAAGTCGGTTTTTCGTGGTAAAAAAAAAGTCTTTTCGGCGGAGAATTGTCCGGAGCCACAGTTCGACTCGTCTTTGGTTGGAGATTCGGGTGTTTTTTTTTTTTCTGGTCGTTACAGATGAGCGAAGGGAAAGTGAAAGTGAAAGTGCTCGATTTGCTACGGGGAGACGTGGGCGCCGCTCTGTGATGTCATCAGCCCGCGACAACGTGGGAGGAAAAAGAGGAGGAGTGAGGTTCAGATGTGGTCCCTCTGGTTTAGGGGAAGAAGAGGAGGAGAAAAAAGAGAGATGAAGAGAGAGATGGAGGAGAGACACAAAGAGAAGAGAGAGAGGGAGAAGAGAGGAAGAAAAGAGGGAGAGGAGAGATGGAGAGAGAGAAAAAGGAGAGAGGAGTGAAAGAAGGAGAAGTGGTAGGCGTCTGTTATTCGTACAGAGTGACCGTGCAGTAGCAGAGACTAGAGATCCTGCGGTCCACACTCGCTTTGTCTGAAAACACACAAATGATTCGATTATAAAAGGAAACCGCAAACTATTTATTGAAATGATAAAGTAAATGTGTCATGAGCAGATGAGGAATAACTCTGGAGCACCGCAAACTGTTTAAAATTAACTGTTTTTGTTTTTAAGACAGAAAAAATGACAGAATAAGAGTTCTCGTTCTCTGCACACGTCTTAATCAATGTTCCTTCGATTTTTTTCCAGCACTGAGCAAATTGAAACGTGCCTGAGCCTCAGCGGCAGCTTCAGAACTGCACAGTGATCAGCACCATGGAGAGCAACAGATCGTCATGCTAAAAATCTATTAAACGACTTTTAAGGGTTAGTGTCCTTATGTGTGTGTGTGGTGTGTGTGTGTGGTGTGTGTGTGTGTGTGTGTGTGTGTGTGTGTGTGTGTGTGTGTGTGTGTGTGTGTGTGTGTGTGTGTGTGTGTGTGTGTGTGTGTGTGTGTGTGTGTGTGTGTGGTGTGTGTGTGTGGTGTGTGTGTGTGTGTGTGTGTGTGTGTGTGTGTGTGTGTGTGTGTGTGTGTGTGTGTGTGTGTGTTTGTGTGTGTGTGTGGTGTGTGTGTGGTGTGTGTGTGTTTGTGTGTGTGTGTGGTGTGTGTGTGTGTGTGTGTGTGTGTGTGTGTGTGTGTGTGTGTGTGTGTGTGTGTGTGTGTGTGTGTGTGTGTGTGTGTGTGTGTGTGTGTGTGTGTGTGTGTGTGTGTGTGTGTGTGTGTGTGTGTGTGTGTGTTTCGCTCACATTTGACCACATTGTCGATGTCGGTCGGGTCCTGCAGGATTTTGGAGAGTCCGTCCAGTAACATGGAGGCTTTACTGTAGCGATAAGCGATGTCCTCAGACTGTTTGAACATCTCATCCAGAGCAGCAGACTGGACCTGAGGAGGAGGAGAGGAGGAGAGGAGAAGAGGAGGAGAGGAGGAGAGGAGAGGAGAAGAGGAGAGGAGGAGAGAGGAGGAGGAGAGGAGAAGAGGAGAGGAGGAGAGGAGAGGAGAAGAGGAGAGGAGGAGAGGAGGAGAGGAGGAGGAGGAGGAGAGGAGGAGAGAGGAGGAGAGGAGAGGAGGAGAGGAGAAGAGGAGAGGAGAAGAGAGAAGAGAGGGTTAAGTTTAAAGGTCACATATTGTACAGTCAGAAAGTACAACACCCGTGAATGCTTCTGTGATATAATGATCATTTTAATATAAAATATTAATGATTAACCAATAATTGATCATTAATTCTCCCGATGATCTTAAATTGAATCGAATGCTCGTCCCTCCTGTGCGTGTGGGGCACTGTCCACACAAACTGTAAAGGCTCTTCTGTGGTTTCCTTCCTCTACATGTGCTGTACCTCAAGTCCAGAGCTTCACTCACTCAGAATCAGTTTCTACTGAAAAACTGTGGCTCTTCTCTGCAGCTGCTGCTCCAGCCTCATTCTGACCTTAAAACGTTCGTCTAACTCGCTCCACCTGATCCTGGGCTTTTTATTTCTCTACTTTGCCCCTAAATGGAGACGTGAACATGAAGAACAGAAGAACCCTCCTGAGGCTCCTGCTCCACCACTGGCCTCACTCCCTCAGTCCTCTTCTTCAACAGGCGGAGTTTTGAGGACTTCCCGCACTCAGAACTCACCATCTCCACCGCGTGGTTGGAGATGAGCTTCACTCAGAACTCACCATCTCCACCGCGTGGTTGTAGATGAGCTTCTCAGCCGTGACGCTGTTGATCTCGTCCACGAATCTCTGTTTGTCGGAGAAGAAGTGGTTGAGTTTATCGGTGAGGCTGCGGCACAGGGACAGGCAGCTCTTGTAGCGCTCGTTCAGACTCTTCACCACTGAAAACGAAAAACACCAAAACACAAAACGGGTCAGAGCCGGAGATACTTAAACACACAGGAGTAAAAGTGGAGGTGGTGTTTACAGAATTATTAGAATCTCACACAAAAATACTTAAATACAGGAAACTACGGCCAAACAGAAAGAGAACGAAAGCAAAATGGAAAATAATTTGTTTCATCAGATTTTAAATACCACTTTTTAACTTTAAATTATTTAAATTCTGAATTTTAGTTGCTGGAATTTTAAGTTAAATTTTTCCTGAGGCTTCAAATTAAAATTAAAAATGAAAATTTCCCTTTTTAAATATTCACCACAGATATTTTCAAGTCAAAATTCAGAGTGTAAAATTTGAGCTTTGCGACTTTTAATTTTTTAGGGCTTAAAAACATTTATGCAGAATATTTAAAAGGGATTTTTTTTTCATATTGAATTTTAAACACTTTGAAAATGTTTACTTAAAAATTTAAGCGACTAAAATTCAGAATAAAACATAAAAAGTGAGAAATTCAGCGGCATTTAAATGTCACAATCTGATAAAACAAATTATATTCCATAAAAATCACACTTTGTTGCTCATTGAACGGAATAAAATTATAAATAAAATAGGATAAAATTAGTGTTTAAAAATTAAGAACAAGAAACAAGTGACATTTATTCTCATTTATACTTTTCTGGGCTCCTCCTGTTCTCGTTTTTCAGTCTTTTTATAATTTAAACAACACATTAGGTAATATAAAAGCTGCTGATCTCAACCAGAGGAAATAAAATCTAAATAACAGTGGAAATACCAGTCCCCGGGTTAAGAAAGTTTAAAATTTTAACCTTAGATATAATATTGAAAAACACATTAATTGCGTTTTTTTTTGTCCGTGACATTTGCACAGATTCGGGGGAAGTGAAAACCTGATCAGTTTGTGGCGTTAAAACCGTTTTCTTTCCCGTTTCTCAGCTGTTCGTGCAGTTTTCTCGGCGTTTTCACCTTGCTTGACGGCGCTGGACGGGTTGAGTTTGGCCGATTTGATCTGAGCCTTGGCCAGATGCAGAGACGAGGCGAGAAGCTGCGCCGCCTTCATGTAGAGGACGAGCTGCTCCACCTGCCTGTAGGGGGCAGCACAACCACAGCACACGTCACACACACGCTCACGTACGTTTACTCATGTTACTTAGATTTTATCAATATAAGAGCCCTGGTGAACTGAAAATGAGCCACAGTTACACGTCTGTAAAGCAAAACCCGTTATCCAGTTATTAGTGCGTAAAATTAGGCATCAAAATTATACTTTACGAAGGAAATTGACTTTTAAATAATCAAATTTAACTTATTCTGCGCAATACGTGTAATTCAGAAATCCCTCGTGCTGCATTTATGAAACCAGAGAAACGCTACAGGGAACAGAACTTTATTTCTGCAGGTAATAAAAACATTGTGAAGTCTGAAAAAAGACACTTGGTTGATGTTTATTTTCTAATGAAATACTCGGAGTTTAAGTCATCGGAGGAAAGAAAAATCAGGTCCGTTTTCCCAAAGTGTTTAACCAACCACAACATCTGGGAGGGCATCTGACACAAGCTCTGAGTCTAACACCAGAGATACAGGAGGACGGGACTGAACCAGGACTGAACCAGGACTGAACGAGGACTAAACCAGGACTAAAACTGGACTGAACCAGGACTAAAAAGCAGGACTGAACCAGGACTGAACCAGGACTAAACCAGGACTGAACCAGGACTAAACCAGGACTAAACCAGGACTGAACCAGGACTGAACCAGGACTGAACCAGGACTAAACCAGGACTGAACCAGGACTGAACCAGGACTGAACCAGGACTAAAAAGCAGGACTAAACCTGGACTAAACCAGGACTAAACCAGGACTAAACCTGGACTAAACCAGGACTGAACCAGGACTGAACCAGGACTAACCCAGGACTGAACCAGGACTAAAAAGCAGGACTAAACCTGGACTAAACCAGGACTAAACCAGGACTAAAAAGCAGGACTAAAAAGCAGGACTAAATCAGGACTAAACCTGGACTAAACCTGGACTAAACCTGGACTAAACCAGGACTAAACCAGGACTAAACCTGGACTAAATCAGGACTAAAAAAACAGGAGTGAACCTGAACTAAACCTGGACTAAACCAGGACTGAACCAGGACTAGAAGAGCACACTGAAGATGAAATAGAGACATGTTGATCTCAGTCTAACAGGGACGCAGGAGGATTGGACCAAACCAGAACTAAACCTGGACTATGTGGAGATCAGAGACATTTCGCCTGCATTATACTGGTCATAAAGTTCCAGAGTGGGGCTTTAACCAGGCCTTACCCCCACTCCTTGCTGAGTTGGCTGATCTGGTCGACCACCACGCTGTCCTGGGGCGGGTAAAGCGACGCCGCCGACGCTCCGAGATCCGCTCCTCCGGCCCGGACCGCCGCCAGCTCCAGGACGCAGTCGGTGAAGGACAGCATCATGCGCAGGTGCAGGAGGGTGTCCGTGTGCTCCCGCTGGGGACCGAGACCAGGTTTAAGGACTAAGATCCAGACCGGGGTTAGTCCAAGTCCCTGTTTAGTCCTGGTCTAGTCCCAGTCTAGTCCACGGGAAAGTTACTTCTGGCCTAGTCTCAGTTCAGGCTCAGTTTAGGTCTGGACAGTTTATTTATGGTTAGGTCTGGTCCTAGTCTGGTCCTGGTCTAATCCTGGTCTGGTCCTAGTCTGGTCTTGGTCTGGTCCTAGTCTGGTCTTGGTCTAATCCTGGTCTGGTCCTAGTCTGGTCTTGGTCTAATCCTGGTCTGGTCCTGGTCTGGTCCGGGTCTGGTCCTGGTCTTGATCCTGGTCTTGATCCTGGTCTTGATCCTGGTCTTGATCCTGGTCTTGATCCTGGTCTTGATCCTGGTCTTGATCCTGGTCTTGGTCTAGTCTAGTCTCCTGGTTATGGTCTAGATCAGTCCTGGTTTTGAACGGGTTTTGAACAGGTCTAGTCCTGGTCCAGCCCTGGTCCAGCCCTAGTCCAGTCCTGGTCCAGTCCTGGTCCAGTCCTGGTCCAGTCCTGGTCCAGTCCTGGTCCAGTCCTTCTTTAGTCCTAGTCCTGGTCTCAGTCTCAGTCTCGGTCTCACCTCCATCAGCGTCTCCTCCGGCAGCTCTGGAGCCTCAAACGTGATGAACCCGTCCAGACTGGGGGGGGAGGTCCCGTAGGCCACGTACCTGAGGCTGCTGGGGCCCCCCTCGGCCCCGGGGCCCCCGTAGCCCACAGGAGCTGCGGCGCCCCCCGGAGGAGAAGAACCCAACGCCATCGCACCCGGAGGTGACCCCACCCAGACCCGACCGCTGGTGGAGCAGAGCGAACCCCCGGAGCTGTTCGAGCCCACTGACGAGAGAGGAGAGGGTTAGAGACACTACAGGAGGGAGAGAGGCCGGGTTTAGACCTGGTTTAGTCCTGGTTTAGTCCTGGTTTAGTCCTGGTTTAGTTCTGGTTTAGTCCTGGTCTGGTCCTGGTTTGGTCCTGGTTTAGACCTGGTTTAGACCTGGTTTATAGTCCTGGTTTAGTCCTGGTTTAGTCCTGGTCTAGCCCTGGTCTAACCCTTCTTTAGTCCTGGTCCAGTCCTTCTTTAGTCGTGGTCCAGTCCTGGTCCAGCCCTGCTCGGCTACTACTAAAAACAAAACATTTAACACTGATACTAGGGCAATTATTACTTATAAGTAGAACAAAAGTAGCAGTAGTAGTAGTATTTACAGTAGTAGTAGTATTTACAGTAGTAGTAGTAGTAGTAGTAGTATTTACAGTAGTAGTAGTAGTAGTAGTAGTAGTAGTAGTATTTACAGTAGTAGTAGTAGTATTCACAGTAGTAGTACTCTGTTACCGGAGGTGGTGCGGGGGCGGGTGCCCAGGTGGGAGCAGGTCGGGGGGGTGTTGCTCTTTGGGGGGGAGCCCACAGTGAACAGAACCGTCCTGGGACTGGAGCCGGGCTGGACGGGGCCACAGGCTGGAGCTGCACCACAGACAGAGAGAAGAAGAGCTTCAGTATTTATATTCACTACGAGGAGATCCAAGTGTTTTATAACTTTAACAGCTTAAAACAAACCAGCACCAACTGATTAAAGAGGAAGGACAAACTTTGATGAGCTTTTCCCCATGTTTTAACTCTAAACAGCTGTCAGACGGCACATGCACAGCGTCAGGGCGTCACTTCACATGTAAAGTCTGTGTGGACGCGCAGTTGGGGCCCTGCGTTTTTGCGGTGCGTCTTCAGGTGTCAGTGTGGCGTGAATCTGGCATCGAGGAGTCAACCAACCAGGAACGACTATCGAGAACAGAAGAAAGAGAAAGAGCCAAGAACTGGAGCGCGTAGCTCTGCGGGGCCGGGGCCGGGGCCAGGGGCGGGGCCGGGGCCGGCTCGAGGCTGTGTTTTACAGTTGCACTCATAAGTTTACACACCCTGGCATCTTTCAGAGAATATGAATGAAAACACAAAAACGTTTCTTTCACTCAGGGTCAGTGGGTGAAGCTGTTTATTATCAAACTCCTGAGTTTCCTCTTTTTAAATCATAATGACACAAAAACTACACAAATGACCCAGTGAAGCTGGAGTCTTTTGTGATAGTTGTGGATGTGTTCTTTTCTCTGATGGAGCAAAAGGCTCCAGTTCCTGTAAATTCTTGGGCTCTTGTCTGAACTGCAGCTTGAATCTGCCCAGAGGCTCAGTGATACTGAGGTCAGAAGAGACGAACACTCCAGAACCTTCACTTTATTCTGCTGGAGCCACAGCTCCACTTTGTGTTTTGGGTCATTATCATGTTGAAAATCCAAGTACGTCCCATGTGCAGCTTCTGGACCAAGAAATCATCAATTCTGCCTAAACTTATGAGCACAACTGTATGTAATAAATCCACGAACGTCACTCTCTCCACAGGGAAAACCTGGCACTCACAGACCACAGCTGACGCCCTGGACACACGGCAGGGGCGTCTGAACTCAAATCCAAAGGCTCCAAACGGAGGCGTCCAGGGCGTTTTTGGACACTGCGGTGTGAACATAGCTTTAAGACGTTTTAGAGTCATCCACGCATGTTTAAGAAATCTAGTGATCTCTCCTGGCCCTATTCATCCTTATGATTAACAAGCTGACATGCCCCATGCTCCCACAGGACGATGACACAAAACTGAACACTGCAACTTGATGTGCAGTAGATTATTTAGCTGAACACACGTTGGTTGTGTTGTAATAGCGCTCTGAAGGGGGAGTGACTTAGCGTGGAGAGCAAAGGGAGCAGTACTCAAAATACCCTGTCCAGCCTCAGTAATATTGTCAATAATATAATGATTTTCTCTTTCACATTGGGATAGTAATTTTAGCCGATATCACACGGTCACTACGGTAACCATGGGAGTCCGTTGGCCACGCCCCCTCCCCACGTCGCTCACCATAGATCGTATAGTGGACGTAGCTAACCCATTAACTGCCGTGTGCCAAACAGGAAGTGCTCCAGGAGGCTCTTGGGGCTCCTTCACATTAGGATCTTGTCGTCCCTCTGTCTGTACCTGCTGCTCTGAGCCTCGTCATTCTGGACTTAAACTGTTCGTCTGAAGCCGCCACACAGGATCCTGAACTTTTCATTTCTCTGTTTTGTTCCTAAATCAAGATCTGAACATAAATAACGGACCAATCAGACGCCTTCATTCCCCGAGGTCCCTCCCCCTAGCGTTAGCAACAGGTTTGATTGACAGCTTGTTTCGTTGCTAAGTAAGTTCCCTTCCCGCTTTCCCCCGAGTGACGATTTCTGAAATAAAATGACCAAATATCTCAAACAGTCACAATATCTAATGTTACTAGAATCTGAACGAGCAGAATTTAACGAGCATAAAGTAAAGTGAATTTGGTTAAATTGTGACTCTCAAACAACATAAATCAGTGACTTAAACTATTTAAAGTTTGATGCTAAAAGCTCAAAGTTTCTTCTTCTTCTGCAGAATCAGTAAATCCAGTGGTTCGTGCAGGTGCAGAGTATCGTCGCTCTGAGGAGGGCGGCACATTTAACGACCTAAATCATGATTGGCTCTTGTGTTGCTATGATACTCGCGGGAGGATTTCCAAATATGGACCTGCCTCCTGTAACTGTGGCCTCATGAGCCTCATTTGAGCGGCGCTGACGCTGTGGGGACGTCACACTCACTCAGTCCACTCGTACACGTCTATGGCGCTCACCGATTGGTCGGTCTGTACCTGTGTCCATGGGCCGCTCCGTGTTCAGACTGTCCGTGCTGCCCTGATAGGCCTGTCCTCCCAGGGCGATTCTGATTGGCTGATCGGACAGGCGCCCGGTGCTGATTGGCTGATCGGAGAGGCGCCCGGTGCTCACTGACCTGCACAACACGAACAAGTTAAACACAGGTTAGACGCGCCGAGGTCACAGAGTCCCCGCGAAACTGGGCCACAACGATAAGAATGTGACATAACGGCTCCGGGAAACGCAAACAGGCCGAGTATTATGTAAGAACATTACTCCCTGAACACATTTATAAACTGAACTGAAACAAATACAGTTTTATGAGTGTCGTTTTTAGTTTGTAGACATAAAATAAAGCAAAAAATAAAATAAAATAAAATACTAAAACTATATCTCAGCTGTACACAAGAAGTTATAAGGGAAAAATGTGCAAAAATGAGTATTATCTGTGACATAAGGGTGAGTTGCACAGTTGTAGGGAGCACTGTATTGTCCTGTTTATCTCGAGATGATATTTTGTGTTGTTTCCTAAATCAGTCACAAAAATGAATTGTTTTGCAATTTGTCTCTAGTTCTTCGCCAAAAAGCACAAATCAAATGTGAAGAATTTGTACTTTTATAGCTTAAATGTTGATGAGGTTTGTGGAGGATAAATACAGTGACTTGTCTTTACAGAACTGGTCAGTAGATGGCGCCAGAATCTAAATATTTTTCCTCTTTAGTCTCGATTCTGCCGTGTTTAGTGCAGCTACTTCAGCTTTAGTTCAGTCATATTTTTGTCTAGTTTGGGTTCCTTAATATAAATCCTCTGTTTAGTCCAGGCAGGAGAGCGCTTTAGTCCAGATTTACTCCGTGTTTAGTCCAGGTTCAGACCTAAAGACTAGTTTCAATTTTTTTTAGTGCTAGTTCCATCCTGGTCCCATACCCGGTCCAGACCCAGGTCCAGTTTCCGGTCCAGGTCCAGACCCCGTTCCAGTCCCCAGCTCAATCCCCAGACCCAGGTTCAGTCCTAGACACAGGTCCAGATCCTGGTCCAGTCTCCGGTCCAGGCCCAGTCCCAAACCCTGATACAGTCCCCAGTCCGATCCCAGTCCCAGATCCAGACCCAGGTGCAGTCCCAGTCCCCGGTCTACTCCCGCTCCCAGACCCAGTCCCAGACCCAGTCCCAGACCCTGGTCCAGTCCAGACCCCAGTCCTCAGCCCAGTCCCTGGCCCAGTCTCAGTCCCAGTCCCCGGTTCAGCCCCCAGGTCCAAGTCCAGTCCCAAGTCCCCAGTCCAGTCCCAAGTCCCCAGTCAAGTCCCAGTCCCCGATCCAGTCTCATTCCCAGTCCCAGTCCCTAGTCCAGTCCCAGGTCTAGACCCTGACCAAGTCCTCAGTCCCAGCCCCCAGCCCCCAGCCCCCAGCCCCCAGCCCCCAGCCCCAGTCCCCAGTCCCCGGTCCCGGTCCCACCTGCCGAAGGTCCTGCTGGCCTCGGGCCCGCTGGCTCTGGCCCCGCTGAAGCCGCCGCAGTGGTGCACACAGTCCCTGGACTCGGCCACGGTTTTGGTGGGAGCCGGACCGTCGGCCAGAGCCAGAAGGTTACAGGACGCCTGGGTCTTCGGGATCTTAAAGGGGGCGGAGATCGTCTGAAACAGAAGAGGAGAATTCGGATTTATCCAGAACACGAAAGAAGAATCAGAGCCGGCAGAAGAGCTCCGGAGTCGCTCTTACCTTGGTGGGCGAGCCGATGATGGTGGGAAGGTTGGTTTTCCAGTCGGAGGAGCGGGGGGAGGAGCCTAACAGTTTGGTGGGGGAGGAGCCCAGGTTGACGGGGCGACCGAGCTGAGGAGACGAGGAGGACGAGGACGAAGGGTGAACCGGGTCCGACAGCTGCTTATGGAGCTTCTGACGCGTCTGGTACATCTCGGACAGGGCGGGGGCGCTCTGGAGCCGGGCCCCCAGCAGCTGAGAGGAGGGGACCGGAGAACCTGAGGAGGGAGGGAGGAGAGGAGGGGGAGAGGAGGAAACAGAGGGAGGAGAGGGAGGAAAGGAGAGGAGGAGAGGGGGAGGAGAGAGGGAGAGGAGAGGGGGGAAAGGGGGGAGGAGGAGAGGAGAGAAAGAAGAGAGGAGGAGAGGGGGAGGAGAGAGGGAGAGAGGAGAGGAGAGAGAGGAGGAGAGGGGGGAGGAGAAGAGAGGAGAGGAGGAGAGGGAGGAGGAGAGGAGAGGAGGAGGAAGAGGAGAGGAGAAATGAGAGGAAAGAGAGGAAGAGATGAGAGGGAGGAGAGGGGGAAAGGAGAGGAAGAGAGAGAGCAAAGAGAAGAAGAGAGGGAGATGAAGAGGGAGAAGAAATGGGGAGAGGGAAGAGGGAGAAGAAGGAAAGCGGGAGAGGAGAGAGGGGGAAAGAGAGAGGGAGGAGAGAGGGAGAAGTGAGAGAGGGTGAGATGAGAGGAGAAAGGGAGGATAGAGAGGAGAGGGGACAGAAGAGAGGAGGAGTGGGAGAGGCAGGAGAGAGAGGAGAGAAGAGAGTGAGATGAAGAGGGAGAGGAGATGGGGAGAGGGAGAAAGGCAGTGAGGCATGAAGGAGAGAAGGGCACAGAGAGGAGAGAAAGAAAGAGGGAGACAGACAGGAGAGATGGAAAGAGAAGAGGGAGAAAAGGAGGATAAAAGGAGTGAGAGAGAGAGAGAGAGAGGAGAGGAAAAGGGAGGAAAGGAGATAGGGAGTGAGAGAGAGGGAGAGAGGAGGGAGAAAGAAGAGGAGGAAGAGAGAGGGAGAGGGAAAGAGGAGAGTAGAAGGAGAAAAGGAGTGAGAAGAGAGAGAGGAGAGGAAAAGGGAGGAAAGGAGATAGGGAGTGAGGAGAGAGGGAGGAGAGAAAGAGGGAGACAGACAGGAGAGACAGAAAGAAGAGAGGGAAAGAGAGGAGAGAAGATGGAGAAAATGAGTGAGAGAGGGAGAGCAAAAGAGAAAGCGGGAGAACAGACGGAGTGAGAGAGGGAGGAGGGGAAAAGGGAGGAAAGGAGATGGAGAGAGGAGAGGGGGGAAGAGAAGAGACAGAGAGAGAAGGAGTGAGAGAGGGAGGAGAGGGAGAGGGAAAGAGGAGAAAAGAATGAGAAAAGGAGTAAGAGGAGAGGGAGAGAAAGGCAAGAAGGAAAGAGGGAGACAGGAGAGAAAGGAGAGACATAGAGAGGCAGAGAGAGAGAAAGAGAGGAGACAGGGAGAGATGGAGAGGGAGTAAAGTAGAGTTAATACAGACGTTAAAGCTCATGTGACCCGTTCTCATTTCAATAATTCTCCTCATGTGACCAAAGGCTCGTCTGAAATTACGCCACAGTTAAGATTGAATCAATAAAACCTGTTCTGAGTCCGGACGGTGTGAGCGGAGGTGTTTCTGCTCATATCACGGACTGTTCCTCTGTCCACACGTCACCGAGGCTCATCCTGCCTGTAAATTATCACCGAGTCTCTTATTCCGACACTCGTCTGTCAGGAAATCTAAATCGGTCCAAAGTGCTGAGGCCTGATGCGTCATTTCTCCACAGTGAAAATATCTTCGCACAAACACAGACGCGTCACAGAGTTTTGAACTGGACTTTGGACTCAGAAGATTAAAGCCGTAAACAGGCTCCAAAAACACTGCAGCTCAGGAGGGATTCCCCCGAACAACAGAAGAAGAGTGAGCAGGAAATGAGGAAAGAAGGGTTTATAAAGGGAGAGCTGGACCAGGACTGGACCAGGACTAGACCAGGACTAGACCAGGACTAGACCAGGAGTGAACCAGGACTAAACCAGTACTAAACCAGGACTAAACCAGGACTAGACCAGGACTAAACCAGTACTAAACCAGGACTAAACCAGGACTAGACCAGGGCTAAACCATAGCTTACCTAGAGCTCAACCAGGGCTAGACCAGGACTGAACCTGGTTTAGCCCTGGACTAAACCAGGACTAAACCAGGGCTAAACCAGGACTAGACCAGGACTGAAACCAGGACTAAACCAGGACTCAACCAGGACTGAACAAGGACTAAACCAGAGATAAACCAGGAGGACTAAACCAGGGCCAGACCAGGGCTAAACTGGGACTAAACCAGGGCTAAACCAGGACTAGACCAGGACTAAACCAGGACTCAACCTGGACTGAACAGGAACGAAACGGAGGCAAAATGAAAACTGAACTAAACCATGTCATGTGCAATAGAGCTTGTAAATAAAGGCTTCACAGTAACAGTGGTGGCAGCAGGATAAATATACAGAAGTACAAATATCAGGGAGAGGAGCTAAAAGCTGCAGAACCAACAGTGTTTATTTCTTTAGTTCAGATTTCAGGCTCTGGTTCCTCACTGACCTCCAGATGAGCTCCGGCTTCGGGGTTCATGGTTCTGGAGGTGACAGGTGCAGTGCCCGAGCTGCTCTGGAATCGTCCCCACTGAGAAACACATGAACACATGAAACATATGAACTCAGGAGAGATGAAAACATGAAACATATGAACTCAGGAGAGATGAAAACATGAAACATATGAACTCAGGAGAGATGAAAACATGAAACATATGAACTCAGGAGAGATGAAAACATGACACATATGAAGAGGAGGGCAGTGAGGGGGATTGTGGGTAATGTCCTGTTTTGCTGTGGAGTTTCTGTGGTGCTCAAATTTGAGGTTCTGACTTCTTTTACATTCATGTGCTTTTTTATTTATTTTTTATTTTACTTGTCTTCATTTTTTTCTTTTTTTTCTTTATTTTGCTTGTCTTTATTTTTTCTCTTTTTTTTTAAATTTTGCTTACCTTTATTTATTTTTTTCTTTATTTTGCTTGTCTTTATTCATTTTTTTCTTTGTTTGTTAATTTTGCTTGTTTTTCTTTTTTTTCTTCTTTTGCTTATTTTTTAATTTTGCTTATCTTTATTATTCTATTTTTTATTTTGCTTGTCTTCATTCATTTTTATTTGTTTGTTTTTGTGTATTTCACTTGACTTGTGTCTTTGTCAGTGTGTATGTGTTAAAAAAATAAAATAAAATAACAAAAATAAAATAAAGCGTTAATATGATTTGTATTTCAGAAATCAGGATTTTTATGTCACCAAAAATAAAATAATAAAAATAAAATCCCAAACATTAGACCATTTTTGTTTACTTAACTAACACTTACCCAGAGGACAGGGGCATTATGGGTAGTGTAGTTCTTACCCAGAGGAGAGGGGGAATAGGGTCTGGAGCTTCCTGTGGACAGACGTCGTCCCACGTTTTGAGCGATTTCTCCTGAACTCGGAGACCCGGAAATCATCTTCGGAAAACCCATGGGACTGGTGTTAGAGCGCCGCACTGTGCCCGACCTGGGAATTACACCAACACAATACTCATATTTCAGAATAAAATCAACAGAATGTGATTTTCAACCTCAAACCACCTAAATTAAACAAAAACTAAACTCTTTCTCCTGTTTAAATGTGACTTTATGAACTTTACACTTACATGAACATCACATTCGCAGAAGGATAATGATTTAATCTGGTTTTTGTTGCGATCTTTTGCGAACTGAGGATGACACAGCGAATCCTGCGTCAGCGCTGCTCCACCCAGTCTCTGCTCTTACATCATTTATGTCTTACTGGTACTAGTCTCTTGCTATTTTTTATTCTACTTTTTATTATGTTTTACTCTGTGTTATTGTAAAATAATGTGATGTGTGAGCTACGGTGTCCAAGTAATTTCCCTTGTGAATCAATAAAGTCTAAGTCTTAATCTCTGCTTTGTTTTCATAGAAAATACAATTAGCTTTAGGTTAGCATCAGTTTAGCATTAGGTTAGCATCCGGTTAGCATTAGATTAGCTTCAGGTTCTGATGTAACTCAATGAAACAGAGGGTAAACAGTACATAATTAGCATATAGCATTTTGGATGACTCAGTTTGTGGCTATTGCTGAGTCATTCTAGGCTAATTGTGAGTTTAGCATCAGGTGACCAGAATTTCAAAATAAAAAAACTGGGACGTCCTGTTTTTTTGGTGGTTGCTAATAATAAAATTGTAAAACGAGTGAGTAATTAAGAAAAAATCATTCATGGCTAACATGAGTCAGTAAAGTCTTTGTGTTTTGGTCATTTTTAAGTAGATTTTTTGGGATTTTACCTAAACAAATGACAATTTATGCCTCTTTTACAGGGATCAAACTGGTCCAAAACAGGGACACTGCAACATTTACGTATAAAACTGAGACAAATCAGTGGTTTTAGATAAATCTGCTGGGACAGGGGACACAGGGCTCAAAACTGGGACTGTCCCGGGGAAATAGGGACATCTGCTCATCCTAGGTTAGCATCAGGTCATAATTAGCATATAGCATTTTGGATTGGTCTGTTTGTGGTGATTGCTGAGTCATGTAGGCTAATATGAGTTTAGCATCAGGTTAGCATCACATTAGCGTCCAGTTCTGATGTAACTCAATGAAATAGAATCGTAAATAGTACATAATTAGCATATAGCATTTCAGATGAGTCAGTTTGTGGCTATTGCTGACTCACTGTAGGCCATTTATGAGGTTAGCATCAGGTTAGCATCAGGTAAGCATCAGGTTAGCGTCAGGTTAGCATCAGGTTAGCGTCCAGTTCTGACGTAACTCAACAGACAGACAAAAAACATCCAGAATAACTCATGATTTATGAAAAAAATTAATTGGTTCCATGGAGGTCAGAGGTTTTACAGAAATGTGCTGAATTATTATGAAATTTAAACCTTTTTAACTGAGGAAATTGCAATTGGACAGAAAATTTAGGCGTCATGTCACTGACCCAATTTACAGATGTTTTGAAACTTGACCTTGTGCAAACTGTTTGTGTACCAGGAAGGAAATGAAGAGAAGAGACAAGACAAGATTCACATTTGCTTCCACTTCCCTTTTGTTTTGTGTGTATTTGTTGTTGTATTATTAAAAAAACTTCAATAGTTTTTATTTTTCTTGACAAATTGTATTCCCAGTGTAAATGACTTGTAAACTCTGTAAAAATTATCTATACAAATAAACTTGCCCTTGCCTGTTCTTTTTGTGTTTAGATTAGAGAAAGTGTTTGTTTAAAGAGGTTCAGCTGTGATGTAACTCGGGGAAATAAAGGTAAACTGATGTAACTCGTGACTCAGACGCTGTAATGGCAGAAACCTTTGGAAGTGGCTGAATCACTGGAGTTTAATTGTTTTCGTGACTTGAGAGGATAAAGTAAGATTTAGATTTCAAAGATACGAGGTAAACATGTTCAAATCAAGCAAGTCTTTTACTGGAAACTGTTCTAGTGCAGATTTATTCTTAATTATAAAAATATTGGACACGACAGACAAACTGTTTATGTTAAAATTTGGTGTTTTGCTGCTCAAGAGTTGTTGTTGTTTGTCGTGTTTAGTTTCATACACACGTTTGAGTAACACTTTATTATTATTTTGTCTACATCGCCAAAGCTCTGTTCCACCTTGTGATGTCATGACGTAGTTTAAGTAAACAGCTCCTTTAACCTTTAGTTCAGTAGCGATTGTCCAAATGATTCTAGTGAAGGTGTGAACTCTGAGCTAAACCTGGACTAAACCAGGACTAAACCAGGACAACAACAGGATTAAACCAGGACTAGAACTGGACAAAAAACCAAGACAAAAGTAGGACTCGGACAGGATTAGAAAAAAAAAGAGTTAAACCAAGACTAAACAAGGACAAGAACAGGACCAAACCAGGACAAGAACAGAACTAAACCAGGACAAGAACAGAACTAAACCAGGACAAGAAACTAAAACAAGACTAAACCAAGACTAGAACAGGACTAGAACAGGACTAAACCAAGACTAAACCAGGTTTAGAACAGGACTAAACCAAGACTAAACCAAGACTAAACCAAGACTAAACCAAGACTAAACCAGGACTAGAACAGGATTAGAACAGGACTAAACCAGGATTAGAAAAGGACTAAACTAAGACTAAACCAGGATAAGAACAGACCTAAACCAGGACAAGAACAGGACTAAACCAGGACTAAAACAAGCCTAAACCATCAAAAAAATAGGACTCAAACAGGATTAGAAAAGGACTAAACCAATACTAAACCAGGACTAGAACAGGACTAAACCAAGCCTAAACCAAGACTAAACCAAGACTAAACCAGGACTAGAACAGGATTAGAACAGGACTAAACCAGGATTAGAAAAGGACTAAACTAAGACTAAACCAGGATAAGAACAGACCTAAACCAGGACAAGAACAGGACTAAACCAGGACTAAAACAAGCCTAAACCATCAAAAAAATAGGACTCAAACAGGATTAGAAAAGGACTAAACCAATACTAAACCAGGACTAGAATAGGACTAAACCAAGACTAAACCAAGACTAAACCAAGACTAAACCAAGACTAAACCAGGACTAGAACAGGATTAGAACAGGACTAAACCAGGATTAGAAAAGGACTAAACTAAGACTAAACCAGGATAAGAACAGATCTAAACCAGGACAAGAACAGGACTAAACCAGGACTAAAACAAGCCTAAACCATCAAAAAAATAGGACTCAAACAGGATTAGAAAAGGACTAAACCAATACTAAACCAGGACTAAAACAGGACTAAACCAAGCCTAAACCAGGACTAAACCAGGACAAGAACAGGACTAAACCAGGACAAGAACAGGACTAAAACAAGACTAAACCAGGACTAGAAAAGGATTAGAAAAGGACTAAACCAATACTAAACCAAGCCTAAACCAGGACTAAACCAGGACAAGAACAGGACTAAACCAGGACAAGAACAGAACTAAACCAGGACAAGAACAGGACTAAACCAGGACAAGAACAGGACTAAAACAAGACTAAACCAGGACAAAATCAGGACAGAATTTTAAAAACATAACATCTCTTCCTGTATCACCACATGACATCACAAAGTGGAACAGAGCGTTTTCAGTTTGAGAAAAACCTGCAGGTTTGTGTGTTAAACATGTGAGTAAAACAAAGGACTCCAGGTCTGTCTGTGCTGCTGAAACTCGGTTACACCTGCACCTTCAGCGCTGTTCCTCACCTGGGGGAGCCATACATGGGGGTGGTGGTGGTGGGGCTGCTGGACAGGTTCTGCTTGATCCTCTGGTAGTTCCGGACCTGGGTGGGCACGGGGATGGGTGTGGTCTCCGCCCGGGGGGAGACCATCGGCGTTTGCCCCGGGGTCGGCTGCTGCTGCCTGGGCACAGACACGAGCGGGGCCTGGGTCAAACAAACGCACCCGGACTGCAGCCTGTACGAACGTTTAGGAGCCTCCAGACCCATAATGTCACAAAACGAGGAGAAAATCCAAAGTTTTAAGGCTTTTCCAGAAAATATTATCCCAGAATTTGCATAAAAAGTGACATATTAAAGGCTAGAAACTGCCCGTTGAGTTCATTGTGTACTTTTGTGAGGGCAGGTTTCGGATGTTCAGCTCCAGGAGGAGGAAAAAAACATGGGAGTGACCAAAAAGAGTAAAGAGCCAATCTGACGCAAAAAAAAAGGGAAGGGGACGGACTAGAGGCGGGATTTTCTGAAAGCACGTGCCAGACAGCTGCTCTGTACAGCGGGTGAAGACAACACAAGCTGTAATTATGGTAGCAACGGGATCCGAGCTTGTAATTACACCAAAAAAAGACAATATTGAGGTCTGAAAATCATGTTCATGCAGCATTTTGAAAACTAAGAATGATGAATGACGAGAAAAAGGCTGAATCTGGACAGTTTAGGTGAAAAAGAGGACAGGGAAAGAACATGGGAGGGGCTTAGAAGTAAATAAAGGAGACTGAGCCAATCAGGACGCAGGATGAAGAGAAAGGGGCGGGACTAGAGGCGGGACTAGCCAATCGCACGTGCCCGACGGCTGCGCTATACAAAGAGACACTGGGAGCTTTTGTTGTCACAGAAAATAAGATCTAAGCTGATAATTTCACCAAAAGAGGAGCACGAGAGCTTCATTTCCACATCTATGTTTAACATGACGTACTGTTTACTTTTATATTGAGAAAAACAATTTAATAAATAAACCTAGTGGGTAAAAACATGTAGAAGTCTGGACAAAAAAGGGGAAATTACTCTAAAAAATAATTGTATTTAAAAACTGTGAAGTTTAAAGTGCATTTGACAGATGAATGTTGGTATAATTCTGATTTGTTTTGATAGCTATTCTCCGTGGTTAGTATTTATCATAGTTTTACATCAGTTAAGTGTCAATTTGTGGAAAAAAGTTAAGCAAAGAGTGAAAAGACGGTTCTAAAGGCAGAAAACATCCAAAATACAGACAGTTTATACACAAGGAAGGACTTTGGCATCTGACCGTTTAAACCTTCAGTAAACCAGATAAAGTTGCCGTCATCGATTTTTATTTGCATAATCAAAACTCTTGTGCAACTCCGACACGTTTTGACCCTTGTTTACAGTAGAAGTTATGGATTTACCTCATTATTACATCATTACGTCACATCTGCTGCCCGTGTCCAAACAGGAAGTGAAACTGTAAACATCGCGTCAAAATTACAATGTCTTAAGAAGTGTTAAAAGCACCGAATTTATGAATTTGGAAATATTACCTTAAAAAGACTGGGAAAAGTCTTGAATTTTTATATCTGGGTCTTAAAATGTGTGCAGTACGTAACTTCTCCGTGTCACATTTCTCCTCAAAAGTTTAATTTGTCAAACGTCATTATTTAAATAAATAACGTCGCCTAAATAACAATAATGGAGAACGCAACACAGCCCCGGGTCAAAATACTCCAAACACGACTCCCCAGATTCCTTTATCTGAGAAATAAATGAACACAAACTCAAGAATTCTGTTTTTCATTGTCAGTAAGTCTAATACACCTGAAATAAGCTGTGAAATAGGTATTAAGTTTTTACATAAATGGGCGTAACCACTTTCTCGTGCTTTTGGATACCGCGTCTACAAAGGCTGAGTACATTTGCGCAGTACCAGGAGTGTGCGAGGATGTTTTATTCTGAAAATACATCTGGGGACTGCAGATGGAAATGAGCCGTTTTGCTATAATCTGGTGCAGGACATCTGTCTTTGTACTTCATTTCTGTACATTGTCCCTTCACATAAAGACTAAACTAACTCATTTGTCAGTTCTGTGCCTGATTTCCTGTTTTCCTCATGTGATTTTGTCGGCCTGACGTCGGAGATCGCTGCGGTGTCCGGCAAAAACAGACTTCGTTGCAGATTCTTTCCACAGGGCCGAACCCACCTGCACAGCACCGAGGTCAGTGCGTCGTGTGCTGCTGATTTTAAGGAGTTTTTAAGCCTTGCAGGACCCGTGGGCGTCCAGAGCTGCACCGCACCTGCAGCCAGAGCACACCGGCTGTAATCTGTCACTAATAACACCTGAATTTACACAGATGTATATAAAAACATAAACATAAAAACGGGCCTGAGGAAAGAATCTGCAAGAAGTCTGTTTTTGCCGGACACCGCGGCGATTTCTGCTCTGACGTCAGGCCGACAAAATCACATGAGGAAAACAGGAAATCGGGCGCAGAACTGACAGGTCTGGAGTATTTGCCTTTAAGCAGATGGTAAATCAAGATTATTAATTTGATTATAGCAAAAAAAATTAACAGAAATTTGGGCCTGTTGCAAATTTGTGACACTAGAATCAGGTTCTTTAACTTCTTTGGTTCTTTTTTAACACATTGTAGTCAAGTGTATTTTACCTTGTGGACAGTTCTGAAGACCGAAACATGTCAACAAGGTAAATCCACATTGTTTTAAAAAGGAACCTGAGTAGTTAAAGTACTAAGAAGACATAATTAATATTTTTGGCGGACAAACAGGCTCCTTGGAAGGTTCTGCATCTGCACTAACGGCACTGGGGAAATGCTGATGTGACATTTTAGCTGAATTGCATAAAATGGTCCAAATGATTTTTTTATTATTATTTAACCTTTATTTAACCAGGAAGGTCCCATTGAGATTAAAAACCTCTTTTTCAAGGGAGTCCAGGCCAAGAGGCACATTTCAAAACAAGTGCATACAAACCAACAGCATTAAAACTGCACAGGTTCTGAAAACCAGCTGCACATTATAGAGATTATAGAGTCTGTGAGGCTCAGTTTGGTTTTAAAAACATTTAAGGACAATAGTTCAGACAAGTTCCAGGTAAAAGGTGCAGAGTGGACAAATGATGCCAGAAACTTTAGAATTAGAGCTAAAAATGTCATTAAAAAATTACAAAACTTGTCTGAAATTGTGTTGATGAAGCATTTTGAGCCTTAAACATAACGGGTAAGATCTCAATGCACAGTACAAATAAACAGCCAAGTTGAAGTGTAAGAGATGACCGACATTTTTACGCTTTTTTTTCCTTACATTTTTACATTTTCTGTCTTAAATATGCGTCGTAAGCTCCACATCAGTGCTCCATGACTTGCAGCTACAGTGGGACAGAGACGGGGCGGAGCCTGGGAGCGCACGTATCGAGTGACGGCCAATCAGAGCGCGGAGAGCGGGCCGGGGGGGCGGGACTTGGGAGGCGCCAGCGGCCAATGGCACGTGTGGGACGGCCGCTGCGGGACAGACTGCAGGAGGGGGAAGTGCAGACGGGCGCTGGGAGGTTTATGCTTTTGTTACGGGACGGAGACACAATGTTCCAGGAGGGAGAGGAGGAGGAGGAGGAGGAGGAGGAGAAGGAGGGGGTTAAACATACGTGACGTGAACGCGTGTGTTTTTGGCCGGGTTTTAGGAGGAGAGAGGGGGAAACGAGAGGGCAGACGCGTTATGTAATCCACAGGAGGAAGAGGGGGATGAGGAGGCACGTGAGCGGAGAGACGAGGACACGGCTCCAGACATCGGGATCCAACGAAAATGTACAGAGAGAAAGAAAGAAGCACAACCCGCCGCTATTTTCACACAGTTTAGGGGCTGCACGAGACCTCCTCACGCGGCAAAAAAAGACAAGATACAAACACTTAAATGACGTAAAAGTAGTGAAATAATCTGTCCGTGCAGCAAGTTCTCTTCAAATAAACAACCTCTGGAGTAGAATTAAGCCGTTTCAGAACTAGAAAGTCGATAATAAACCTGAAAACAACACAAATAACCTGAAACAGTTGGTCAGATTAGAGAAATTTGCAGGTAGACGAACCTGAACATGAGATTCAACAAAAATGCACAAAGAACAACACGAGATTAAAAATAAAATAAAAAAGAACAACACTAGAATTTATCTTTGACCATTTCGGCTGCACTAAATATCCTTAACGTTCAATCTTTTCCCGTAACGATGATGTAACAATAGGTTTTTGTGAATAATAAAGTACAAAAAGGGTTAAACTAGAACAGAATTAAACGTGTGGACGAGTATTAACTTCAACTTTATATTTATGACTTCATTTAGATTCATTACTTATTTTATTTTGACTTGTACATTTACATTTATACAATTATATCTTATTTACCATTTATATTTTTTACTCTTTGTTACTCGTGTCTAAATATTTTCTTTTGTGGATCAATAATTTGTCGAAATGATGAAGAGAAACGACTTTGAAACGGTTAAAAGTGCTGAAAAGTTGCATAAAACACGGTTTAGTTTTCAGAGTTTGTTTTCTACTTTTATTTTAGTTTGAATGTGACGACTGAATGTTTAAGGACGTTAAACGCACACTTTGAGTTCACTGTTCCAGAAATATTCCGCAGTCCGGCTTTAACCTGATCCGTCTTTTATTCGTTCATTTCATTTCGGTGCAGAAACAGCAACAGTTTAATTATTATTTTGACGTATCCAATGTAAACAAATGGGAAAAGTGCAGTTTTAGGATCTCTCTGTTCTCCAGGAAAGTGTTTAAATTCAGGCGTTTAGGAGCAGACGGAGGGATTTTACGAGCCGCGTCCGGGCCTGGGCGAGCCCTCGTAAAGGAGTCTGTGGGTCACTGAGCTGAAGCTGAGGGGAAACGGTTTAGAGCTGAAGCTTCACAAGAGAAACTCTGAACCTGCACTGGTGAAAGAGAGAGAGAAGAAAAGAGAGACAGAGAAAAGAGAGACAGAGACAGAGAGAAGAGAAGAGAGAAACAGAGAGAGAAGAGAGAAAGAGAAAAGAGAGAGAAAGATAGAGAAGAGAGAGAAAAGAGGAAGAGAGAGAAAAGAGAAAGAGGAGAGCGAGAAGAAAAAGAAGAGAAGGAGAGAGTGAGGGATAAGAGAAAGAGAGACAGAGAGAGAATAGAGAAAGGAGAGAGAAGATAGAAGAGACGAGAGAAAAGAGAAAGAAAGAAAAGAGAAAGAGAGAGAGAAGAGAGAAAAGAGGAGGGGGAAAGAGGAGTGGAGAGGGGGAAAGAGGAGAGGGGGAAAGAGGAGTGGAGAGGGGGAAAGAGGAGAGGGGGAAAGAGGAGAGGAGAGGGGGAAAGAGGAGAGGGGTAAAGAGGAGTGGAGAGGGGGAAAGAGGAGTGGAGAGGGGGAAAGAGGAGTGGAGAGGGGGAAAGAGGAGAGGGGGAAAGACGAGAGGAGAGGGGAAAGAGGAGTGGAGGGGGGAAAGAGGAGAGGAGAGGGGGAAAGAGGAGAGGAAAGGGGGAAAGAGGAGAGGGGGAAAGAGGAGTGGAGAGGGGAAAAGAGGAGAGGAGAGGGGGAATGAGGAGTGGAGAGGGGGAAAGAGGGGAGGAGAGGGGGAAAGAGGAGTGGAGAGGGGGAAAGAGGAGAGGAGAGGGGGAAAGAGGAGAGGAGAGGGGAAAAGAGGAGAGGAGAGGGGGAAAGAGGAGAGGGGGAAAGAGGAGAGGGGGAAAGAGGAGTGGGGGAGGTTTACTGAAATGACACTTGGCCTCGTTTGCTTCGCCTCAGCTTAAAGAATTTTCTCAATGAAATCACAAGCGTAAAGTCTGAATATTCTGTTGAATCATCTGAAAAATGTGAGTAAAGTTACTTAAATGTGACTTTAAACTTATCCTAAAGTAAAAGGTACCTGCTCGTTTCCATGGAGATGTTATTTCTGTGCCTGGAATGTTCCTCAGTACGGCATTAGTCTGTATTTGTTCTATTACACGTGTTTCTTTTAGCGCAAAAATACCTGAGGAACATTCATTCTAACCATGTGCAGGCTCGCTCCTCCACAGATCTGACACGTGAACAGCATTATTCACACTGTGAGGCGCAGGTTTGGGTGTTTTCTGCAGGAGTTAAAACCCGCCCGGCTCCAGGTGACAGGTGCGATTCTTTACTGTGACTGTTTCACCTTTTGTTCTGTTAGAGGCCGTTATGGCTGTTAGGAGCGTGTTTTTCATCCCTCCTTCTCTCTTTCTCTCCCTCCGTCAGCGTTCTCATCCTTCTCTCATTAACGGACAAACACAAAGAGGCACGAGGAGGAAGAGGAAGTGAAAACACAAGGTTTTGGCTGCAGGGCACAAAACCGCAGACGACAACAACACGGTTCTGTCATAATTTTTACAGGCTCCTGGTTTAGACCTGGTTTAGACCTGGTTTAGTCCCTGGTTTAGTCCCTGGTTTAGTCTCTGGTTTAGTCTCTGGTTTAGTCCCTGGTTCTGTCCTGGTTTAGTCCCTGGTTCAGTCCTGGTTCAGTCCTGGTTCAGTCCTGGTTTAGTCCCTGGTTTAGTCCCTGGTTTAGTCCCGGTTTAGTCCCAGTTTAGTCCTGGTTTAGTCCTGGTTTAGTCCCGGTTTAGTCCTGGTTTAGTCCCGGTTTAGTCCTGGTTTAGTCCTGGTTTAGTCCCGGTTTAGTCCCGGTTTAGTCCCGGTTTAGTCCCGGTTTAGTCCTGGTTTACCCTGACTTAGCCCCAAATTTAGTTCTAGTTTAGTCCAGGTTTAGTCCAGGTTTAGTCCCAAATTTAGTCCAGGTTTAGCCCAGGTTTAAAACCAGGACTAAACCAGAATTAAAACCAGGACTAAACCAGGACTAAACCAAGTCTAAAACCAGGACTAAACCAGGACTAAACCAAGTCTAAAACCAGGACTAAACCAGGACTAAACCAAGTCTAAAACCAGGACTAAACCAGGACTAAACCAGGACCGAACCAGGGACTAAACCAGGGACTAAACCAGGACTAAACCAGGACTAAACCAGGACTAAACCAGGACCGAACCAGGACTAAACCAGGACTAAACCAGGGACTAAACCAGGGACTAAACCAGGACCGAACCAGGGACTAAACCAGGATTAAACCAGGACTAAACCAGGACTAAACCAGGACTAAACCAGGACTAAACCAGGACTAAACCCATACAGTATAAGCGCTGATAAAAACAGCTCGTGCTCTGACGCTGATGTGATCGAACGCGCTGCAGAGTTTGGTTTGATCAGAACTTGTGCCTCATCTTCAAATCCAAAGCTGCGCCTCTGTTGCTGAAGGGTTTAGGAGCAGATACAGAATAATTCTTAGTCTCGGTAAAACCGTAAACCGTCTCTAACGTGTCGTCGGGTAAAGTGCCTGTTCAGGTCCTTCCCTCTGCTCAGACTCTAATAACAGGAGCTGGAGCTGCTCTGATCACAGCTCCGTCTGTTTTTAGCGTCTGCGTCACTGTTGGTTTTGGCTGTGACCTGTTTCAGTGAAAACACGGAGACGACGCTGAAACGTGATTATACGAACAAAGACAAAGGCCGAGCACAACGGTAAAGCTGCACTGTGGAACTTTCCTGGCTCAGCTGGGACTGTAGAGCCTTTTTAAACCAGGAGCACAGGCAACATACGGCACAGTCTCTTTAAAAGTGCATCGTGAGGCTCCGGCAAACACTTTTCTCCATTTTTCTTGGTCTGGAATGTTTCGCAGTACGGCATTAAACCTTCCTATCGTCACGGAGACCAAACCAGACCAAGTTACAGGTCAGAACTGTGGAGAGGCGATCCTGCTCACAGTCAGAACGTCTGTTTTTTTTAGTCCTGGTTTAGAATTGATATAGACCTGGTTTAGACTTGGTTTAGTTCTTGTTTAGACCTGGTTTTAGCTGTGGTTAGACTTAGTTTAGTCCTGGTTTAGTCCTGGTTTAGACCTGGTTTAGACCTGGTTTAGACCTGGTTTTAGTTGTGGTTAGACTTGATTTAGACCTGGTTTAGTCCTGGTTTAGACCTGATTTATTCCTGGTTTTGTCCCGATTTTGTCCCTTTAGTCCTGGCTCAAATCTGGTTCAGTCCTGGTTTAGACTCTGATCTAGTCGTGGTTTAATCCCTGGTTTACTTCTGGTTAAATCCTGTTTTAGTCCTCATTTAGCCCCTGGTTTAGACCTGGTTTAGTCTTGGTTTAGTCCCTGAGAGATCTGTGGAGGGGCAACCCTGATCACAGTCAGAATGTTTGTTTTTCTAGGTATTTCTGAGCTATAAAACCACCTGTGATTGAATAAATGTAAAGTAGAGCTGTGTAATGTCCGCCAGCCTCGATGAGCTTCATTTGACTGGAGCCGAACTCTATTGGAAAGTGTCACTGTGTCCTTAGGCAAGACACTTCACGCCCATTGCCAATAATGTGAATGTGAAGCGTAGACTCACCCTCCACACATGAGGAACTCGCTGGACAGTCGGCGCGTTCCCATCGGCTGATCGTCTGCAAACAAACGGGAAAAGTTCAGGCATTTCACCAGGAAGTAAAACAATTTCCTTCTTGTTTAGACTTATCGTCTTAATTTTTGGGGTCGGTACAAATAAAAGCAGCAGCAGAAGAATGGAGCTTCGCCTTAAAGTTTGGTTCACCCACTCGAGGAACAAGGAACAGGTGGAGAATGTGTCCAAAGAAAGAAAAATGGTTTAGTCCAGGTTTGGTCTTTAGTCCTGGGGTAATTCTGCAGTGGTCCCTGGTTTGGTCCTGGTTTAGTCCCTGCTGTAGTCCCTGGTTTAGTCCCCATTCAGTCTTGGTTTGGTCCCTGGTTTAGTCCCGGTTTAGTGTCCGGATTAGTCCTGGGTTAATCCTAGTCTAATCCTGGTTTAGTCCCAGTTTAATCCTAGTCTAGTCCTGTCTTAGTCCTGGTTTAGTCCTGGTTTATTCCTGGTTTATTCCTGGTTTAGTCCTGGTTTAGTCCTTGTTTAGTCCTGGTTTATTCCTGGTTTATTCCTGGTTTAGTCCCTGGTTTAATCCTAGCATTGTCGTGGTTTAACCCTGGTTTAGTTCCTGGTTTTAGGCTTGGTTTAGTCCTAGTTTAGTTCTGGTTTAGCCCTGGTTTAGTCCTGGTCCTGGTAGTCCTGGTGTAGTCCCGGTTTAATCCTATTATAGTCCTGTTTTAGTCCTGGTTTAGTCCTGGTTTAGTCCTGGTGTAGTCCTGGTGTAGTCCTGGTGTAGTCCCGGTTTAATCCTATTATAGTCCTGTCTTAGTCCTGGTTTAGTCCTGGTTTAATCATAGTCTAGTCCTGGTTTAGTCCTGGTTTAGTCCTGGTTTAGTCCTGGTTTAGTCCTGGTTTAGTCCTGGTTTAGTCCTGGTCTAGTCCTGGTCTAGTCCTGGTTTAGTCCTGGTTTAGTCCTGGTCTAGTCCTGGTCTAGTCCTGGGTTTAGTCCTGGTTTAATCCTGGTTTAATCCTGGTTTAATCCTGGTTTAGTCCTGGTCTAGTCCTGGTCTAGTCTTGGTTTAGTCCTGGTTTAGTCCTGGTTTAGTCCTGGTCTAGTCCTGGTTTAGTCCTGGTTTAGTCCTGGTCTAGTCCTGGTCTAGTCCTGGTCTAGTCCTGGTCTAGTCCTGGTTTAGTCCTGGTTTAGTCCTGGTCTAGTCCTGGTCTAGTCCTGGTCTAGTCCTGGTTTAGTCCCTTTAGTCAGAAAGATAAATTCCCTCCATTTTTGAGAGTTCTTTCCTCCTTTCCTCTTGTTGTTTGGCTCCAGCTCAAATGTAATAAATTGGAAATAAAATAAGTCGGTGAAACAAACCAAAACAAACTTGGCGACGGCGGCAGACGAATTTCCACATTTTTCAGTGGAATTCCAGATCCTAAAACGGATTTAGTTTGTGAAAATCGTGCAGTGGGAAGAGTTTTGTGCGTCGGTGCTTTTGTCTAAAGTGGATTTAAGTAAAAGTCCGAACAGTTTATCGCCGTCAGATCTTTAAACCCTTCACGCTCTGTCCTCTTTAAACCCTTCGCGCTCTGTCGTTCTTACAGCTGTCGGCGGAGATGTGCGGCACCAGGACAAAGTCGTCCGTGTCACAGGACGAGTTTTTGCTGCTCGTGCTTCCGGCGGATTCCTTGGAAAGCTGCAGGAAGTTGGGAGGCCCCATCGGAGGAGAGGAAAGATCCTCGGCTAAAGTCTGCATGTCCGGGAGAGACTGAGGGGAGAGGAGAGGAGAGGGGGATGGAAAAGAGAGGGGAAGGACAAAGGAGAAGAAAGACGGGGAGGAGAGAGGGAGAGAGGGATGGAAAAGAAAGACGGGGAGAGAGGAAGGAGGGGAGAAGGAGAGAGGGGAAGAAAACCAGGAAGGAGAGAGGGAGAGGAGAGAGGGATGAAAGAGAGGAGGAGAGAGGAGGAGCAGAGAGAGGAGGGAAAAGAAGAGAAAAGAGAAAGAGAGGGGAGGGGAAAGAGTGAGGGATGAGAGAGGGGAGAGGAGAAATCAGAGAGAGAGAGGAGGAGGGGAAAGAGAAGGGGAAGGGAGAGAAAGCGATGAAAGAGGAGGAGGGAGGAGAGAGTTGAAAGAGGAGGAGAGAGAGGAGGAGCAGAGAGAAGGGAAAAGAGGAGAAAAGAGAAAGAGAGGGAGGAGAGAGGGGGATGAGAGAGGAGAAATCAGAGGAGGAGGAGAGAGGGAAAGGAAAAGGTTAGAAAGAGAAGGAGGAGAAAGGGGAGAGGAGGTAAGAGAGAGAAAGAGGGGAGAGCGGAGAAAGAAGAGAGAAAGATAAGGGGAGAGAGAGCAGGGGAAAGGAGAGAAAGATGAAAGAGGAGGAGAGAGAGAAAGAGGGATAAAAGGAGAAGCAAGACGGGAGGAGAGAGGGAGGAAAAGTGGGATGACAGAGGAGAGAGGGAAGAGAAAGAAAATAGAGGAAGAGGAGAACAGAGGAGAGAAGGTAAGGGAGCGAGTGAGAGAGAGGAGGAGAAAGCAGAGAGATGAGGGCAGAGAGAGAGAAGGGGAAGGAAGAGAAAGAAATGAAAGAGGAGGAGAAAGAGGGAGAGGGATGAAAGGAGGAGAGAGACCGGGAGGGGAGAGAGATGAAAGAGGGAGAGGAAAGAGAGCGGAGAAGCAACAGAGGGAGGAGAGAGGGAAGGAGAGAGAGATGGCAGAGAAGGAATGAGAGGGAAGAAGAGAGAGAGGGAGAAGAGAAAGTGGAGAGAGAGATGAGGGTAGAGAGAGAAGGGGAACGAAGAGAAAGAAATGAAAGAGGAGGAGAAAGAGGGAGGGGAGAGAGATGAAAGAGGGAGAGGAAAGAGAGAGGAGAAGCAACAGAGGGAGAAGAGGGAAGGAGAGAGAGATGACAGAGGAGGAAAGAGAGGAGAGAAAGAAAAGAGGGATGAGATAGGGATGAGGGGAGAGAGAAAAGGGGATGGGGAAAGAGATGAAAGGAGGAGAGAGAGAAAAGAGGGGAAAGCAGAGAGAGGGGCAAGAGTGAGCGAGAAGATAGAGAAAAGGAGAAGGAGAGAGAAACATTTTTATTATAATTTCTTGGAAGGATTTACTGCCAAAACACATTTCACAAGTCAAGAAGTAAAAACACATTTCGCTCGTGGTTTTGAAGTGATAAAAACACTTTGCTGCTCTACAGTTCAAACCTATGACACCAGAGAAGCTTTAAGTTATAATTTAAATGTTTAAAATCACAATATTCCTCCAAAACGACTTCCTGTGTTTATTTCTGATGATAAACGGTAAATAAAAGAGTAAAAAAGTGCCACTGACTGGAGGGGAGTTGTAGCGGATGCAGGGGGAGCTGCCGCACGAGTCCGTCACCGGGTTTGAAGAGCTGGGCACAGGGACCGGACACGCTGAGGAGGAAAACAACGGGAAAACACGGAGAAAACACGGAGAAAACAGAGAAAACAGAGAAAACACGGAGAAAACACGGAGAAAACAGAGAAAACACAGAAAATACAGAGAAAACACAGAGAAAACACAGAAAATACAGAGAAAACACAGAGAAAACATGGAGAAAACACGGAGAAAACACGGAGAAAACACAGAGAAAACACAGAGAAAACACAGAAAATACAGAGAAAACAGAGAAAACACAGAGAAAACAGAGAAAACACGGAGAAAACGGAGAAAACAGAGAAAACACAGAGAAAACAGAGAAAACACAGAGAAAACACAGAAAATACAGAGAAAACACAGAGAAAACACAGAGAAAACACAGAGAAAACAGAGAAAACACAGAGAAAACACAGAGAAAACACAGAGAAAACACAGAGAAAACACAGAGAAAATACAGAAAATACAGAGAAAACACAGAGAAAACACAGATTAAACAGAGAAAATACAGAGAAAACAGAGAAAACACAGAGAAAACACAGAAAATACAGAGAAAACAGAGAAAACACAGAGAAAACAGAGAAAATACAGAGAAAACAGAGAAAACACAGAGAAAACACAGAAAATACAGAGAAAACACAGAGAAAACACAGAAAATACAGAGAAAACACAGAGAAAACACAGAGAAAACACAGAAAATACAGAGAAAACACAGAGAAAACAGAGAAAATACAGAGAAAACAGAGAAAACACAGAGAAAACACAGAGAAAACAGAGAAAACAGAGAAAACACGGATTAAACACGGCTCTGAGGAGGAATTATAATAAATATAATTACGGCGTTGAACATTTGGGACGTACATTTTTTGATGGTCGTTGGAGACTCGAGGAACGGATGAGTGAAGAACATGTCTGAAGAAAGAAGGAAGACGGTTTAGTCCTGGTCTAGTCCTGGTTTAGTCCCTGGTTTTAGTCCCAGGTTTTAGTCCCTGGTTTTAGTCCTGGTTTAGTTCTCGTTTAGTTCTCGTTTAGTCCAGGTTCAGTCCCTGGTTCAGTCCTGGTTTAGTCCCTGGTTTAGTCCCTGGTTTAGTCCCTGGTTCAGTCCCTGGTTCAGTCCAGGTTCAGTCCCTGGTTCAGTCCAGGTTCAGTCCCTGGTTCAGTCCCTGGTTCAGTCCCTGGTTCAGTCCTGGTTTAGTCCCTGGTTTAGTCCCTGGTTTAGTCCTGGTTCAGTCCCTGGTTCAGTCCCTGGTTCAGTCCTGGTTTAGTCCTGGTTTAGTCCTTGGTTTAGTCCTGGTTTAGTCCTGGTTTAGTCCCTGGTTTAGTCCCTGGTTTAGTCCCTGGATCAGTCCCTGGATCAGTCCCTGGTCTAGTCCCTGGTCTAGTCCTGGTTTAGTCCTGGTTTAGTCCTGGTTTAGTCCTGGTCCAGTCCTGGTTTAATCTTTTGGTTTTGTCCAAATATTTTCACAGATTTTGTTGTAAACGTGTGAATGTTTTTACCAAAGTCCATTCTGTCCTTCTGGTTCCTCTGCAGAAGCCCCAGGAGCAGGTTCGTGAGCGGCGCCGACGTCTCCCGGGGGATTCTGGGTAAAAAAAAAACAGACACATGTTTTTTATGACGATTTTAAACTTAAAAACGTTTCTGTAGATGTTTATTTTCCCTGCGGAGTCTCACATGGGCTGGAGGTTCTTGTTCTTCTCGTAGAACAGCCTCAGGTCCTGGGGGCTGTTGGCCTGAAACCACAGAAGAAAACAGGACTCAGGACCAAAACAAAACAAACATTTATGACATTTTGAGAGTAATTAAATTCAATAAAATGGGCAAATACTTAAAAAAAATTCAATATAAATCAGACTGTTAAAGCCTCTGTAACTTTTTCTGTCTTAAAAACGTAAAAATAAGTTCATTTTAAACAGTTTATTCACCCAGACGGGTTTATAAACACTTCAAAAACACAACTGAATGAAGGTAATAACAATTAGCATGCTAACTAGGCACTTCCTGATTATCTGACCGGCATTTACAAAACATCTGTATGAGGAATGAGAGAAATAACTGCCAAAAACATGAAAACAAAATGAAAACAGCCACTTTGAACAGGGTTAAACTCAAGTTAAGGTTAAAATTCAGGTCTAGATTATTTATTATTTATTTATTTATTAAAGAATAAATAAACAAAGTGAAAGTCGTCGTGTGTTTTTATTGTTTTCATGATGCAGCGTTTTACCTGAAACGGAGGCTTCCCCACGAGACACTGATAAACGACCGTCCCGATGCTCCACAGATCTGCTTTGGCATCGTAATTCTGAGACATGATCACCTCCGGAGCCTGAGAGGGGGAGGAAAGAGGAGAGGGAGGAGAGGAGAGAGGAGGAGAAGAGAGGAGGAGGGAAAGAGGAAAGAGTCAAAAGAGAGCAATTGAGAGAGGAGAGGAGTAGGGAGTGGGAGAGATGGAGAGGAGAAAGAGGGAGAGAGAAGAGAGGAGGGAAAGGGAGCGAGGGAAAAGGGAGAAAGATAATGAAGATGAAAGGGAGGAGGAGGAAAAGGGGGAGATGGGGAGGAGAGGTGGGGGTGATGAGTGGGAGTAAGAGAGGAGGGAGAGGAGAGAAGGAAGGAGAGAGGAGGAGAGGAGAGAGGAGAGGAGAAAGAGAGAAGAGAGGAGGAGAGGAGAGGGGAGGAGAGAGGAAAGAGGGCAGAGGGAGAGAGGAAGAGTAAAAAGAGAGGGAGAGACCAGAGAGGAAATTGAAAGAGAAGGAGAAGAGGTAGAGAGTGAAGAGAGGAGTAGAGAGTGGGAGAGATGGAGAAGGGAAAGAGGCAGAGAGAGAAAAGCGAGGACGGAAAGGGAGCGAGGGAAGAGGGATAAAAGCATGAGGGAGGAGAAGGAAAGGAGGCACATGGAGAGGAGAGCAGAAGGGAGAGAAAAGGCAGAAGATGGAGAAACGTCACTTTACTTATACAGACACACGTCCCCAGAGACACTTTACAGAACACAGAGTACACAGAGTACACAGAGTACACAGAGTACACAGAATACACAGAGTACACAGAGTACACAGATTACACAGAATACACAGAATACTGGTGTAGCCACAGCTGCAAACCCACCCAGACATGAGGAGAACATGCAAACTGTTATGTAACTCAGGTTTAAGACCACAGCTGCTTTAAAATAACAGACCCTGATCACGTGACCCGGATCACGTGACCCGGATCACATGACCCTGATCACGTGACCCGGTCTGTCACCAGAGCAGGTTTATTAAAGTACCGTGAACTGATACTGAATATATGAGACACTTTATGGCTCTGATGAAACGGTTCAAAGTTCAGGAAAAACAAACTGATGAAAGAACGACTGAAAAAAAGAAAACACAGGAGGAACGGGCATTTGACTGAATTTTCTTAATCGATCGTCGGGAAATTTAACAATTGATTTTTGATTAATCATTAACATTTTATATTAAAATTATCATCACAATTATTACTATTACTAATGTGCATAAATAAACCCTGAACCATCCTGACTCCAGAGCCTCATCAGTGTGAGGTCAGAATGAGTTTAATGCAGCTTTAAACATCTATGTTTTACACAAACTAAACTTAAAACCACATGACTCATTTGCATAAACTGTAAGAGCTGAAAAAAGCAGCTCTTTCCTTGTGCTGCTGCTTCAGCTTCTGTGGGACTAAAGGACTCGACTCAGTGAATATGAGTGTTCTCTCTGTGACAGAGGATGTTCTGCTGATGCCGAGTCTGTCCCGATCATACCCGGGACACTGATGTGCAGGGAAACGCACTCTGAGGAATATAGGGATCTCCAAGGAGCCAGAGCCGAGACGTGGGACTGTGAGGCTCCAGAGTTTGTGCTCAGACCTCGACTCCTCAGGCTGCGTTACACAGACACCGACATTCAGTTTGGCCATTAACATGAACCTGATCCACCAAACTCTGAAGGATCAATTATCGATTAATTGACTAATCGTGTCCGTCCCTATTGGATACAGAGCAGTTTATCAATATGTGCACATTTTTAAATCAGCAAAGTATTTACCTAAGATATCGCCTTAATACTGCAGGAGCAGATAGTCGTAGACTACAGTAAACAAAGTGTCATTTTTATTTTTTATTTTTTATTTTATTAGAATTGCCCTTAAGACAATGATACAAAAAATGGGGAAAAACAATAACAGAACAAAGAAGACAAACTAAAAACATAACCAGAGGAGCTTTGAGACGTGAAAACAAAGAGGATTTAGAGGAAGTGCAGGATGTTGGTGCTGAAGTTGTGGTTTGTCTGGAGGCTGAACTCACCATGTACATGGGGGATCCACACAGAGTCGCAGCCATCATGTTACTCTGGAGGTAACGCGCGAAGCCAAAGTCCGCTGAAAACCACAAAACAGGAGATTTACAACATGAAACATCAGGTTTAAACCACAAACTGGGATTAGAGGTTTAAAATACTCTTTGTTATTACTACAGTTATACAATATTATAGTCAGCCAACAATACAGAACGAATATCAAGAATGTTTTTAACCAATTACAGTCTACAGATCCAGAGCCGGTCCAGTGCTGTTCAGTTATTTTCAGTAAAAAGTCTGAATTACGAGGCACTTTGTCGCTCTCCTTTGACGGACAAACAGATAATAACAGACTCTCGTACCGATCTTAACTCTGATGCCGCTGACTCCGGACTTCTTGCGTCCCGTGTAGCTCAGGAGGATGTTCTGAGGTTTCAGGTCTCGGTGGATGATTCCTTTACTGTGAAGGACTCTCATGGCGGCGGAGATCTGCTGCAGGAACACGCGCAGAGTGTCTTCTCTCAGGGTGCCTTTGGCTGCGGAAACAAGAGGAAAACACCAAAGACACATGTAAAAAAACACTTATAATAGATCAGAACAGACGACAGATCAGGTGAAACGGGGATTTAAGCACAAAAGTCCAAAGGGCAGAGATCAAATCTGACTAGAGCACGACGGGCATGAAGATATTTGTGTCTGAACCCGACACAATTAAAATCTATTTTCACAGACCTAATGACACAGGGAGGATATTGTTTGTGTTCCTCTAATGGACAGAGACACAAAAAACAAACTCAGGATTTAGTGAAAATAATGATATAAATACATTACGCACTTCTGTAAAGTAGTGACTTTAAAGTGCAGCATCACATCTATATTCCCCCACATAATGACTTCCAGTCCACAAAACAGAGCTGTGAATCCAGTTTGCTTTGTTTACTGTAAAAGCGAAAGTAAATCCCTCTTGTGTGTCTAGGGCTGGGTACTGATGCAAATTCCAAGAATCGATTATCACGATTCGCTTGGATCTGGATCGGCGTTAGTGTTTGTAGAACCAGTTCTGAGCTGTTCCAGTGGTTCCTGAGGTTGGTTTTGTTTCCGCTGTTCTTCACCTCCATTTGTAAATCCCTTTGCTTCCGTCAAGTGCATCTTTGTCTTTCTGAACCCGAAATGGTGCCAGACGGAGCTTTGAGTGTTTCTTCACCCCAGACGCTTCCTCCAGCTCCTCCTGGACCCTGAGGCGTTCCCAGGCCCAGAGTCCCTCCAGCAGGTCCTGGGTCTTCCCCGGGGCCTCCTCCCGGGTTAGAGTTCACCGGGGGAAAATGTATTATAAATTATAACTTAAATCGATCTTTGGACGTGCGAATCAATCTTAAGGGATTAATATGCAAATCAATTCAGAATTGGAAAATAAACTCTACGTGTGTCTGTTTCCACCCACAGCGAACGGACTGAGGTGAAGCTGCAGGTTTATGACACTGACTCTACTTCCTGTGGACTTTACCTCCTCTTTTCTGCTTTAAAAATCCTGGATCTGAAGTATTGGCTCCACATTTCACACATAATAATCCCACAGTTTGGACTCGAGCTCTGATCTTTAGACACTTCAGAGTCTCAGAGTGAGCGGTTTTACTGTAGACAGGAAACAGCTGATGCTCTGATGTGTCGAGTCCGACCCGAACATAAATACTTGTCCAGTTTCCCTGCTCTGGTCCACATGTTCAGGGTGGAGAATGCACCGTGTATTGACAATGAATCCAGCTGCAGAGACACTCGCTCCGATGGCACGGACGTCACACACGCTTAGTTGATAAGCGCTCGCTCGCTATGGCTAAAATGGCATTTGAAATTACTGTTCAATATTCAAACACATAAGGAATATTCGACTAGTCTCATCCCTAACTTATAATTGTGTCATTTTTAACCAGTATCAAAGTGATACAAGAGAAATAAACAAAAGACACATGTAAAAAACACTAAAATACACTTATAATTGCATCATTATTAGCCCTGAAGTGTCTCTCAGGGCGACTAAACTACAGGGTTCTGCAGAATAAGACGAGAAGGAGAAGCACTAGAATATTCATATATAATTCCACAGTTATTGACTCGAGCTGTGAGCGCTCGACTTTATGAGATACTTAAAACAATTGACAAGCTTCAAGAAGAGCCACAGGAAGCCCATTGTTCACTCACTCTCCAGCCCAAGAGTCTGGCACAAGGAAACTAAAAGCAATAAGAAAAATAAGACCAACAGCTGTTCAGTATTTTCCCAGAATTATTTAAATATAGAACGGATTTAAAGCCCCATCCCGGCGCTGGAGGAGTTACACCTGCGGGAAGTCGCCCCCAAACTCAAACCTGGTTCTGGTTCTTCAGATATTTGCAGTTTTATTTTCGGCCGATGACGTCGTCCAGAACCTCAAAACAGGCAGAAAATTATAGGAAACGTTTGTATTTGGTTTGTGCCGTTTTGTGCTGTGACAGTTTCATTTCTAAAATTATTCATTATTATTTCTGTGGTAATTACAGGACGTCATTTCTGCTGCATAACACAGACTTTTCCACAGCCTCAGGTCGTTTCTCTTCACTCGTTCTGTGGAGTTTGTCGCCGTCAGCTGAGCAGAAATGAAAACAAATTACACCATTTTGGGCGTTTTTGTGCATTTTTCTTCTTCCTGTGGGTCTGACCCCAGTTTGACCTGGAAAAGAATTGTTAATTTCTCCAAAACTAAAGAAGCACAAACGAAACTTTCTGCAGCACCAACGATGGACAGAGTTTTTGTGCAGGTTTGATGGGGCGACTTCAGGCAGGTGGGAGTTACATGTGTCTCGTTCAAAGTCTCCAGAGTGAAATCAGCAGATTCTTTCATAACTGATGTTACTTAAACACGACTTTGACCCTCTGCGCTGAGAGAAAGTGGAACAACGGGGCACCAGACTTATGTAAAACCACCTCTGACCCTCCACTGCAGCCGTTTAGAGGTCATATTTCAGTCGTCTCTCAAATATTAAACTCCCGGACGTGTTTAAACCATTATAAAACTGCCCATATTGTCTAAAACAGAGCGTTATTGTGTCTGTCACTGTGCTGAACCCACAGACCTCCCTCCCCCACAGAAAACGCTGCGAAAACGGACTCTTTCTGCGACGCACAAACGCACCATTGAGCGGAGCCCCCGGTGTGCAGCACGGCGCCCCCTCCCTCCCACTCGAGGCGTGCTGCTGAACGTGTGGGAGGAAACGCTCTTACCTTGCAAATAATCAGCCAGGTCTCCCCCGTTGCAGTACTGGAACAAAAACAAACACAGACACAGGAAATCAGACACTCGACTCATTCAAAACCACAAATAAGAGCTTTAAAAAAACACCCTGTAAACACTCAATTCTCAATCCCTGTAAGTGGGTGGTTTATTCAGATTTTAAAGCGTTAAAACACTCGAAGACCTGCGACATCACATTTTGCTTTTAAAACTGCCCCTTTTACCCCTAATGAAGTGTTCTACCTCCTTTTGTTCAGTCCAACCTGTTATTTCACATCTGCTGCTGTAGTTGTGTCATGAGGCTGTGATAAAAGCTACAGGACCAGAAATAGATGAAAAAAAAAACAACAGAAAATAAAATTCACTCTTTTATACAAAACAAATGCTTAATTTAGGGCCTCAGCTACAAAAATGCAAAATCTCAAGTCTGTAAGTAAATTAAAAATCTCCTTATTGCCCTAAAAACAAAAAAAGTGCAGTGGCTCCATGACTTTCCTGGTCCAGTCCTGGAAACAGCTCCTGTCAGGTCCAGGGCCAGAGCCACAGCACTTCTGCATTTCCAGGGTGGAAATTACATTTGGATTTGTTCATTTGGACTGAAATAAACCTTTAAATAAAAATAGAAAGAGATGCACAATTACACACACCAAGATGTGTCATTTTCCATGTGTGTGAGAATTAACTCCACTTAGAGTGACTTTTTCCCTCGTTATAAACACACACAGTCAGAGGAGTCGACCATCTTGACTCACTTCACTCTTTGGCAAAGTTTGGCTCCATCAAAATGGACGGAGCGCATGAGTTTGGGGAAAACAAAGTTCCTGTTGGACACTCGTTTTGCTCCCGTCATCACACAGCGTGAGTGTGACGTAGGATAAAGCCGCAGAAATGTACGGAAACCTCTATGTCTGCACTTTCAGAGGGGAAAAGGACGTTTCTGTCTTTTACACTTACAAAGTTCTGCGGTTATAGAAACATGTTCCTCTGTGTCATGTACGATGTCGTAGGTCTTCAAGGATTAAAAACCTAAAAATCTAATAAAAAATCCAGAACAGATATTGATGCCATGAAGAGTGTTTTGTAAAGTCAGAATATCGTCACATCGTTGCTCTGTGGGAGTTCGTAGAGTCTTATCATGAGGACAGTGTGTTTTGTTTGGTTTTGTTTGGTTTGGTTTGGTTTGGTTTTGTTTACACCGACCGGACTCTGAGCTTCTGTTTCTCGTCACTTCATTGAGATAAAAATAAACCGGAGCAGACGTCATGTCCAGAGTCTGCGATTTTATTACATTACGCAGCATTTATAAACCCCCATAAAGCCGCACTGTGGAACTTTGTGAACGGGTCCACGTGTCTCTGTGTAAGGTTCACTGACTGGTGTTTTGCCTGTGTTTCCAGCAGTAAACCTGTGGTGTTCTGACTGTTACAGGCCCAAAGTGAAGAATCTAAACTGAGGGAAAACATGTTGTGCAGCGACTGGAAGAAAAACACGAGTCTGAAAGTTCCTCCGAGTTCCTAGAAAAACACTCGGACCAAAAGCCCGAGGCAACGAGAGGTCAGAGAGAGAGAGGGAGGAGGAGAGAGGGAGGAGGAGGGAGGAGGAGAGGAAAGAGAGGAGAGGGAGGAGGAGAGGAAGAGAGGGAGGAGAGGAAAGAGGGGAGAGGAAAGAGAGAGGGAGGAGAGAGGGAGGAGGAAGGAAGAGAGGAAAGAGAGGAGAGAGGAAAGAGGGAGGGCGGAGAGGAAAGAGAGAGGAGAGAGGGAGGAGAGGAAAGAGAGGAGGAGGGAGGAGGGAGGAGAGGAAAGAGGAGAGAGGTCAGAGAGAGAGGGAGGAAAGAGGGAGGAGAGAGGAGAGGAAAGAGGAGAGAGAGAGGAAAGAGAGAGGAGAGGAAAGAGAGGGAGAGAGAGGAAAGAGAGAGGAGAGGAAAGAGAGGGAGAGAGAGGAGGAAAGGAAAGAGGAAAGAGAGGAAAGAGAGAATACGGTTACAAATGAGTGAGGGAGGGGGAGGAAAGAAGGAGAGCAAAGAGAGAGAGAACAGAGGGACAACTGAGAGACAATAGGGAAGAGAGAAAGAAAAGAGAAAAACACTTGGACCAAAAGCTTGAGGCAACGAGAGGTCAGAGAGAGAGAGAGGAGGAGGAAGGAGGAAGGGGAGGAAAGAGAGAAAACGGGTACAAATGAAAGAGGAGAGGAAAGGGGGAGGAAGGAGAGAGAGAACAGAGGGCCAACTGAGAGGAGAGAGGAAAGAGAGAGAGAACAGAGGGACAACTGAGAGGAGAGAGGAAAGAAAGAGAGAGAGGGGGACAACTGAGAGACAAGAGTAAACAGGGAAAGAAAAAAACAAGTACAACTGAGAGACGAGAAAAAAGAGAGAGAGAGAGAGACGGACAACTGAGGAGAGGAAAGAGAGAGAGAAAAAAGAGGGATGACTGAGAATCAGAATCAGAATCAGAATCAGAAAACTTTATTGATCCCAGAGGGCAATTCGTTTGCAGCTTTCACAGAGCAGTTCTCACATGCACAAGAGAGACGAGAGGAAAGAGAGACAGAAAACAGCCAGAGGACAGGAAAGAGGGAGAGGAAAAAGGGAGAGGGGAAAGAGAGTGGAGGGAGAAATGAGAGAGAGAGCTGGATAGAGAAAGAGAGAGTGAGTGACAAAAAAGTAAAAAAAAAAAAGAGGAAGAAAAGAGAAAAAGAGGAAATAGAGGGAAAAACTAGCAGGGAAGAGAGAGAAGGAAGGAAGGACGAAAGAGAGAGAAAGTTACATAACATACAGAAGAGAGAGAGAGGGACAAAAGACAGAAGACACAGCAAAGGAAAGAGAAAAGAGGGAGAAGGAGGAGGAGAAAAGAGAATAAGAAAGAGGGAGCGAGAGAGTGACAACATGCAGCAGAAGAGAAGGGAAAGAGAATAAAAGAGAAAGAAACGAAGCGATGAAACAGATGAGAGAGACTGGGAGAAGAAAGGAGGAAGAGAGGCAGGAAAGAAGGAAGGAAAGAAAGAGAAAAAGGAGTGGACAGGATGAAAGAAAGAAAGAGAAAAGGAGACAGACAGAGAGAGATTCATATAAACACAGAAGAAACTAAACTAGAGGTGAGAAACTAGAAGAAGAGAGAGAGGAATAAGAAGGGAGAGAAAAAGAGCGATAGAGAGAACAAATAAAGTTTTTAAAAAGAGGAAAAGGAGGAGAGAAAGAGAAAGAGGAGGATGAGTGGAGGAGTGGAGACACTGGTGTTTGAAACACTTGTACAAAAGTCTGTATCAGCAGAGAGAAAAACAACAGGTCCTGCAGAAAAACAGAGCGTGAAGGCGGCGAGCGGAGGCGAGCGGAGGAAGAGAACGAGCCCGTGTTTGTTTTTAAACAGAGGAGAGTGCGGCCTCTGCGTCTGAGCGATCGCCCAAGGTTCAAGGACACGTGTGTTTACGCCAGATGCCCTCCCAGCACAGGTCTGGGACAGGTCTGGGACATACCCGGGCTTCTACGATCAGACAGAGGAGTAAATAAAGAAGTTTCTGTTGATATTTTCTACTGCAGCAGAGTGTGTGACGCTAACGGGAAGCACTGCTCTGTCTGAGGTAAATGTGATGAAAGAACTGACTGAGCTGGAGATACAGCAGGTGTAGTGTTGTCAAGACCAAGACCTGGACAAGACCAAGACCTCTGAGGGTCAAGACTGAGACCACGGCCCATCATCGAGACCAAATCCAGACCATCTTTGTGATTTTTGACATTTATCTATATTTAAGAGTGAGTTTGGTGCATAAATATCAATGTTTTTAGAAATGTATCTGCATTTTATCACTCGTCAAGTCTCGGAACTTGAGACCGAGACAAGACCGAGTCCAAGCGTGTCCAAGACCGAGTCCAAGCTCCTTCGAGACCAAGACAAGACCGAGTCCAAGCTCCTTCGAGACCGAGAGAAGACCAAGTCCAAGGGTGTCCAAGACCAAGACAAGATCGAGTCCAAGCACCTCCAGGGCTGAGACGAGACCGAGTCCAAGTGCCTCCAAGACCAAGACAAGATCAAGTCCAAGTGCCTACAAGACCGAGACGAGACCAAGACGAGACCGAGTCCAAGCACCTTCAAGACTGAGACAAGACCGAGTCCAAGTGTGTCCAAGACCAAGACGAGACCGAGTCCAAGTGTGTCCAAGACCAAGACAAGATCGAGTCCAAGCACCTCCAGGACCGAGACGAGACCCGAGTCCAAGTGCCTCCAAGACCAAGACAAGATCAAGTCCAAGTGCCTACAAGACCGAGACGAGACCAAGACGAGACCGAGTCCAAGTGTGTCCAAGACCAAGACGAGACCGAGTCCAAGCACCTTCAAGACCGAGACGAGACCGAGTCCAAGTGCCTCCAAGACCGAGACGAGATCGAGTCCAAGTGTGTCCAAGACCGAGACAAGACCGAGTCCAAGTGTGTCCAAGACCGAGACAAGACCGAGTCCAAGTGTGTCCAAGACCGAGACGAGACCGAGTCCAAGTGTGTCCAAGACCGAGACAAGACAGAGTCCTAGCTCCTTCAAGACCGAGACGAGACCGAGTCCAAGCGCCTCCAAGACCGAGTCCAAATTCCGCCAAGACCGAGACGAGACCGAGTCTAAGCGCCTCCAAGACCGAGATGAGACCGAGACAAGACCGAGTCCAAAAGAATCAGAATCCGTACTGAGTATTTTAGGATCATGACACTTCATTCTAATCAAAACTACCACATAAAAGCACTTGGTAAAGTCAATGATAATAATAAATATTGTTTTTCCTCGTCTGAACCAAAAGGAAACCATTTCCTAATAATAAACGTTCCCTGGAGCGTCTGAACAAACAGAGTCTGACTCACCTCCATCACCAGGAACACAGAGTTTGGAGTTTCCTGAAAAACAAAGGAGAAAAACGTCATCAGACACAAAATGGCCGCCGCTGGACACAACAGTCGAGTGAACGATTACAGTTATAAACAGTTCAGTTTACAGAGATTAAACTGTGTCAGATGCCCTCCCATCCTCATATGCTTCATTAATAATGCATTTTATTTGTATAAGTCTGCATCAATGCTGATTTGGAACCTTTTAATTTAAGACTTTTTTTTATCATTTTTAATCTGTGTTCTGTTGCTGTAGTTACACATATAGGTCAGATTATTTAAAAAAACTGATGCATTATATAAATCCATATCTTTTATTATTTTTATTATTATTACTTTTTGGTGCACATAAAGATGTCACAGAAAAATTTAAAATTGCAGTATGTAAAAAAAACCTTCCTATTGCCTATTCTCCAGAAAAAAGAAAAAAATATATATTAAAAAATAAAAAAAATAATAAAATAAGTAAATAAATAAAAATACTACTAATAATAATAAATTAATAGAGATTAATAATGTAATAGGTAAACTAAATAAAATAAAAAATATATAGTGAAAAGAGTGAAATAAAAATAAATTAAAAGTGAGTAAATAAATACGATAACATATATACATATACAACAATTTCACAGAGTTTATTGTTAGAAATGTATTTATTATTTTATTTCAATGGTATTTGAGCAGAATCCTTGAAGTTTTCTGTTTTCTAACTTTTCTTACAGGTCCTATAAAGAGACCAGAGGGAGAGAGCGAAAAAACTTGCACCAAACAGACGAAGGGGATATTTTTTATTATGCTTTTGGATGTAAAATAGAAATAAGCAGGAGTAAAATAATAGTTTCAGTCCGATTAAAGCTCCAGTGACTTTTCGCTCTAGTTTGGTGTGTTTAAACGTCCGCTCGGCCTCACTGAACCTGCTGACGGAGCCTGTGGGAAGTTTGCACACAAAGACAAACAATAATGAGCTTAAAGGGCTTTTCCAGAGCAGCGGGGCAGATGGTGCAGAGCCACAGTGGCAGGAGGGGGCAGGAGGAGGCAGGGAGGAGGCAGGAGGAGGCAGGAGGAGGCAGGGAGGAGGCAGGGAGGAGGCAGGAGGAGGCAGGGAGGAGGCAGGGAGGAGGCAGGGAGGAGGCAGGAGGAGGCAGGAGGAAGCAGGAGGAAGCAGGAGGAAGCAGGAGGAGGCAGGGGGAAGCAGGGGGGAAGCAGGGGGAAGCAGGGGGAAGCAGGAGGGGGCAGGAGGAGGCTGGGAGGAGGCTGGGAGGAGGCAGGAGGAGGCAGGGAGGAGGCAGGGAGGAGGCAGGGAGGAGGCCGGGAGGAGGCAGGGAGGAGGCAGGGAGGAGGCAGGGAGGAGGCAGGGAGGAGGCAGGAGGAGGCAGGAGGAGGCAGGAGGAAGCAGGAGGAGGCAGGAGGAGGCAGGAGGAAGCAGGAGGAAGCAGGAGGAGGCAGGAGGAGGCAGGAGGAGGCAGGGAGGAGGCAGGGAGGAGGCAGGGAGGAGGCAGGAGGAGGCAGGAGGAGGCAGGAGGAGGCAGGAGGAGGCAGGGAGGAGGCAGGGAGGAGGCAGGGAGGAGGCAGGAGGAGGCAGGGAGGAGGCAGGGAGGAGGCAGGAGGAGGCAGGAGGCGGCAGGAGGAGGCAGGAGGAGGCAGGAGGAGGCAGGAGCAGAGGAGTAAATCTGGACTAGAAGACTAAACCAGGTCTTTAGTCTTGGTTTAGTCTTTGTGTAGTCCTGTTTTTCTGGTTTAGTCTTGGATTTGTCTTGGTTTATTCCTGGTTTAGCCTCAGTTTAGACCTGGTTTAGTCCTGTTTTTTTCTATGGAATATAAACTTCTGCAAAGACTAAACCAGAAAAACAGGACTAAACAAAGACTAAACCAAGACTAAACCAGAAAAACAGGACTAAACAAAGACTAAACCAAGACAGAACCAGGACTGAACCAGGGCCGAACCTTGACTGAACTTCTCTCTGCAGAAGTTTATATTCCATAGGAAAAAACAGAACTAAACCTGGTGTAAACTAAGACTAAACACCAAAACAAAACTAAGAATAATCCAGGAGTAAACCAAGACCGAACTAGGCCTAAACTTCTCTCTGCAGAAGTTTATATTCCAAAAAAAACAGGACTAAACCAGGTCTAAACTAAGACTAAACCAGGACTAAACAGATTCAAATCCAAGACAAAACCAGAACTGAACCAGGACAAAACTAAGACCAAACCAACTTGACCAGAACTAAATCAGGACTAAACCAGGACTAAATCAGGACTAAAACAGGGCTGAACTCTTCTTTACAGAAGTTTATATTCCATAGAACAAAACAGAACTAAACCTGGTCTAAATTAAGACTAAATCAGGACTAAACCAGGACTAAACCAAGACTAAACCAGGACTAAACCAAGATGAATTCAAGACAAAGCCAGGAATATACCAGAACTGGACCAGGACTGAAACAAGACTAAACCAAGACTAAACCAGGACTAAACCAGGACTAAACCAGGACTAAACCAAGTCAAATCCAAGACAAAACCAGGAATAAACCAGGACTAAATTCCAATCTGCAGAAGTTTATATTCCATAGAAAAAACCAGGACTAACCCAAGATTAAACCAGGACTAAACCAGGACTAAACCAGGACTAAACCAGGACTAAACCAGGACTAAACCAGGACTAAACCAGGACTAAACCAGGACTAAACCAAGACTAAACTAAGAATTATCCAGGACTAAACCAGGACGAAACTTCTCTGCAGAAGTTTATATTCCGTTGAAAAAAGCAGGACTAAACCAGGTCTTTACTTTACTTTAGGTCTAAACTAAGACTAAATCAAGACTAAACCAAGTCAAATCCAAGACAAAACCAGAACTGAACCAGGACTAAATTCCAACCTGCAGAAGTTTATATTCCACAGAAAAAAACAGGACTAAACCAAGTCTAAACTAAGACTAAACCAGGACTAAACCAGGACTAAACCAGGACTAAACCAGGACTAAACCAGGACTAAACCAGGACTAAACCTTTCTGATTCTATTTTACTGCAGTACTAACCCGTCAGTACAGTAAGAATCGTTCAGTAAAATAAACCCATGAGTCACTTTGCGCCTAAGCCACTCCCACCGGGTGATCAGATTTCACAACATTCACTTTAGTCCTGAGGCGCTGCCAGGTCGGAGATGTTTACCTCAGAGTTACACGAGCGCAGCGGGACTGGGAACGCTCTGGAACGCCGCCGCTTTCACATTCCTGACTCGCCACTGTCACTGGGAGAAAACACTGTGTCCGTTTGGTAACTTAAACAAAGATAACACTGTGCTGGCTCCACCTGCTCGGACTCGCACCTCATGAAAACAACAGTGAGGGAAACGGGCCAAGGATTTACACTGGGACACAGCAGAAATAACAAATACCAATGGACTTTCCAGGTATTTAAAGGGACGGTGTGTAGCCTGTGCTGCAACTGTTTAAATATTAACAAACACACAAAACTGACTCTTGTGAGCGTTAAACTGTGTTATCATGTTGTTTCTCTACAAAAAAACAGACCTGGAGTTGTGTTTTGTTTCATTTACACAGGTTTGAGTATCTCTACATCGCTCTGTTCCACCTTGTGATGTCATGAAGTGGTAGTTTTCAAGTGAACAGCTCCTTTTCCCTTTAGTTCAGGAGACATCGGCGACTCCAGAGGTGAAATTATCCAAATGATTCAAGTGAAGGTGTGAACTCTGAGCTAAACCTGGACGATAACAGAATAATTCTTGTCCAAAATAGCTTTTTCAGGTATTATTGTTTCATTTTTGGACACTTCCAACAGTCTCACTTCTGCTTGTGTTGTTTTGAAGGAAGTTTTGAATCAGGGCTAAACCAGGACTAAACCAGGACTAGAACAGGATTAGGAAAAGAACAAAATCAGGACTAAACCAGGTCTAGAACAGACAGGACTAGACCGGGGCTAGACTGAGCTAAACCTCAACTATGACAGGACCAAACCAGGACTGGAACAGGACTAGACCGAGACTAGACCAGGACTAGACTCTAAGCTAAACCTTGGATTAAACCAGCACTAAAACAAGTACTAGAACAGGACTAAACCAGGACTAGAACAGGACTAAACCAGGACTAGAACAGGACTAAACCAGCACTAGAACAGGACTAAACCAGGACTAGAACAGGACTAAACCAGGACTAGAACAGGACTCCAGGCTTTTGTTGTTTTGAAGGAACTTCTAGGGCTAAACCAGGACTAAAAGAGGACTGAACCAGGACTGAACCAGGACTAAACCAGGTCTAAAACAGGACTAGACCGGGACTAGACCGGGACTAGACCGGGACTAGACCGGGACTAGACCGGGACTAGACCGGGACTAGAGCGGGACTAGAGCGGGACTAGAGCGGGACTAGAGCGGGACTAGAGCGGGACTAGAGCGGGACTAGAGCGGGACTAGAGCGGGACTAGAGCGGGACTAGAGCGGGACTAGAGCAGGACTAGAGCAGGACTAGAGCAGGACTAGACCGGGACTAGACCGGGACTAGAGCAGGACTAGAGCAGGACTAGAGCAGGACAAAACAGAAATAAAACAGGGATAAAACAGGTCTAGACAAGGACTGGACCAGTACTAGTCCAGGACAAGCACAGGACTCCAGACTGGGCTGTTTTGGAGGAGGTTTCGGGGGTTTAAGGCGTTGCTCAGAGAGAAACGGCAGGCGTCAGAACACAAACACTGGTCCTGTGGTCATGTGAGCGCGTTAACACGGCTCAGTGCGTCATACGTGAAGTCGCCCGTGGATTATGTAACGAGGAGGGGGAGGAGCAGAGGAGCACATGGGATAAACGGGACGAGAGGAGGAAGCACGCGAGGTCAAAGGTCACACAGACGACTGAGGAGGAGGTTTACGAGAGTTCAGTTTGTGTGGATTAAAAAACTGAAGATCATTTAAATACAGGAATGTGTAAATGTCATTTAACCCAGTTTATAAATCATCTGGATTCTGCACTGAAACCAGGACTAAACCAGGACTAAACCAGGACTAAAGGGGGACTAAAGCGGGACTAAAGCGGGACTAAAACCGAACTAAAGCGGGACTAAAGCGGGACTAAAGCGGGACTAAAGCGGGACTAAAGCGGGACTGAACCGGGACTAAAACCGAACAAAACCAGGGCTAAAACAGGACTAAAGGGGGACTAAAGCGGGACTAAAGCGGGACTAAAACCGAACTAAAGCGGGACTAAAGCGGGACTAAAGCGGGACTAAAGCGGGACTAAAGCGGGACTAAAACCGAACAAAACCAGGGCTAAAACAGGGCTAAAGCGGGACTAAGGCGGGACTAAAGCGGGACTAAAGCGGGACTAAACCAGGACTAAACCAGGACTAAACCAGGACTAAACCAGGACTAGACCCAGACTAGACCCAGACTAGACCCAGACTAGACCCAGACTAGACCCAGACTAGACCCAGACTAGACTCTGAGCTAAACCTTGAATACAACAGGACAGAAAATAAAAACCACTAAACCACTAAATGTGTAAACCGAGGGAAGCCGTGATCCTGCCTTTAAATCAAACACAGATTTCAATCCTGTAGCTCTAAATATCTGAGACCAACAGATCAGAGCAGAGACTGAAAACAGAGTTTATTCAGTTTAAACAAAACTAAAATGAGACAAAACTGATCCAAATGTGACGTGTAAAAATGAGATGTACAGTTTAAGTTTAATAGAATTTTGTACTGGGAAACAGGTATTTGTTTTTGACTTCAGCACAATCAATCTGTTATTCTGCCACCCCCTCCTCACCCCTCTGTCCTTTCCTGCTCCCTCCCTGCTCCCTTCCTCCTCCCTCTCTCCTTCCCTCTCTCCGCCCTCCTCCCTCCCTCGTCCCCTCTCTCCTCTCCTTCTCCCTCCCTCCTCCCTCCTCCTCTCTCTCTCTCTCTCTCTCTCAGTCCGGGGGCCTCACTCCTGCAGGACACTGTGTTCCTCGAAAGCACCTTTGGAAACACGATTACCCAACAGGCCCAGATTACATCAGAGACTGAACCGGGACTAAACTGGGACTAAACAAGGGACTAAACAAGGGACTAAAGGGACTAAACAAGGGACTAAACCGGGACTAAACAAGGGACTAAACCGGGACTAAACAAGGGACTAAAGAAGGGAATAAAGAAGGGACTAAACAAGGGACTAAACAAGGGACTAAACAAGGGACTAAAGGGACTAAACAAGGGACTAAACTGGGACTAAACAAGGGACTAAAGGGACTAAAGGGACTAAACAAGGGACTAAACAAGGGACTAAACAAGGGACTAACCCAGGAACTAACCCAGGTCTAAACAAGGGACTAAACAAGGGACTAAACCAGGACTAAACCAGGGACTGAACCAGAGACTAAACCAGGACTAAACCAGGACTAAACCAGGACTGAACCAGGACCTAAACAAGGGACTAAACGAGAATAATTAGGATAAAGTGGGTTTAGAGAGAGTGAGTCAGAAAGAAAGAAAAGAAGGAAGCAGAGAGACAGGTGGAGAGCGAGAAGGAGAAAGAAAGAAAAGAGAAAGAGAGAAAGACGAGAGGAACAGGTGTAGAGAGAGAAAGAGAAAGACGAGAGGAACAGGTGTAGAGAGAGAAAGAAAAAACAGGCGTAAGACGGAGACGAGAGGAGCAGGTGGAGAACGAAAGAGAGAAACAAAGACACGAGAAAAAGAGAAGAGAGAAAGACACAAAGAAAGCAGAGAGAGCGGAACAGGTGGAGAGAGAAAGAGAAGGAGGGAGGGAAGGAGGGAGGGAAGGAGGGAGTGTTAGACTGTTCTTGTTGCTGAGGACAAACACAAAAGAACTGGAGTCTCAGAAAAACCAAAGAATCAGAGTCTGTGGAGCAGATGGACTTTTCTATGGTTAGAATGGTGCAGGACTAAGCCAGAACTCAACCAGGACTATGCCAGGACTATGCCAGGACTATGCCAGGACTAAGCCAGGACTAAGCCAGGACTAAGCCAGGACTAAGCCAGGACTAAGCCAGGACTAAGCCAGGACTAAGCCAGGACTAAGATAGGATTATGCCAGGGCTATGCCAGGACTCAACCAGGATTGTGCCAGGATTGTGCCAGGACTCAACCAGGACTATACCAGAACTCAACCAAGACTAACTCAGGACTATCCCAGGACTCAACCAGGACTAACCCAGAGCCTGGAATGTTCCACAGTACGGCATTAAACCTTTATCTCCATGGAGACCAAACGAGACTAAGTTACAGGTCAGAAAACCACCTGTAACTGAATAAATGTAAAGCTGAGCTGGTTAAAGTCACACTGTGGGACATTCCGGGCAGAGCAGTGATGTCTCCATAGAAACAAAAAGCAGGTGACTGAAAAGTTCCACAGTTGCTTTATTGGCCTCTTATCATTGGGTTGTTTTGACAGAACAGTGGGGGTGACGTGAGTCAGAGTTTATCATTGATCAGAACGAACCTGGACGTCGTAAAGAGCCACGATGTTTTCATGCTGCAGCTCCTGGAACAAAAACAAAAGGCACAAAGAGTGAGTAAAGCACACTTCAGTCTGATAAGAGGAAGTACACGGTGTGATGGTGACAAGAGTTCATGTCAGGCTGGGCGAAAATAAAACTGTTGTTTTTTCTCCTCCAAAAATAAAGTTGGTCCCTGGTTTTTGTTTTTCTCGTCCCTGTTTTTTTTTTGCCGGCACGGTGGCTGAGTGGCAACACTCAGGCCTCACAGCAAGAAGGCTGCGGGTTCGATCCCCGGGTAGGCCGGGCCTTTCTGTGTGGAGTTTGCATGTTCTTCCCGTGTCTGGATGAATTTCCTCCGGGCTCCGGTTTCCCCCATCAACCCAAAACATGCAGCACCTGAACTAACATCAAGGACCATGTTGTCCACCCTCCTGTGGGCTCCACCTGCAGAGGGGTTCATAGGGGGTCAGGTGCTATGAGTATTGGGCAGCAAACTGCCCCCGTGACCCAGCCGGATTAAGCGGGAGAAGATGGATGGTCCCTGGTTTTCGTTTTTCTGGTCCCTGCACCAAGCAGGTGAAGGGCTGGGTCGGGTTTTGAGATTCTGGTTAAGATTGGGGAGATTGGGGCTTTGGGTTTGGAAACCTGCGATGAAACTTCCCGTGTTGTTCCCCACACTGGGCTCAAGCGACTGATCAACCCAGGGGTGGGCGATATGGCAAAAATACCATATCACGATTAAAAAAAATAAAAAGCACAATTTCATCACGATGTTAAATCGAAAAAAGAAAAACACACAATTTAGCCCCCCCAAAAAATAATTATAATATAATATAATATATATAATAAAATAATAATTTCACTTTTTTGGTAAAACAAAATACATTTTACGAGGCTTTCTGAAAAATAACTCCTGGCCCATTTATTGCACAGGGGGCAGCCTGGGCCAGGCCCGCGGACCATGGGCTTCGTGTGGTTCTGTCGGGAGCCTGGAGGTTCGTGTAGACGAGCGCGAGCAAACGGACCAGTGTCTGAGCTCAGACACACGGGGCGAAGTGAGGAGCTCGGACTCCTGCCTGAACGCACTTTGTGGACACCTGCTCTGCTCGCGGTCCTGTCCCCGGAGCTGCAGGAGGAACAGTTTTCCACCGCCGCAGTCCAGGGGCCCGAGCAGAGTCGGTCCGGAGGGCAAATAGTGCAGGTGTTTTATAAGTGCAGCTCCTCTGACCTGTCTGTGCCTCTGTCTCTGCATGTGAAAGAGACAGAATCGCATTGGAAAAAAACAAAAAAAGAGGTGGAATCAACCTGTGGTGCTCGGTCATCAGTGTGAGTAGAACTGAGAGTCACAGAATGTGCCCAAGGCGACTCTACGGTCTTTGCACTTTGGCAGATCGTCTACACGTTCTTATTCTTCATGATTTAACATCATCAGATCGCACAGGCTGAGATCAAACCCACTGAACTAAATGTGATGGTTGGTAAAATGAAGACTGCTGCACACGTATGTGCTGTTTGTAATCATCTTGAATTTGACGCCCTCGTCTCTTCTGATCACATGTACCCAGAGCACTCGGAGTCGTGCGTCAGTGGGGAAATGAGGATAACTGAGGTACGGTTGGAATTATGGATGAGCCGAACATAACGGAACAACGATATTTAGATGAAGAAAACTGGGACATTTTCTCATTTTTACTCAATTTTGTCAGACTTGCGACCCTGACCAGAGCCCAAACGTCTCCCTGGTTTGTGGCGTATGACGTGAATAAAGCCTAAACGACGCCATCTTAAGTTCACAGTCAGATTTTATTATCGTTCTGTGGGTCTCACCTTGAGGATCTTGATCTCTTTGCCGAGGAGGATCTGGGACTTGGACAGGTTTTTCTTATTGATGCTTTTGATAGCCACCTCCCAGTCGGTTTTCTGCACGAGAAAGACAAAAACAACATCATTATACTCAAAAATTATAACTGAAATGGACCCTGACAAAAACAAAACATTATTACACTCAAAAATGACTAACGAAGTCGTCTCTGCGTGAACCTCCTGTGTCCCTGTGAATCAGATGCCCTTGTTTCTAAACTGAAATGCTCTCGGTATCAGTGTCTTCATCTCTCCCTCGGTTTCCCCTTTATCTTTCTCTCCTCTTCCTCAGTTTCGTGAAGGACGGTTGAAACTTTATCCGGCCCAATAACACGGGGTCAGTGTGCAGAGGATGAGCCGAGCGGCGCTGGGCCGGCGGCTAAATAAAGAGCTGATGTATTTTCCCTTTGGCGTTGGAGATAAAAACAAACTCACGTGAGAGAAACCAGAGTCACAGGCTAATGTTAGATCTGACTGAGCATGTTTACAGAGAAACACCAAAACATTATGCCTCAGACCTCCTGCGGACTTGGTTTGGTCCTGGTCTAGTCCCCTGGTCCAAGTCTGTGTCCAAGCCTCCGGTCCAAGTCCCCGATCTAGTCTTCCCTGGTTCAGTCCCTGGTTCAGTCCCTGGTTCAGTCCCTGGTTCAGTCCCTGGTTCAGTCCCTGGTTCAGTCCCTGGTTCAGTCCCTGGTCCAGCTCCTGGTCCAGCTCCTGGTCCAGCTCCTGGTCCAGCTCCTAGTCTAGTTCCCAATATGGTCCAGCTCCTGGTCCAGCTCCTGGTCCAGCTCCTGGTCCAGCTCCTGGTCCAGCTCCTGGTCCAGCTCCTGGTCCAGCTCCTGGTCCAGCTCCTGGTCCAGCTCCTGGTCCAGCTCCTGGTCCAGCTCCTGGTCTAGTTCCCAATATATTCTAGCTCCTGGTCTAGCCCCTGGTCTAGCCCCTGGTCCATCCCCTGGTCCGTCCCCTGGTCCAGTCCCCTGGTCCAGTCCCCTGGTCCAGTCCCCTGGTCCAGTCCCCTGGTCCAGTCCCCTGGTCCAGTCCCCTGGTCCAGTCCCTGGTCCAGTCCTTCCTTTAAACCCGTCAGTACAGAACACCGTGTCATTTCTCGTGTCTCGTTTTTCCGTCTGTGCTTGAGGTTTTTTGTGTCGTGTTTAAAAGTCGTGGCTCAGATTCATGTTCAGGATTCAGTCGTTCATTTTTCTTTTTTGTTTTGCCGTTTCTCGTGCGCTCGTTTATTTCCCTTCAGATAAACCTCGTCTCGCCGCCTCATCCGTTTCGTTTGGTTTTGTAAAGCGTCTGGAAACGTGACGCACAAAATCGGTGCTGTGTTTGGGTTTGTTTTAGTTAAAGGGAACATGATTTAAAGCTGGAGACGTCATTGCTCTGCCTGGAATGTTCCACAGTGCAACATTAAACAGCTCTACTTTACATTTATTCAATCACAGGTGGTTTTAGAGCTCAGAAATACCTAGAAAAACAGGCGTTCTGACTGTGAGCGGGGTCGCCTCTCCGCAGATCTGCCCTGTAACTCGGTCTGGTTTGGTCTCCATGGAGACAGAAGCATTTAAATCATTACATCTCCACAGAAAAAAGTGTTTAACAAAGCCTCCACCAGAAAAGTTACACAATGCAGCTTTCTAAATTTGTCAGAAATCGTTATCGTTACGTTTCAGAATCAAAACTACAGATGTCCCGATCCGATATTCAGTATCCGAGATCCTGATCCGGCTCTTTTATGAGTATCGGACAGTATCGGATCCAGTTTCACGTGTTTTTGCGGCATCAACGCGCTTTACGGCAGCTGTAAATCCAAACGCCGCCATGTCGCCGTGTGGGACTTTTCACGACAACAAAACGAGAGTCAAACACAAGAAACTGTTTGAGAAACTGTTTGTTTGCAGCGTTTGCGTCACACAAACAAACGGTTTCTCCCGGAGGAACCAGCAGAGCTCATTTTAACACCACCAGTGTGATTCGTCACTTACAAAAGAATCATCCAGACGAGTTTGAGATTTACAAGAGCATTTCAAAGAAGAGAAAAGCTACGTCCAAGTGGCGACAAGTCCAGAAAAACAACACAGAGGATCGTCATCGCTTTAGACCAGTGACAGGTGAAGAGACAGGAGCACAGACAGGTGAAGAGACAGGTGAAGAGACAGGAGAAGAGACAGGAGAAGAGACAGGAGAAGAGACAGGTGAAGAGACAGGGGAAGAGACAGGGGAAGAGACAGGGGAAGAGACAGGGGAAGAGACAGGGGAAGAGACAGGGGAAGAGACAGGTGAACAGACAGGTGAACAGACAGGTGAACAGACAGGAGAACAGACAGGTGAAGAGACAGGAGAAGAGACAGGAGAAGAGACAGGAGAAGAGACAGGAGAAGAGACAGGAGAAGAGACAGGAGAAGAGACAGGAGAAGAGACAGGAGAAGAGACAGGTGAACAGACAGGAGAAGAGACAGGTGAAGAGACAGGTGAAGAGACAGGTGAAGAGACAGGTGAAGAGACAGGTGAAGAGACAGGAGAACAGACACAGGTGTTCATAGCTTTGCCCACTTATGCAAATTAAATCGGTTGGTGCCGTATTTCAGTTTGAATAAAAGCGACTTATAACTAAATTTAACAAAATACATAACTGCAGATAAATAAATAGATAATAAACATATACAAACATATAACTATTAAGACCACAAGATCAATCTGCTTCAATCAAAATCACAATTTGAACAAACAAAATTAGCAAATCGTAAAGAACGCAGGTTTTAAGAACCATATTTTTCTCCACAAACAGCAAGAATCTGCTGTTTAAAATCTGCTGAGTCTGTAGTTTAGATCTGTACAAACACGTCCTGAAATGTGATTCTTTCGTTCGTTTGTCAGTTCAGATTTCAGTCTTTTAGTTTAAAATAAGAACTTTGAACTGAATCTCATGATTAAAACAAAAACAAAAAGTAGAAGCAGATTTTAAAGCGTCGATACGTCACTTTTTCCTGTTCTAATGTTGCGTTTTGTTTCGTTCACACACGTTTAACGCACAAACTCTGCAGATTTAGGCTGAGCTCTTCTCCCAAACCGAAAACACACCGTTCCACCTTGTGATGTCACGTGGTAAAACAGGAAGTACGTGCTCCACTGCGTTTTTAAACTCCGCACGACTTCACTCGAATCACGTGTGAATGAAACAAAACACAACTGCAGCCGTTTTTGAGGAGGAAACAACATTAAACAACATGATTTTGTGTAATATCTGAGCTTTAAATGTTTATTTTACTTTAATTTAGAACACGAATGTGAAATTCTGTTTTATTTGCTGCTTTTATAACGTTAACTTCTGTATTTTTGTAATAATAATAAACGTGAACACAACAGACGAACAGAAACGCTGGATGAATCTGAACGTGTTACAGAAGTGAGAGGAAAAACAGACCAGGCTCGTTATCCTGCCTCCCTCCCGCTCTCCGTCTGTATCTCTCCATTTCTAACCCACGTCCTTCTCTCCATCCCTCCGTCTCCATCCCTCCTCCTCTCTCGTTTCACTCTCTCCTCCTCTCCTCATCCCCGTTTCCTCTTTCTACGTCCTCCCCAACTCATTCACTTCTCCTTCCCTTTCTCTTCTCCTCCTCGTTTCCTCTCTCTCCTTCTCTCCCTTTCTACCTTTCTGTTTCTCTCCATCATCTCTCTCTCTCTCCCCGTCCCTCCTCCGTTCTTTATGTCTACGTCAATCCATTCACATGATTCATGAATGAACCAAAGGATTAAGGCACAAACACAACACAACTGTCGACTGTGCAAAAACCGGGATTAAACCAGGACTAGAGCGGGACTAGACCAAGACTACAGCAGAACTAAACCAGGACTAAACCTGGGACTTAACTTGAACTAAACCCGTGTCTGAACCAAGACTAAACCAGGTCTAAACTAGGTCTAAAAGAGGTGCTAAATAAAATAAAAGGCTGGTCACTCAGCACAACAGTGGGTCAGATATGATGTAAACCTGGAGGCACTGGGTCTGTTTAAACCATTTTGAAATTATAATTCTTGATATTCACATTTCAAAAGCTGCTCAACAACACAAAAACACTGCAGATTATTGTGAATATCCAGGTGAAAATGTGACCATCTCAAGTTTTTATAGCCAGGTCTGAACCGGGACTGAACCGGGACTGAACCGGGACTGAACCGGGACCGAACCGGGTCTTAACCGGGTCTTAACCGGGTCTTAACCGGGTCTTAACCGGGTCTTAACCGGGTCTTAACCGGGTCTTAACTGGGACTACACCAGGACTACACCAGGACTACACCAGGACTACACCAGGACTACACCAGGACTACACCAGGACTACACCAGGACTAACTTAGGCTTTACTAGGATGACAGCTAGGACTTTTCCACATCTAAACCAGGTCTAAACCAGGTCTAAACCAGGTCTAAACCAGGACTAAACCAGGACTAAACCAGGACTAAACCAGGACTAACTTAGGCTATACTAGGAAGACATTCCACATCTAAACCAGGGCAACACCTGGACTACACCAAGGGGCTAAACCAGGTCTAAACTGGGTCTACACCAGGTCTAAACCAGGACTAAACCAGGTCCAAACAAGACCTAAACCAGAGTTAATTCAGGACTAAACTAGATCCAACCCAGCACTACAAACCAGGGCTAAACCAGAATTAATTTAGGCTTTACTAGGATCACAGTTAGGACTTTTCCACATCTGAACCAGGTCTAAACCAGGTCTAAGCCAGGACTACACTGGGTCTAAACCATGTCTAAACCAGGGCATCTGGGGTATTTCCATTGCCCTTTACCCCTTCATGTCTCTTTTGCCCCCTGTGGCACGCGTGGGGTTAAAGATGCCATAAAATCTGGCGTCCCACTTCCAAAAAACGTGACGCTAACGAACCATATGTCTCTACTGCAGTGACCTAGATTACACCAGGCACATTTCACCCCAAAACCCACCCTAATGTTCTTTAATTTTTATTATTTTTTACCTTTCTGTGGCGCCCTTTGAAGACCACAGCGAACGCCCCGTGTCCTACCAGGTCCTTCCTACTGTACTCAAAGTCTCCCACGGACTCCATTGCAGCGATGACTCAAAGGATGAGGCGATGCGAGGAGGATGGAGTCTTCTTCTTTCCGAAATAATCCACTTACAATGTCGATTATTTCATCGCAGGCTCCTCGGATGTTGCACAAACACAGGATGCAGTCGGGACGTGGGCAGTTCTCATGCTCTGCACACTAAGCACAACATCACATCAGCGTTGTTGTTATTATTTTTAGTCTTTTAATCACACGTTTAGCAGAGATCCAGCTTTGCATTCACCTTCACACACGCTTACCCGCGCACAAATCACGTCTGGCCATGGGTTCTACATGATGCCGAGCGTGCAAGGGATCAAAACATTGGAAAATTGTGCAAAAACGAGAAGCTATCTGTTCGCAAGGCAGTGACACAACCCTGACGCTGCTCCTGGCGTCATAGCTGCTGCTCCTTTGGCTCGACTGCAAACATAACAGGGCAAAAATGCAAATTGAGCATCTACTTTTGCCAATTTCACGTGTTGGGTCAATAAAAAACACGCGCAACTGACTCGATTAGCTTAAATTAGCAAACAAGAAAGCTGCTGACATATTTTCAGGATGTCAACATTGTCTTCCCGTGATGTTAAGGCGTTAGATGTATGGTTTAAAGGGTCCAAAGAGCTTTGCGGTGTCCTGTTTTGTAAAAATAAACAGTTGTTACTCCAGAAATGTATAGTTTATCCGCAAACTATTAGTTGGTTGCGCCCTTCGTGCTGAAATAAAGGCAGGAGAGGCTAGCGGTTAGCAGCGGAATTAGCCGTACGTGTCGGAGAAACGTCCTTGTCGCGTTATTTGGCGTAAAAATGCCAAGTTTTGATTAAATCCACAGCGTTTTCCTGTCTGTACGGTTTGTGCTTGGTAAAATACGGCAGGTGTCCGCGTTCTGCCGCAGACACGACACTGCAAACGAGAGCGCGCCTCGGCTTTTATACCCGTGCGTCACCGGAGAACGCCCCGCGCACGTAAACCTCCGCGGCGTCAACTAGTCCGCTGTCGAAACACAAACCAACTGCTCTAAGAAAATTAATCATCTTTAAATAAATATTACAACGTCAGCTGTTACATCTATAAAAGCAGTTTATTTTCGTGTGTTGAATTAGGACAAAATAAATACAGAAATATAATCAATTTAAGACACTGGCGTTAGATTTGTGTATCCAGATTTGCTGCCGACTGGTGGCCGATGCAGCAGAAAAATGTTAATGAAGGACCCCAGTCAGGACATGACCCCATATGTCCCTGTCCCACATGTCCCTGTCCCGCATGTCCCTGTCCCGCATGTCCCTGTCCCACATGTCCCTGCCCCGCATGTCCCTGCCCCGCATGTCCCCATCCCACATGTCCCCGTCCCACATGTCCCTGTCCCAAATGTCCCCATCCCATATGTCCCTGTCCCACATGTCCCTGTCCCGCATGTCCCTGTCCCGCATGTCCCTGTCCCACATGTCCCTGCCCCGCATGTCCCTGCCCCGCATGTCCCTGTTCAGGTTCATACAAAGAGATTTATAAAAATCAAAGGACAATAAGGTAACTGCAGGGTTAAAGTGCATTGTGTAACTTTTCTGGAATCTCCCCTGTCTCTCCTGCCCCAGAAAGAGAAAAGGTGCTCGGATATCGGACCCTCACTCAAAAAGTTTCCTAGTGCACCTTTAAATATGTAAATGAACCAAAACGGGACAAAATAAACACATATCTCCTACAGGTGTATTTCATGCCTTTTATGAGCTAAAGCAGCTTCTGGAGGGCAAAATTTCACGCAAGTTTCATTTAAGTAAATTGTACAAACTCTTTTAGTGTTTTGTGAATAAATAAAAAGTAAAAACGTGTTGGTTTTTCACAATTTTAATTTCAAAACTGAAGCCACTGAGATTCGTGGACTTAAATTACGCAAAACTGACTCTTGTGAACTTCTCAAAAACAGACCTGGAGTTAAGTTTTGTTCCATTCACATGTTTGAGTAACTCTTCATTATTAGTCTGTCTACACCTCCAAAGCTCCAAATGCTCCGTTTCACTCTGTGACATCATGAAGTGGTGGTTTTCAACTACCTTTTACCTTTAGTTCAGTAGAAATGGACAATTCCAGGTCAAAAATGATGAAAACGATTGTAGCGAAGGCGTGTGGCGTTTACAAACACATTCCAGCACTTCCTGGATTACCACTTAATGACATCACAAGGTGGAACAGTGCGTTTTCGTGATCGCGCCGAGCAGAACCCGTCTTTTATCAGATGTGCCGCGAAAAGAATAAACGAAGAGCTGCTGATCTTAAAGGGCGAGTGGCTGAACGGCTCTGACGTGTGAGCAGCAGCTGTTTGAGTGTCTTGCTCAAGGGGCCAAAGGTAAAGTAACAAAATGGACGTGTGCTCAAAGACGGTGATGAAGTGCAGCACCACAACTGAAAAGAAAAGTCAGATAAAAGTGTAAAAATGTTTATTCAAATATAAAAATACAGTCGTGTTCATAAGGCACAGGTTATGCTGTTCAGCGCGTGAATCTATAATAAAAACTTTTACTATTAGTTTATCGCTGCTTCCTGTTTCTCGTCTAACTACTTTCTTTGACGCTAAAGTCCCTCCAGCAGCAGAACTTCCGCGGCAAATAAACCAAAGAAAATTAAATATCAAAAAAATTAAAACAGGCACCGAGACCGAGTTTTTTGATTTGTGTTATTTGAAATAAATTTTAAATTAAATATTGGAAATAGAGGCCGAAATCATTTTTTTTGTTTGACACTAAAACAGAATGATGAAGTAATGTTTTTCCATTTTATTGTTTTTTGTTCTTAATTGAAATTCAAAAGAACGAACGGTAAACGAACTGCAGAAATTTGTGTCATTTGTTTTTCAAAATAAAACCAAAAATAAGATCATGAAAAAAACTATTATTTTCTTCATTATTTGTCTTCAAAACTAAAATGAAAAAATGGTCAAAGATTCGTTTTTTTCAGTTTTCAATTTTGTGTTTAAATGAATAATGGAAAAAAACATTTCTCAAACCAAAACTACCGGACCTGAACCAGGTCTAAACCAGGACTGAATCAGGACTAAACCAGGTCTAAACCAGGTCTAAACCAGGACTGAATCAGATCTAAGACAGGTCTAAACCAGGTCTAAACCAGGTCTAAACCAGGACTGAATCAGATCTAAGACAGGTCTAAACCAGGTCTAAACCAGGTCTAAACCAGGTCTGAATCAGATCTAAGCCAAGTCTAAAACCAGGTCTAAACCAGGTCTAAACCAGGACTAAACCACGACTATTTTAGTCATGTTTTTTTTTCCATTATTCATTTAAACACAAAATCAAAAACTGAAAAAAACAAATTGTTATCCGTTTTTTTATTTTCATTTTGGTTTTAGAGACAAATAATCTTATTTTTGGTTTTATATTGAAAAACGAATGAACGGATGATACACGGATGATACACGGATGATACACGGATTGCAGAACTTCTCGATATTCAAATGAACACAGTTTATGGCTCATATTAAAAACAGTGCACCGGTTTACGCCCATATTTGGAGCGCGGGTTCACTTCCTCTTCCTCTTGGCGTCGCCGCTCGCCGCTCGGTCGGCGGAGCTGTAGGTGCGGGAGAAGAGCATGGTGAGCAGCAGCAGTACCGGCACGAGCAGGTAGGGGGCGTACACGGACGCCAGGAGCCAGCGCTCGGACGGCGTCTGGGGCCCGGGGTGGGGCCCGGGCGGGAACGTGGAGAACAGGATGTGGGCCAGGATCGGGACCAGGGTGGTGCCCGTGTGAGCGGCGTAGATGATGGACGGAGTGCGGATCCACCGGCAGCCGCCTGGAGGGAGACGGGGGAGAGTCAGATGCCCTCCCACTGTCCCTGTGTCAGATGCCCTCCCACTGTCCCTGTGTCAGATGCCCTCCCACTGTCCCTGTGTCAGATGCCCTCCCAGAGTGTGCAGAGACCGGGAAGAAGTGAGCGAAGGAGAGATAGAGAAAGAGGAGAGATGGACAGATGAAGAGAGGAGAGAGGGACAGAGGAGAAAGAAGTTTTACCTTTGATAAAAAAAACGTTCAAAGCGAAGGGGAAAAAGGGAGTGAGAAAGCGAGAGAAGAGACAGGGAGAGGAGAGAGAGGGATAGATGAAAAGAGGAGAGGAGCGAGGGATGAGTGGTTTTACCTTTGAGGAAAGCGTAGGCGGCGACGGGGAAGAAGGGAAGCTGCACCAGAGCCTCACAGAAGATAAACGACTTGAACCAGTGAGGAGGATCCACGACCATCGGGTCTTTAAACTCCGAGGAATACCAACGAAGAACTGACTGCAGCTGAGGGAGGGAGGGAAGGAGGAGAGGAGAGAGGAGAGAGGAGGAGAGAGGAGAAGGGAGGAGAGAGAAGGGAGGAGAAGGGAGGTGAGAGGAGAAGGGAGGAGAGAGGAGAGAGGAGGAGAGAGGGAGGAGAGAGGAGAAGGGAGGTGAGAGGAGAAGGGAGGAGAGAGGAGAGAGGAGAAGGGAGGTGAGAGGAGAAGGGAGGAGAGAGGAGAGGAGGAGAGAGGAATAAGGAGGAGAGAAGGAGGAGAGAGGAGGGAGGGAGGGAGGAGAGGAGAGGAGAGGGGGAGGTGAGAGGAGGAGAGAGGAGAAAGGAGGAGAGAGGAGAAGGGAGGAGAGAGGAGAAGGGAGGAGAAGGGAGGTGAGAGGAGAAGGGAGGAGAGAGGAGAGAGGAGGAGAGAGGGAGGAGAGAGGAGAAGGGAGGTGAGAGGAGAAGGGAGGAGAGAGGAGAAGGGAGGTGAGAGGAGAAGGGAGGAGAGAGGAGACGAGTAGAGAGGAAAAAGGAGGAGAGAAGGAGGCGAGAGGAGGGAGGGAGGGAGGAGAGGAGAGGAGAGGGGGAGGTGAGAGGAGGAGAGAGGAGAAAGGAGGAGAGAGGAGAAGGGAGGTGAGAGGAGAAGGGAGGAGAGAGGAGAAAGGAGGAGAGAGTAGGAGGAAGGAGAGAGGAGAGGAGAGAGAAGGATGGAGGAAGAGGGAAGAGAGAGGAGAAAGGAGGAGGAGAGAAAAGGAGGGAGGAGAGAAAAGGAGAGAGGAGAAAGGAGGAGAGAGTAGGAGGAAGGAGAGAGGAGAGGAGGAGAGGGAAGGAGGGAGGAGAGGAGAGGAGAGAGGAGGAGAGAGAAGGTGAGAGGAGCAAGGAGGAGGAGAGAGGAGAGAGAAGGAGAGAAAAGGAGGGAGGAGAGAAAAGGAGAGAGGAGAAGAGAGGAGAAGAGAGAAGGAGGGAGGAGAGAAGGAGGGAGGAGAGAGAAGGAGGGAGGAGAGAGGTTGGGGAGGTGAGAGAGGAGGAGGAAAGAAGGAGAGAAGAGAGAAAAAGGGAAGGAGGAGAGAAGGGAATTAGGTGTAAGGAGGGAGGAGGAGCGGGGAAAGGGGAGAAAGGTAAAGAGAGAGAAGGAGAGAGGAAGAGAGGGGAGGAGAGGAGAGAGAGGGAGGAGAGGGTGAGGTGGGAGAAAAGGGAGTTTATTTTGTCCCAGTAAAAACAAAGACCTGAACCATCACAGACACAGAAACTCCACCCGACACCGACTGTGTTATTATTATTATTATTATTATTATCATCATCATCATCATCATTATTATTATTAATTATCATAATTATTATTGTTATTATTAATTATCACCTGAAATAAACACGTTCCTTTGAGTTCTACTGGAGTGTTTCTCAAACTGTGGTCCAGCTCCTTCAGGTGGGACTCTTCAGTTTGTCTAAAGCTCGTAATCCACTTCTAGACCTGGTTTAGACCTGGTTTAGATCTGGTTTAGACCTGGTTTAGACCTGGTTTAGACCTGGTTTAGACCTAGATAAGACATGGAGTAGTCCTGTTGTAGACTTGGTTTAGACCTGTTTTAGAACTGGTTTAGGACCTGGTTTAACCCTAGATTAAACCTATAATAGACCAGTTATAGGTCTATTTTGACCTGGTTTAACCCTAGATAAGACCTGGAATAGTCCTGTTATAGACCTGGTTTAGACCTGGTTTAGACCTAGTTCAACCCTAGCTAAGACCTGGAATAGTCCTGTTATAGACCTGGTTTAGACCTGGTTTAACCCTAGCTAAGACCTGGAATAGTCCTGTTATAGACCTGGTTTAGACCTGGTTTAACCCTAGCTAAGACCTGGAATAGTCCTGTTATAGACCTGGTTTAGACCTGGTTTAGACCTCGATAAGACCCGGAGTAGTCCTGTTATAGACCTGGTTTAGACCTAGTTTAACCCTAGATAAGACCTGAAGTAGTCCTCTTCTAGACCTGGTTTAGACCTGGTTTAGTCCTAGTTCAACTCTAGCTAAGACCTGGAATAGTCCTATTATAGACCTGGTTTAGACCTGGTTTAACCCTAGATAAGACCTGGAATAGTCCTGTTATAGACCTGGTTTAGACCTGGTTTAACCCTAGATAAGACCTGGAATAGTCCTGTTATAGACCTGGTTTAGATCTGTTTTAGTCCTAGATAAGACCTGGAGTAGTCCTGTTATAGACCTGGTTTAGATCTGTTTTAGACCTAGATAAGACCTGGAATAGTCCTGTTATAGACCTGGTTTAGATCTGTTTTAGTCCTAGATAAGACCTGGAGTAGTCCTGTTATAGACCTGGTTTAGATCTGTTTTAGTCCTAGATAAGACCTGGAATAGTCCTGTTATAGACCTGGTTTAGACCTGTTTTAGTCCTAGATAAGACCTGGAATAGTCCTGTTATAGACCTGGTTTAGATCTGTTTTTTCTCCGGTTTAGGGCAAATAAACACATTTTCACTTATTTCTGTCACATTTTCCACACAATGTCCCAACTCAGTCCAATCACCAGGGCGACGTAAACAGCGTAAACATCGTAAACAGCGGGACTATTGCGCCATCTACAGGCCTACAGGAGGCGCAGAAGTTATTTTGCACTGACACTTTCTTACAGCAAAAAGAGCGGAACAGTGAGTCTTCTTTAAATGCTGTTTTTTTTTTTGTTTTTTTTTTGCGTTTAGTTCATCTTTAGTCGTATTTTTAACTCGTGACGTAATTCCAGGTGAAGCGTAACGTAAAACTCACCTGTTGTGGGTACACGTGCGCAGGTAGCAGCGCCTGCAGGTCGATCAGGAGCGTAATGGGGATGTGAGAAGCGAAATATAAGAAAAAGATGATTTCTAAAACGCGCAGAGACATTGTGGGAAGTTCGGGTTGAGTTCTGGTCCTGGTCCTGGTCCTGGTCCTGGTCCTGGTCCTGGTCCTGGTCCTGGTCCGGGTCTGGTCCTGGTCTAGGTCTAGATTCCGGACTGAGTGAGGTCCGAAGTGCACGAGAGGGGCGTGTCCTGGAAACGCGTGGTGCAGCTGAGGTGAAGCTCATTGGACGAAAGGAAATACGAGGGTCCGTGAAGGCGTCATCCGGGGTAAAAGGCACCGTGAGGCGTTCAGGGCCGAGCGGAGATGTCCGTGCGGAGTCAGAACTGAGCAAGAGCGGGAAAAGTATCAGAAAACAAATAAAATAAAATAAAATATAAGGTTTGGTATATTACTTTTCTTATAGGATCCACCGCCTGTTTGGCTCCATCTCAGTCCTGGTTTAGATCTGCTTTAGTCCTGGTTTAGTCCTTGTTCAGTCCTGGTTTAGTCCTGGTTCAGTCCTGGTTCAGTCCTGGTTCAGTCCTGGTTTAGTCCTGGTTTAGTCCTGGTTCAGTCCTGGTTTAGTCCTGGTTTAGTCCTGGTTTAGTCCTGGTTTAGTCCTGGTTCAGTCCTGGTTCAGTCCTGGTTTAGTCCTGGTTTAGTCCTGGTTCAGTCCTGGTTTAGTCATCACACTTTAAGGACATTTAATTGTTTTTATTAATTTTTGACAGATCTTTTTTACACATTTACAAAAATAAATTCTTAAATGTGGGACTCAGAATATCTGTGTTTATATATGTATCTGTAAGAATAGAATTATGTATAAAACTACACAAAACACATAAATCAAGTGTTAAAATAATAATCTGTGGAAATCAGGTTTGATTCAGCTACAGAATAAAAAATCCCGCATGTCCCCGCCCCGCATGACCCCGTCGCGCATGTCCCCGTCGCGCATGTCCCCGTCGCGCATGTCCCCGTCCCGCATGTCCCTGCCCCGCATGTCCCCGCCGCGCATGTCCCCGTCCCGCATGTCCCCGCCCCGCATGTCCCCGCCCCGCATGTCCCCGCCCCGCATGTCCCCGTCCCGCATGTCCCCGCCCCGCATGTCCCCGCCCCGCATGTCCCCGCCCCGCATGTCCCCGTCCCGCATGTCCCCGTCCCGCATGTCCCCGTCCCGCATGTCCCCGTCCCGCATGTCTCTGCTCAGGTTCATACAAAGAGATTTATAAAAATCAAAGGACAATAAGGTAACTGCAGGGTTAAAGTGCATTGTGTAACTTTTCTGGAATCTCCCCTGTCTCTCCTGCCCCAGAAAGAGAAAAGGTGCTCGGATATCGGACCCTCACTCAAAAAGTTTCCTAGTGCACCTTTAAATATGTAAATGAACCAAAACAGGACAAAATAAACACATATCTCCTACAGGTGTATTTCATGCCTTTTATGAGCTAAAGCAGCTTCTGGAGAGTTACATTTCACACAAGTTTCATTTAAGTAAATTGTACAAACTCTTTTAGTGTTTTGTGAATAAATAAAAAATAAAAACGTGTTGGTTTTCCACAATTTTAATTTCAAAGCTGAAGCCACTGAGATTCGTGGGGACTGAATCAGATCTAAGCCAAGTCTAAACCAGGTCTAAACCAGGTCTAAACTAGGTCTAAACCAGGTCTAAACCAGGTCTGAATCAGATCTAAGCCAGGTCTAAACCAGGTCTAAACCAGGACTGAACCAGGTTTTTTCCATTATTCATTTAAACACAAAATCAAAAAGAGTTTGTTTTTCGTTTTCTTATTTGTGGTTTCATATTGGCGGCACGGTGGCTGAGTGGCAACACTCAGGCCTCACAGCAAGAAGGTTGCGGGTTTGATCCCCGGGTCGCCCGGGCCTTTCTGTGTGGAGTTTGCATGTTCTCCCCGTGTCTGGATGGGTTTCCTCCGGGTACTCCGGTTTCCCCCATCAGCCCAAAACATGCAGCACCTGAACTAACATCAAGGACCATGTTGTCCACCCTCCAGTGGGCTCCACCTGCAGAGGGGTTCATAGGGGGGGTCAGGTGCTATGAGTATTGGGCAGCAAACTGCCCCCGTGACCCAGCCGGATTAAGCGGGAGAAGATGGATGGTTTTATATTGAAAAACGAATGAACGGATGATACACGGATTGCAGAACTTCTCGATATTCAAATGAACACAGTTTATGGCTCATATTAAAAACAGTGCACCGGTTTACGCCCATATTTGGAGCGCGGGTTCACTTCCTCTTCCTCTTGGCGTCGCCGCTCGCCGCTCGGTCGGCGGAGCTGTAGGTGCGGGAGAAGAGCATGGTGAGCAGCAGCAGTACCGGCACGAGCAGGTAGGGGGCGTACACGGACGCCAGGAGCCAGCGCTCGGACGGCGTCTGGGGCCCGGGGTGGGGCCCGGGCGGGAACGTGGAGAACAGGATGTGGGTCAGGATCGGGACCAGGGTGGTGCCCGCGTGAGACGCGTAGATGATGGACGGAGTGCGGATCCACCGGCAGCCGCCTGGAGGGAGACGGGGGAGAGTCAGATGCCCTCCCACTGTCCCTGTGTCAGATGCCCTCCCACTGTCCCCGTGTCAGATGCCCTCCCACTGTCCCCGTGTCAGATGCCCTCCCACTGTCCCCGTGTCAGATGCCCTCCCACTGTCCCCGTGTCAGATGCCCTCCCAGAGTCCTGGATCCCTGTGGGGTTTACCAGAGATGGGGGCAGGTCAAATGGCTCTAGTTAATCTGCAGATGTCCTGGTTCAGTCCTGGTTTAGTCCTGGTTTAGTCCTGGTTTAGTCCTGGTTTAGTCCTGGTTTAGTCCTCCTGTATCCCTAAAAACAAGAGTAAACCAGGACTAAACCAGGACTAAAGCAGAACTAAACCAGGACTAAAACACGACAAAACCAGGACTACACCAGGACTAAACCAGGACTAAATCAGGACTGAACCAGGACTGACCCAGGACTGACCCAGGACTAAACCAGGACTAAACCAGGACTAAAACAGACCAAAACCAGAACTAAACCAGGACTAAACCAGGACTAAAGCAGGATTAAACCAGGACTAAACAAGACCTGAACCAGGACTAAACCAGGACTAAACCAGGACTAAACCAGGACTAAACCAGGACTAAACCAGGACTAAACCTCTTATAATGGTGACAGACTAAATGCTGATCTCTTGTTCACTAACAGGATCCACGTTGGACAAACACAGACGATGGTCATAATGTTTTGGCTGTTTTCCCTCTGAGAAAAATGTGAGCAGAGACCGGGAAGAAGGGAGCGAAGGAGAGAGGGAGAAAGAGAGGAGAGAGAGAGAGGGAGAAAGAGAGGAGAGAAAGAGAACAGACTGTGTTGTTTAATCTGAGAGACTTGGAAGAAGGGAATGAAGGAGAGAGGGATAGATGAATAGAGGAGAGGAGAGAGGGATAAAGCAGTTTTACCTTTGAGAAAAGAAGAAGGGAGTGAGAGAAGGAGAGGAGAGAGGGATAGACGAACAGAGGAGAGAGGAGTTTTACTTTTGAGAAAAAACGAACAGAGCGATGGGGAAGAAGGGAGTGAGAAAGGGAGAGGAGAGAGGGAGCGGAGAGAGAGAAACACAGATAGAAAAGAGGAGAGAGGACAGAGGAGAGATGGACAGATGAAGAGAGGAGAAAGAAGTTTTACCTTTGATAAAAAAAACGTTCAAAGCGATGGGGAAAAAGGGAGTGAGACAGAGAGAGGAGAGAGAGGGATAGATGAAAAAAGGAGAGGAGCGGATGAGTGGTTTTACCTTTGAGGAAAGCGTAGGCGGCAATGGGGAAGAAGGGAAGATGCACCAGAGCCTCACAGAAGATAAACGACTTGAACCAGTGAGGAGGATCCACGACCATCGGGTCTTTAAACTCCAAGGAATACCAACGAAGAACTGACTGCAGCTGAGGGAGGGAGGGAAGGAGGGAGGAGAGGAGAGGGGGAGGTGAGAGGAGAGAGGAGAAGGGAGGAGAGAGGAGAAAGGAGGAGAGAGGAGAAGGGAGGAAAGAGAGGAAAGGAGAGAGGAGGAGGAAGGAGAGAGGAGAGGAGGAGAGAGAAGGATGGAGGAAGAGGGAGGAGAGAGGAGAAAGGAGGAGGGAGGAGAGAAAAGGAGGGAGGAGAGAAAAGGAGAAAGGAGAAGAGAGAAGGAGAAGAGAGAAGGAGGGAGGAGAGGGAGAGAGGTTGGGGAGGTGAGAGAGGAGGAGGAGAGAAGAGAGAAAAAGGGGAGGAGAGAAGGGAATTAGGTGTAAGGAGGGAGGAGGAGCGGGGAAAGGGGAGAAAGGTAAAGAGAGAGAAGGAGGAGAGAGGAGGAGAGGGGGGAGAGGGGTGGAGAGGGAGGAGAGGAGAGGGTGAGGTGGGAGAAAAGGGAGTTTATTTTGTCCCAGTAAAAACAAAGACCTGAACCATCACAGACACAGAAACTCCACCCGACACTGACTGTATTATTATTATTATTATTATTATTATTATTATTATTAATTATCATCATTATTATTATTAATTATCATCATTATTATTGTTATTATTAATTATCACCTGAAATAAACACGTTCCTTTGAGTTCTACTGGAGTGTTTCTCAAACTGTGGTCCAGCTCCTTCAGGTGGGACTCTGCAGTTTGTCTAAAGCTCATAATCCACTTCTAGACCTGGTTTAGACCTGGTTTAGATCTGGTTTAGACCTGGTTTAGATCTGTTTTTTTTCTCAGACAAATCCTTAAAACTTTGAGAGCCTCCAGTTTACGGCAAATAAACACATTTTCACTTATTTCTGTCACATTTTCCACACAATGCCCCAACTCAGTCCAAATGCTGAGTCAAAAATCTCAAATACCACCAGAGCGTCACCAGGGCGACGTAAACAGCGTAAACATCGTAAACAGCGGGACTATTGCGCCATCTACAGGCCTACAGGAGGCGCAGAAGTGATTTTGCACTGACACTTTCTTACAGCAAAAAGAGCGGAACAGTGAGTCTTCTATAAATGCTGTTTTTTGGGGGGGGTTGCGTTTAGTTCATCTTTAGTCGCAGGCCCGGCCCTAACCATTTTGGCGGCCCTTGGATTGCAAAAAAATTTTTTTAAAAATACTGCCAGAGTACAGATACTCACAAGAAATCAAACAGTTCATAGTGACGATGTTTTAGACCAGGGGTGGGCAAACTTTTTGGCTCGAGGGCCACAAAGGTTCTAAAATTTGATGGAAGGGCCGGACCAGGAGCAGATGGATGGAGTGTTCTGGTCTGACTACATCAGCCCAGCAAATAAGACGAAAATAACTTGGAGGATCCAACAATTTACATGTGACATATTCAAACATCTCAGTTCATCATGTGCACCATATATCAGCCGATGATTTTCCACTTCAAAAATTAACATTTTTCGTTTCAGAAGTTTTGACTTCCGTTTGATTGTGACACATTTGATAATTCTGTTGACAGTGTTGGGAAGGTTACTTTAAACTGTATTCCCTACAGATTACAGATTACAGACCCCAAAATGTAGTTTGTAATGTAATCCATTAAATTACTTCAATAAGTAACTGGATTACTTGATATTGTCATGTTTTTTTAAAACTACATGAATGTAGCAACCACCTCCTGCAAATTCTTGTTTGGTTTTAGACCTGGTTTTAGTCCTGGTTTAGACCTGGTTTTAGACCTTGTTTAGACCTGGTTTAGATCTGGTTTTAGTCCTGGTTTAGACCTGGTTTTAGTCCTGATTTAATGCTTGTTTACACATGGTGTAGACCTGCTTTAGACCTGGCTTAGTCCTGGTGTTAGTTCTGGTTTAGAGGTGCACAGGAGAATGTGAGGTCCACGCAGCGTATGCAACAAGACACAGTCCACACGCGGTGTCCACACCGAACAAGAGGAAATGTGGCAGCGCCGTGCGGGAGCAGGTGCAGTGTGCGGCACACTAGATATATACTTGGCCGCAGTGCTTTATGGGAAGGTTTTCGGACCATGAGTGAGGAAGTCGTGTTCAAGATATAGTTCTACCCCTGGGCACTGTACACCTGGCCCATGTGGATAATTTGGTTTTATGTATCACTGTATCTAGAGTGCGCCATCTATTGGGAAACGCCAGAATTGCAGGGAAAATAAAACTAATAAATTTTATTGCAGTTCATTCATGTTTGGCGGGCCGGATTAAAAAGGTTAACGGGCTGTATGTGGCCCCCGGGCCATAGTTTGCCCACCCCTGTTTTAGACAGTGGAGGATTTTATCCCCCATCGCCGATTTTTGCGCTCGGCGCCCCCTAGTGGAGCGGCGGCGCCCTTAGCATTTGCTTATGTTGCCTAATGGGGGGGGGCCGGCCCTGATCTTGAGTCGTATTTTTAACTCGTGACGTAACTCCAGGTGAAGCGTAGCGTAAAACTCACCTGTTGTGGGTACACGTGCGCAGGTAGCAGCGCCTGCAGGTCGAACAGGAGCGTAATGGGGATGTGACAAGCGAAATATAAGAAAAATATTATTTCTAAAACGCGCAGAGACATTGTGGGAAGTTCGGGTTTAGTTCTGGTCCTGGTCCTGGTCCTGGTCCGGGTCTGGTCCTGGTCTAGGTCTAGATTCCGGACTGAGTGAGGTCCGAAGTGCACGAGAGGGGCGTGTCGTGGAAACGCGTGGTGCAGCTCAGGCGAAGCTCATTGGACGAAAGGAAAGACGAGGGTCCGTGAAGGCGTCATCCGGGGTAAAAGGCACCGTGAGGCGTTCAGGGCCGAGCGGAAATGTCCGTGCGGAGTCAGAACTGAGCAAGAGCGGGAAAAGTATCAGAAAATAAATAAAATAAAATAAAATATAAGGTTTGGTATGTTACTTTTCTTATAGGATCCACCGCCTGTTTGGCTCCATCTCAGTCTTGGTTTAGATCTGCTTTAGTCCAGTTTAGTCCAGTTTAGTCCTGGTTCAGTCCTGGTTTAGTCCTGGTTTAGTCCTGGTTTAGTCATCACACTTTAAGGACATTTAATTGTTTTTATTCATTTTTGACAGATTTTTTTTTTTTACAATTTACAAAAATTAATTCTTAAATGTCGGACTCAGAATGTCTGTGTTTATATATGTATCTGTAAGAATAGAATTATGTTTGTATAAAACTACACAAAATACATAAATCAAGTGTTAAAATAATAATCTGTGGAAATCAGGTTTGATTCAGCAACAGGATAAAAAATAAAATAAAAATAAATATGATCAGAAATAATAATAAAAAAAATTCACAATTAAAAAAAAGCTTTTTCTGCTGCTGGTTAAGTCCTTGTTCAGTCCCGGTTCAGTCCCGGTTCAGTCCCGGTTTAGTCCCGGTTTAGTCCCGGTTCAGTCTCTGGTTTAGTCCTGGTTTAGTCCTGGTTTAGTCCTGGTTTAGTCCTGGTTTAGTCTCTGGTTTAGTCCTGGTTTAGTCCTGGTTTAGTCCTGGTTCAGACCTGGTTTAGTCCTAGTTTAGTCCTGGTTCAGTCCTGGTTTAGTCCTGGTTTAGTCTCTGGTTTAGTCCTGGTTTAGTCCTGGTTTAGTCCTGGTTTAGTCCTGGTTTAGTCCCGGTTTAGTCCTGGTTTAGTCCTGGTTTAGTCTCTGGTTTAGTCCTGGTTTAGTCCTGGTTTAGTCCTGGTTCAGACCTGGTTTAGTCCTAGTTTAGTCCTGGTTCAGTCCTGGTTTAGTCCTGGTTTAGTCTCTGGTTTAGTCCTGGTTTAGTCCTGGTTTAGTCCTGGTTCAGACCTGGTTTAGTCCTGGTTTAGTCCTGGTTTAGTCCTGGTTTAGTCTCTGGTCGCCTTGGAGACTCGCTCTGTGATATTTTGCTTCGTTTTGGGGTTCGGGACTTTCCACGTCCACATAATCCTGAACAAAAAAAAACAGAATTAAACTTTAAACTTTTACAAAACACAAAGAAATGATTTAGTTTTGATTGAGTTTTTACGGCGTCGTTTTCCATGATGTTCTCGAGCATCTGCACGATGTCGCTGAAGGACGGCCTCAGGGTGTACGGCTCCAGCCAGCAGTCCCGCATCACATGGAGACTGAGGAGGGGAGGACGCTATTTTACCTTTTTCACTTGTTAAAATAATAATAATAATAAAAAAAAAAAAATAATAATAATAATAATAATAAAATAAATAATAATAATAAAAATAATAATAATAATAATAATAATTAAAATAATAAAAAATAATAAATAACAATAAAAAAAATAAAAGAAGAAGAAGAAGAAGAAAATATATAAGAAAAAATAAGATAAAATAAATATGATCAGAAATAGGCTGATATAAAAATTCACAAAAAAATTATTATTATTATTACTATACTATAATAATAATAATAATAATATAATAAAAAAAATAATAGGCTGATATATAAACAAAACCCCCACACGCGCACAAAAATTATAATAATATGTGAAATATATGTATATATAAGATAAAATAAATATGTTCAGGAATAAGATAATCTTAAAAAAATTCATACAATAAATAAATAAATAAATAATCTAAGAAAAAAAGATAAATAAAATAAGCTAAAAAATATGGTTAGAAATAGGCTGATATAAAAATAAATCACACACACAAAAAATTAATAATAATATAAGAAATTTTTTTAAAATATATAAAAAGATAAAAATAAAGAAATAAGATGATATTTAAAAAAAATCACAAACAAAAAGAATAAATAAATGAATAAATAATAATCTAAGAAAAAAATATATAAAAAAATTTAAAATAAATATGATCAGAAATAGGCTGATATAAAAACAATTCACACACACAAATAATAATAACATAAGAAAAAAAAGTAAAGTAGATGAAATAAAAGTAAATAAAACACTGAAGTGCCTCACATCTCGGGCCGGCAGCCTTCCGGGTTGGAGTTCTTGTGTCCGATGCAGATGTGATAAACGACGGACTCGGACGTCTGGAGGTTCGGATACGGGAGAGTCCCTGACAACCGGAAACAACATGAGGAATATGAACGATCCGTACAGACGCTCCGACAACCGGAAACAACATGAGGAATATGAACGATCCGTACAGACGCTCCGACAACCGGAAACAACATGAGGAATATGAACGATCCGTACAGACGCTCCGACAACCGGAAACAACATGAGGAATATGAACGATCCGTACAGACGCTCCGACAACCGGAAACAACATGAGGAATATGAACGATCCGTACAGACGCCCTGACAACTGGAAACAACATGAGGAATATGAACGATCCGTACAGACGCCCTGACAACCGGGAACAACATGAGGAATATGAACGATCCGTACAGACGCCCCGACAACCGGGAACAACATGAGGAATATGAACGATCCGTACAGACGCTCCGACAACCGGAAACAACATGAGGAATATGAAAGATCTGTACAGACGCCTGACAACTGGAAACAACATGAGGAATATGAACGATCCGTACAGACGCCCTGACAACCGGAAACAACATGAGGAATATGAACGATCCGTACAGACGCCCTGACAACCGGAAACAACATGAGGAATATGAACGATCCGTACAGACGCCCTGACAACCGGAAACAACATGAGGAATATGAACGATCCGTACAGACGCTCTGACAACCGGAAACAACATGAGGAATATGAACGATCCGTACAGACGCCCTGACAACCGGAAACATGAGGAATATGAACGATCCGTACAGACGCTCCGACAACCGGAAACATGAGGAATATGAACGATCCGTACAGACGCTCCGACAACCGGAAACATGAGGAATATGAACGATCCGTACAGACGCTCCGACAACCGGAAACAACATGAGGAATATGAACGATCCGTACAGACGCTCCGACAACCGGAAACAACATGAGGAATATGAACGATCCGTACAGACGCTCCGACAACCGGAAACAACATGAGGAATATGAACGATCCGTACAGACGCCCTGACAACCGGAAACAACATGAGGAATATGAACGATCCGTACAGACGCCCCGACAACCGGGAACAACATGAGGAATATGAACGATCCGTACAGACGCTCTGACAACCGGGAACAACATGAGGATTATGAACGATCCGTAGTGACGACCTGACAACCGGAAACAACATGAGGAATATGAACGATCCGTACAGACGCCCCGACAACCGGGAACAACATGAGGAATATGAACGATCCGTACAGACGCTCTGACAACCGGAAACAACATGAGGAATATGAACGATCCGTACAGACGCCCTGACAACCGGAAACATGAGGAATATGAACGATCCGTACAGACGCTCCGACAACCGGAAACATGAGGAATATGAACGATCCGTACAGACGCTCCGACAACCGGAAACATGAGGAATATGAACGATCCGTACAGACGCTCCGACAACCGGAAACATGAGGAATATGAACGATCCGTACAGACGCTCCGACAACCGGAAACATGAGGAATATGAACGATCCGTACAGACGCTCCGACAACCGGAAACAACATGAGGAATATGAACGATCCGTACAGACGCTCCGACAACCGGAAACAACATGAGGAATATGAACGATCCGTACAGACGCCCTGACAACCGGAAACAACATGAGGAATATGAACGATCCGTACAGACGCTCTGACAACCGGAAACATGAGGAATATGAACGATCCGTACAGACGCCCTGACAACCGGAAACATGAGGAATATGAACGATCCGTACAGACGCCCTGACAACCGGAAACATGAGGAATATGAACGATCCGTACAGACGCCCTGACAACCGGAAACAACATGAGGAATATGAACGATCCGTACAGACGCTCCGACAACCGGAAACAACATGAGGAATATGAACGATCCGTACAGATGCTCCGACAACCGGAAACAACATGAGGAATATGAACGATCCGTACAGACGCCCTGACAACCGGAAACATGAGGAATATGAACGATCCGTACAGACGCCCTGACAACCGGAAACAACATGAGGAATATGAACGATCCGTACAGACGGCTCTGACAACCGGAAACAACATGAGGAATATGAGCGATCCGTTACAGACGCCCGACAACCGGAAACATGAGGAATATGAGCGATCCGTACAGACGCTCCGACAACCGGAAACATGAGGAATATGAACGATCCGTACAGACGCTCCGACAACCGGAAACATGAGGAATATGAACGATCCGTACAGGCGCTCCGACAACCGGAAACAACATGAGGAATATGAGCGATCTGTACAGACGCCCTGACAACTGGAAACAACATGAGGAATATGAGCGATCCGTACAGACGCCTGACAACCGGGAACAACATGAGGAATATGAGCGATCCGTGCAGACGCCCGACAACCGGGAACAACATGAGGAATATGAGCGATCCGTACAGACGCCTGACAACCGGAAACAACATGAGGAATATGAGCGATCCGTACAGACGCCCGACAACCGGGAACAACATGAGGAATATGAGCGATCCGTACAGGCGGCTCTGACAACCGGAAACAACATGAGGAATATGAGCGATCCGTACAGACGCCCGACAACCGGAAACATGAGGAATATGAACGATCCGTACAGACGCTCCGACAACCGGAAACATGAGGAATATGAACGATCCGTACAGACGCTCCGACAACCGGAAACATGAGGACTATGAACGATCCGTAGAGACGCTCCGACAACCGGAAACATGAGGAATATGAACGATCCGTACAGACGCTCAGACAACCGGAAACATGAGGAATATGAACGATCCGTACAGACGCTCCGACAACCGGAAACAACATGAGGAATATGAACGATCCGTACAGACGCTCCGACAACCGGAAACAACATGAGGAATATGAACGATCCGTACAGACGCCCTGACAACCGGAAACAACATGAGGAATATGAACGATCCGTACAGACACTCTGACAACCGGAAACATGAGGAATATGAACAATCCGTACAGACGCTCTGACAACTGGAAACATGAGGAATATGAACGATCCGTACAGACGCCCTGACAACCGGAAACATGAGGAATATGAACGATCCGTTACAGACGCCTGACAACCGGAAACAACATGAGGAATATGAGCGATCCGTTACAGGCGCTCCGACAACCGGAAACAACATGAGGAATGTGAACGATCCGTACAGACGCTCCAACAACCTGAAACAACATGAGGAATATGAACGATCCGTACAGACACCTGACAACCGGAAACATGAGGAATATGAGCGATCCGTACAGACGCTCCGACAACCTGAAACAACATGAGGAATATGAACGATCCGTACAGACGCCCTGACAACCGGAAACAACAGGAGGAATATGAACGAGCCGTGAACAAGCCAAGACAACCTGAAACATGAGGAATATGAACGATCCGTACAGACGCTCCAACAACCGGAAACATGAGAATATGAACGATCCGTACAGGCGCTCCGACAACCGGAAACATGAGGAATATGAACGATCCGTACAGACGCTCCGACAACCGGAAACAACATGAGGAATATGAACGATCCGTACAGACGCTCTGACAACCGGAAACATGAGGAATATGAACGATCCGTACAGACGCTCTGACAACCGGAAACAACATGAGGAATATGAACGATCCGTACAGACGCCCTGACAACCGGAAACATGAGGAATATGAACGATCCGTACAGACGCTCCGACAACCGGAAACATGAGGAATATGAACGATCCGTACAGACGCTCCGACAACCTGAAACATGAGGAATATGAACGATCCGTACAGACGCTCTGACAACCGGAAACAACATGAGGAATATGAATGATCCGTACAGACGCCCTGACAACCGGAAACATGAGGAATATGAACGATCCGTACAGACGCCCTGACAACCGGAAACATGAGGAATATGAACGATCCGTACAGACGCCCTGACAACCGGAAACATGAGGAATATGAACGATCCGTACAGACGCTCCGACAACCGGAAACAACATGAGGAATATGAACGATCCGTACAGACGCTCCGACAACCGGAAACATGAGGAATATGAACGATCCGTACAGACGCCCTGACAACCGGAAACATGAGGAATATGAACGATCCGTACAGACGCCCTGACAACCGGAAACATGAGGAATATGAACGATCCGTACAGACGCCCTGACAACCGGAAACATGAGGAATATGAACGATCCGTACAGACGCTCCGACAACCGGAAACATGAGGAATATGAACGATCCGTACAGACGCCCTGACAACCGGAAACATGAGGAATATGAACGATCCGTACAGACGCTCTGACAACCGGAAACATGAGGAATATGAACGATCCGTACAGACGCTCCGACAACCGGAAACATGAGGAATATGAACGATCCGTACAGACGCTCCGACAACCGGAAACAACATGAGGAATATGAACGATCCGTACAGACGCTCCGGCTCCTCCTGCTGCGTTTATCCAACCACAACATCCGGGAGGGCATCTGACACACGGGGGTATAGTGGGAGGGCATCTGACACAGGGGTATAGTGGGAGGGCATCTGACACATGGGGGTATAGTGGGAGGGCATCTGACACACTCACCGAAGGTCCACATCTCCCAGAGGACAATGCCGAACGCCCAGACGTCGCCTTTGAAACTGTAGTAGTTGTTTTTGTAGTATTCAGGAGGATACCAGCGCAGAGGGACCCGCTGCTGAGGGGACAAGGACAGAGTTACATTTGACCCAGAGACATTTGACCCAGAGACAGAGGGACCCGCTGCTGAGGGGACAAGGGACAGGTTTACATTTGATCCAGAGACATTTGACCCAGAGACATTTGACCCAGAGACAGAGGGACCCGCTGCTGAGGAGAAGACACGACAACAGGTTTACGTTTGACCCAGAGACATTTGACCCAGAGATATTTGATCCAGAGACATTTGACCCAGCGCAGAGGGACCCGCTGCTGAGGGGGAGAAGGACAGGTTTACATTTGACCCAGAGACATTTGATCCAGAGACATTTGACCCAAAGACATTTGACCCAAAGACATTTGACCCAGAGACAGAGGGACCCGCTGCTGAGGAGAAGACACAACAACAGGTTTACGTCTGACCCAGAGACTTATGACCCAGAGATATTTGACCTAGAGACATTTTACCCAGAGACAGAGGGGTTTACGTTTGACCCAGAGACATCTGATCCAGAGACATCTGACCCAGAGACATCTGACCCAGAGATGTTTGTCCCAGAGACAGAGGAGTTTACTTTTGACCCAGAGACAGAGGAGTTTACTTTTGACCCAGAGACAGAGGAGTTTACTTTTGACCCAGAGACAGAGGAGTTTACATTTGACCCAGAGACAGAGGAGTTTACTTTTGACCCAGAGAGAGAGGCGTTATGATTTTTATGTTTTTAAAACAAATATGTTCATTTTGTCTCATGTATTTGAGCTTCTCCGGTTCTTCTTTAAAGACGACCTGTATTTAAACGTGTTTTCACTGTGTGACACTTTACTGTATCGTCTGTTTCCTCCCTGGGCTCTTCTGTGAGAGTTTCAGTTTCTGGGGCTCGTCCGGACTCATAAACCACAACTGTAATAACTCGCAAATCTAAAATACACATATACGCATACACACATATACACATATACACACATATACACATATACGCTTACACACATATACACATATACACACATATACACATATACGCTTACACACATATACACATATACACACATATACACATATACGCTTACACACATATACACATATACACACATATACACATATATACACACATATATACACATATACACACATATAAACACGTATATACACACATACACACATATGCACACATATACACACATATACACACATATACACATATATACACACATATATACACATATATAAACACATATATACACAGATACACAGATACACACATACACGCATATTCCCCACATAGACTCATATACACACATAAACACATATACACATATATACACATATACACATATACACACATATACACACATACACACATACACACACATACACACACATACACATATACACACACATACACACACATACACATATACACAAATACACATACACACATATACACATACACACAAATACACACATACACATATACACATATACACATATACACAAATACACACATACACATACACATACACACACACACATACAGACATACACACATACACACACATACACACACACACACACACATATCTGTACCCGTGGGTTCCTCCAGCGGCTGCTCTTTCGACTCGCCATCTTGGTCAGATCTCGAGACAAACCGAACTCTGACAGTTTCACCTCCCACGGAAACTTATCCACCATGATGTTCCGCAGAGCCAGGTCACAGTGCACGATCTGCAAACACACACACACACACACAAACACACACACACACACAAACACCCACACGCACAAAGAGGAGAGAGAAACAGACGCCTTAAACACAAACATATAAACACAGATAATGTCACACAGATGAACAGATAAAGCGTTGCAGGCTCCATTTTAGGAGTGGATGTAGAACACAGTGTGAAAAGGTTCATGAATCTAAGACATTTCTGATATTAAACTTGTTGTAGCAGTACAGTCGTCAGCGTAAAAGGCCTGTTCTGAAGCCCCCCCAGCTCTACTTGTGGAGGAGTAGCGACTCTACTCCAAGCTCTACACACAATACTATATCTACAAAGGTCCATAACATTTTGCTAAATATGTTCTATCAACTGAATGTGACGTAAACGTTTCCACTGTGTTCCCCAAACAGCTCCAAAGATCGTGACTTCAGCACATAAAACTGATATAAACTAATATAAACTCATGTAAACTGATATAAACTGATTAAACTGATATAAACTGATTAAACTGATATAAACTGATATAAACTGGTTAAACTGGTTAAACTGATATAAACTGATTAAACTGGTTAAACTGATATAAACTGATATAAACGGGTTAATCAGGTTAAAGAGGCTGTAGTTACGTTCTTGGCGCGCAGGTGCTGCAGTGCCAGTGCGATGTGGTAGGAGGCGATGGTGAGCAGACTCTGCAGGTCGGGGTCACAGGTCAGAGTTTGTCGGTTCATCTGGAGAAAAGTCCTTAAGGTTCCGTAGCTCACGAACTCCAGGATCAGCATGAACGGCTCTGGAAACGAAACAGACACAGGACCAAGAATCAGACTCAGCGCCGGTCCAACGAGACCAAACATCTGGTTCTGTTCCTGTGGCACTGAGCCTGACTAAAGCTAGAACACCATGTGTTCTGTTGCCGTGGTGATGAAGTCGGACTAAAGCTGTGTTCTCTTGGGCTCGGTACTCGGAGAAAACCGACTTTCATCTCGGAAAAGTGCAAAGAAATGGCCAAACATCTCAGAGTTCCGAAACACAACAAACTCAGGCTAGTTCAGAGCTGAATCGGATGAATGTCTGAAGCTGTAAGAGTCAAACCGCCAGAACTGAGTCGCCGACAGCTAACGTCAGCTAAGCAGACTCTATATATTAGCAGGAGCTAGCGATAGCGACGTTAACTACATAAGCTAATTAAATAAACATTAAACTTTCTTAGGTGTCCATATTTTCCCGACTGTTGCAATGGAACGAATTTACAACGGATGTCGGGAGAACGGACTCGGATTTACCGAATTCCGACATTCAATAGGCAAATTTCAGCTGACGTCATTGTTATTAAATGTTGCATGATGGGAAATATTGGGGCCGGTGGCAAAAAAAACCATAAACACAGTGCGTGACATTACGGTCTCTCAGTTTATCAGCAGTAATGGTGAATTCCTGCTGCATTATCGGATGTAGAAGGAAGGAAGAAGGAAAAGGTCTTTTCTGTATTTTGAGTGAAAAAAAACACCAACGTCGGATTAAACGACCTTCAGACATCCACAGAGTGAATATCGACAATCTGAGCACAAGTTCAGAACTCGTACGTTGGGCCCATTTCCTGACAGGTTTGTGCATTTCGTTAAAATTCATGATTTTATGATTTATGATTTTGCTGTGAACGGCCCAGGAGTTTGGACCAAGTCATTGGATATTTTGGATCATTTGGATATTGCCGAAGTGGATTTTCAGCCGCGTAGTTGGCGATTCAGACCAGACATTTGCTTTTGTCCTTTTGGCTTTGTAGGGGTCAAAAAGGATGAGTTGGTTTCCCTCGATGTTCAGGACTCATTTCTGGTCAAATTGCCTCCAGTCCTCTGCAGTTACACTGGATAAATAACCGATGAGGATGAGTGTCTTCAGGCGCTTTCTCACTGCGTTCACCATGTCTCTTGCCGCCGGCCAAAATATTTCCCAGCATGCAACACGGGCTTTTGTCAACAATGAAACTCGCCGACAGAACGCAGCATAAAGCTAGAGGGATCACGTGTTCTGTTGCCATGGCGATGGAGCATGACTAAAGATAGAGAGAGAGAGAGGATGTGTTCTGTTGCCGTGGCGATGGAGCCTAACTAAAGCTAAAGAGAGAGAGAGTTTTGTTGCCCTGGTGATGAGAGTGATCATATGTTCTGTTGCCGTAGCGACTGAGCCTGAGTAAAGCTAGAGCGATCATAAGTTCTGTTGCCGTGGCGATGAGAGGGACGCTGTGTTCTGTTGCCGTGGCGATGAGAGGGACGCTGTGTCCTGTTGCCGTGGCAATGAGAGGGACGCTGTGTTCTGTTGCCGTGGCAATGAGAGGGATGCTGTGTCCTGTTGCCGTGGCGATGGGCCTGACCTTCTGCTGTGTTCCAGTCCAGCAGCTGCAGGATGTTCTTGTGGTGGACGAGTTTCCTCATGATGGACACTTCAGTCTCCACGTGCTTCACCCGAACTCCTGAGAGAAGAAACGGCACATTTACGACCTGAAATTTAAGTTACTGGAAGAAAAAAAACAAAAACATTTGAAATAAAACTTTAGTGACCAAAACGTCCCGTGACATAACACTTGTATTTTAAAGTACATATGACAGGTGAAGAACATTTTATTTAAGATTTGACATGTAAAAATCTGGCCGAGTTTGTTCTAATTTTGGTGAGGTTTATAATTAAGTTTAAGTTTATAATGTTACTTCCTGGTTGAGGATATTCTATAACTGTTACCTAGCAACCATAATGTAAACAAGGTCTAATATTTGTCTAAATTACAGTGATGATAAGTTACGATTAAGACTAATACAATACAATATTCTGTTTAATTAACTTAAATTATCGTGCACTTTTCTCGTGACCTTTCCGGTGGGGGGTCCGTCACCTGCTTGTTTCTATGGATACGTCATTGCTCTGCCTGGAATGTTCCGCAGTGTGACATTAAACAGCTCTACCTCACATTTATTCAGTCACAGGTGGTTTTATAGCTCAAAAACACCCATAAAAAGAGACGTTCTGACTGTGAGCAGAGTCGCCACAGATCTGACCTGGAACTTGGTCTGGTTTTGTCTCCAGAAAAGTTACACAGTGGTTTAGTGATTTCACAGGTGTAAAACGGCGGTAACTTTGCACCTTCTTTGCTGATCTTGCAGGTGACCATGTTGTGTCCTTTGCAGGTTCCTCGGGTCATTCGAGCTTTGTAGAAAACTCCTTCTTTTCCGGCTTTGATCAACTGCAGCAAGTTCAAGTCCGACTTGGTGAAGCGAGGATTCTGAAACAGGAATAAAAGAGAAGTGCACAGGTGGAATCCTCCGCTCTTCTGCTCCTCTGTGATGTCGTGTATATTGGGTTTATTCTTCACCTGCTGAGCTGTTTTCCACATTTTCCGCGTTGAGCTTCGTCCAGCGCTGGTCCGTCTCAGGGGGTTCAGGGCCGGGACGTCCCTCTCCTCCCTCTCGTCCCTCTCGCCCCTCTCGTCCCTCTCGTCCCTCTCCTCCCTCTGCGCCTCCTCCTCGTCCTCCTCGTGTCCTCGCTCGTCTGATCGCAGTGGCCGCAGGGGGTGGTCCAGTCGTGGGAAAGGTTTGTGCTGCTTCAGTCTCTGGAGAAGACGCCGGTACCTGGAGCATAAAGATCAGAATTAGAACTGCTCCTTTCACACAAGCACCAGACCCAGAACGAAACCGGGTCTGCTCACATTTAAAGAGGAACTCGGGGACGTCTGAAGCTAAAGTCGTTTCTAGAGGAGGTGAATTCTGTCAGGAGCCAAAAAACGGCACAGATCAGTGTTGGTGGCAAGATCTTCACTAGTGCAGTGAGTCTGTCAAGGCAAGTTCTGAACTAGTGCAGTGATGGGGGCAAGTTCTGAACTTCCACGTAAAACGACAATTTGCTTCAGACTGAAGAAGCTTAACTCCACTTTAACCCATCTGACAACAGCCACGAGTCTAACAAACCAAACGCTCTGCCTGGTTCACTCATTAGTGTCTGGAAACGTTAGAAAACAACTTTATAAGCACCTCACACTTCCCTCTGCTGATTTCCCACTGCACAGGCCAAAGCCCAAAAGACTCGATCACCGATGTCGTTTCTAATCCCGTTTATTTAGTCAATTATATTTTTTGAAAAATGCTAAAAAAATACATTCCTGAACCATTTTCTTTCAACAACTTTCAGTTTCTCTTCTTCTCCGTCAGTCGTCGATCTTCACTTGTTGCTTCTGGAGTTGGTGATCGAGTCTTTTGGTCTTTGGTGCAGTGGGAAATCAGCAGAGGGAAGTGTGAGGTGTTTATAAAGTTGTTTTCTATCGTTTCCAGGTTTAATGTTTTCCAAAAATGACACCAAAGTCTCTGGAACAGCAGAAACTACAGAACAACAGAGTTTTGCAGAACGA